>OZ010717.1:16313254-16422033 GCA_963932345.1 Ophion ventricosus
CCCTCATAAACGCTGTTTTAGAATTCTTACCACGTTCGAATTGAAAATATGCAAAAAGTCACGTGAAAAAACTCGACCTATTGAAACATAACTTGCACGCTCCGTGAGTTTGCATGAGCGCGCTGATGTTATGCCAAAGTGCAGTAACATAAATAACAAACGATAATAACAGTAGATTTTTGGGATATACGTTTTTCAAATGATTTATACTATTTTAGAAAAAGATTTATACTTTTTTGAGACCGACTTATTTTATATATCTATATAGTTAGTTGAAAGAATTTACGGTAATAGCCTCGCCACAGTCACGTTGAAAAGTTGATTTTCCACTCAATCGATGAAAGCTTCGAAACATTGCGAAATATCCTTATAATGTACGTTGTACATCTTATCGGGATGTAAAAACATAAAAAGTAATGATGAAAACGTCTAATATAACGTTTTCCTAACTCTCACTTTTGTATCAGACTATCCATTCCGGCTACTAATGCGTAGATACTCTGCGTATACGGATATGCACACACTACTGTAATCTAGTTCTAGTCTATTCCCGTCACTTCATGGCGCTAGCGTCGCTAGACATTGCTTAATCTAAATCGCTGTATCTCTGAAACTAGATGGTCAAAATTCATGATTTTTTTTACCCACTTCGTGATATATTCCTCTGTAATTGAAAGTTGAAAAAAATAAATAGTAGGAAAGTTTCGAAGTTATTGCGTGAAATTTTTTCACTGCTCCCCATAAGAACACGTGTAAAATCGTGCAATCTTTGATTGTCAATATCTCGAATACACAACGGTAAATCCTTTTGAAATTTTGCAGGTAATCATTTAATAGTGTCCTGAATGAGTCCTCAAAATAAAAAAAAAGAGCTATAGAAAAACGCCTCGGCGAGACTACTACCTTAACGTACCGTATGCGATATGATCTACGAAGGATCGAATTGAAATCTTTAATAATGTAGGAATCCTTCAGAATTCAGATTGGATACCTACATTAGAATCCAATGGGGAATCCCGATTCGAATTCAATGTACGAGCGTGACGTTTTAGTATAGAGATCCAATGGTTACTCCCATTGGATCCCTATCAGGAAGTAAAGACAAGTATGGAAATCCAATTGGATCCCTCCAATTTTTGCACGGACACCGCACAAAATATGCGATCGATGCGATATATGTATACGATTATATCCAATCTCCGTATCCTAGTAATATGCTGCTTCAAAAATTCCGCCGAAAACCGGTTGTTCGTTAAAAAAAAAAAATAGCTAGACTGAATTGGAGATTAAATTGGGCTAGGCGCATGGCCAATGTCTTCTTTGCGGACGTGTATAGCGGTATGAAATTTCCAGAAGTCACCGATATCAATGGCCTCGGTATGCATATTAAGAGATCGTCGCGATTTTCGCATATATATATATGTATATATATATTCGTGTATATGTGTGTATACTTAGTCCCTGTTCCGGGTTCGTTGGGTAGCGATTAACCCGGTACACCCTGTAGACAAGTATAGTAATAGCACGGCAAAGGCTCCGCTGGTTACGCATGCTGGGCTTCGGTTCGACGCATTCGACCTCGCACATTCACCACACGCTCGTTATAGCCGTCCGATACGCGCATTGCGTGACGCAGTCCGCCGGCAGGCGACAGGATGCCAAACACACGCCTCGTGCGTTCAGCTGTGAAACTCACCCCCGTGTATAGCTCGGAACCAACGCACGACCCTCTAATGGTTGTATATATCCCTGTATATAACTATATACTCTCATCTATGTATATATAACGAGGCGCAGAGGAGCCCGGTGACGTGAACTTTCTCTGTTTAAAATTGCCCTCTCACTCGCTCTCTCTCCCACCCCCCCCCCCCCCCCCCCCCTCACACCCACACCATGTACTCTGTTCGTGGGTATCCGAGTACGGAATAGAGCTTTAATTCGTACACGTGCGCGATTCGTCCGTCTATACATTATCGTTTTCATACCCGTACCCAAAATGCCTAAAGGGTATATATATTTACATATATATATATATATATATATATATATATGGACACTCGTATCCGTTATCTAATGGGGTTCGTGCGTACACATCGATACAAATGACGAACTGGTGATTGAACTTTTTCTTTTCGCGCATTCAGAACACTTCCTCAATTTATTGCGTGGGCTTTTTGGCCTTTTTTTTTTAATCTGTCAAGTTGGTACGAGTGCGGTAAACTCTATTAAAAAAAATACGTGGGGATGAGGCTGGCGAGAAAAAAAAATCACACATTTTCATGTGTGTGCAGTTAGTTTTATAAATTATGATTGGCGTTTATTTCTGATACGATTGTACGTGAAGTACTTTCGAGATTCATGGAAAACGAAACTCAATGGGACTGTTCAATGACTTTATGGATAAATTGGTAATTATTTTTTGATAAGGGGTCTCATTATTTTCCATGGACAATCGATGCGCTCGAATTGCCCTAGAGTCGAGGGGTTGGAAGGCTCATAAAAAAAAGTCAGCTTTGGGATAAACGTGGGCTGATTAATTTTGGTAAATTACTTCTTTATATACACACCCGGCTGTAGAATCGTCCAAAAAGTCTTTGGATATTTTAATTAATCCTTTAGCGACTGGCGTACCATATTGGCCACATTCATTTTGGATTGTCCCCAAAAAGGCTAAGTCGATAACGTGCTTAATTTATCGTGCTATGTCCACCGATGTAGACCTCTGAGTGTCGAAATATCGCGCTACAAGGTGCTTGTTATGCCCGAAAATTGAATGTGGCGAAAGCACAACGCCCGAGAGTTTTCAGGAAATTTGTGGGGAAAAAACTTTTTCCCATTTATTTTTGTAAATATTCTTTCGATATATTCTTGAAATTAATCATTAATTTCATAAATCGTACTAATAGTGTAAGCTATCGCATATTAGGCAATATTTGGCACATTCAAAAAAACCCTATTCCGACTTTTTCAACTCAATATCTGAAGGTTGTTAAAATTGAGCACTTTTTTAATGACGCTTTAAGAAAATCTTATTGTATTTCATCGGGATCCTGGACTTTAATGGTTACGGAAAAAAATGCTGTTAGCATTCACGTCATCTTCATGCACGAAAAAAAAAATAACCAATTTTGTCTGATAGCGGGTGCACTTCCGATCCATTTTGACGTTAATAAGATTACTGTGCTTCTGCAAATTTCTCGAGTTGTTAATTTCGCGTATCAATACAAATTTTACTAGAAAATCTTGATAAAAACTTCCGTAACAAAGCAACACAATGATGTTTAAATGTAGTATTTAATAAAAATGAATAATAAATCGTTACCCTTCGGAGCGTTCATGAACAATACACGTCCACTTATTAGTGGTCGGGTGCCCATTTACTGGTAATTTCGTCCATTCACTTGCGATTTAGTAATTTCGCTACCCATTTATCAATTTCTCCAATATTATTCGTTGGGATTATTTCGAATATTTTTTTCTATCGTCGGAATAATATCTTTAGTTAGGTATAGCAATTAAAAAGTTTGTTTTGACAATATTTTCATTTTACAGTCCATTTGAATCTTGTAGTGTCGTTAATTCTCCACTCGCTGGTCGCCTTACCCTACTTCAAGTTTTATTAAATTATTTCTTTATGCTTGCTTGGGTGAAACTCAAATAAAAGTAATCGATTATTTGACTTAAATTATTTTGGATCGATGTTTCTTTTTGGGAGGGGTCACCGGGCTTTCTAGGGATAGGCATCCGAGCTTTTCCTGACTACGCCACCGAATGTACCATTGGATCTTTACCAAAGTTTCAAGACGAAACGCCGATCGTGAGAGACAAAAAAAAAAACATCGACATCGCTAACAGCGATCGCGTCAACCGCGTTTTCGTTCTCATTCCATTCGAGAAGCTGCAGGATTCGAAAGCCGCTTAGAGTGGCTTGATCCGACGACTGTCGACTATCGGACATTGTTATACACGCTGACCACAACCCCCTTACTGTAGCCGCCACTCCGTAAGTTCCACGAGTTTAGTTCTTTCATCCCTTCAACAGGTGTTTAGGGAAATACAATAATGTCGCGCAAGCGCGGCAAACTTCCTCGGCTCGTAAAGTTTACCACCACTTGACACCCCCCTCCACCCCCCCCCCCAGTTTCCACACTCCTGGTGAAATGGTGTAGGAAGCGTCTACGCGGTCAACGAGGGTATCCCCGCTGACCTTATCGTTCAATGTATTGCATAACCTCGAATTAGCATCCGCGTGATTATTTGCCTGCTACGTGAATGCAATAACGTGGATGAAAAATCTGTCCATGCGAAATCCGCTACTGGGTTTATCGAAAGGCAAATAATCTTTCCCGAAGATTGAAACGGTTATAACTTTGCCGAAAAGTTTCAATTGAGGTGATTCACGAAAGTCACTATCTTTTCTCTCGGCCAATATGAATAATTTACCACAATATGCAGCAATGATTTTTCCACCCTTCAACCTATCTATCTTCAGCACCCTTACGGGCATCTTTACCGCCGGTTTTTCGGATCACTGGCCTGTCGACTCATTGCCGACGTATGGTCTTGTTGGGCAGCCTGTAAAAATCCTTATCCCCCGAGCAAACCGTCGATAAACAAGAATCCCTGTATCGAGGGTTGGTAACGCCTCGACGCGGAGGGTCGTGGCAAAGATTTCGACTTGGTTAGCCACCCTTGTCGAATCTGAACTACCCTCGGCTAGGTGTCGCCACCTAACTTCGCTCTACTCCATCGTCGGTGCACTCCGATGGTTCGGAGGGAATTTTGAATTAATCATATGTGACATTTCAACAATTCTTCCGTCATAACTCAGTTAATAATTATTATGGTAGCATACATAACGGAAAATTTCGTCTTTTGAATAAAATTTTGTTTTTCTCGTTTAATTACAGGCGTTAAACGGTGCCGATGGAACGGTCCCACCGGGTAGAGTCTACAAAAAGGTTGCTATTGTCGAAAACTTTTTCGACATTATACACGCAGTTCACGTGGATCTCGAGGGACGACCGGGCAAACATGCTGGACAGAAACGTACCTACAGAACGGTGAGTAAAGGCTCATTTGGATGTATGAATGTGCGTTGGTGTATCTAGAACCGAATAGGTTTCGGTGAACAATAATTATCTATACGAATAAAAGAGTTTTGTGACTGATTGACTGACTGACATACACTACCGGCCAAAAGTTTCCGGCCAAAAATTAAAAAAAAAACGTTCCGGAACGATTTTTGATGCCATTTCGCCGATAGTTGACATAAATGAATTTAATAAACGGCATTTTTAAGGGGAGGAATTCACTTTCATTCCGTTTTTTTAAAAGTTTTTACTATTTTTTTACGACTAGTACCCTTCTTAGAAAACGACCATTTTTCGCCTTTTTTTGTTCCTTTTCTGGTGTACCCCGTTCACAGACAAGAAATTTTGTATGCATTTCTTTGACCGGAATCATAAAGGGGGAAGTTCAAACTCCAATTTCTTTTTTAAAGTTTCGTATGATTTTTTTTCTAAAGATATTTTGACTTTTTGAAGAAAGTCTGTAAATTTCTATCTATAATTTTTTTGTTTTTAGAAAATCGTGTTGATATGAACTAAGTAAATTAGAAGTGTGAGGAGGAGTAAGAGCCATCGTTAGGATTTCACCGCGGGCGAAGGGGAGGGTCCAGCTAGTGCGTTTATTATCATATATATATATATATATATATATATATATATATATATATATATATATATCATAACGATCTTCAAGATCAACCTACCGTACAATTGTGATAAATGATATTAAATATTCTGGAAAATCGGGATAAGCAGTGTTGTATTTCCTGGACAAAAAAGAATATCTATGCCTCGCAAATTTTCTCTCATGAACAAGCTGCTAGCAAACTATGTGAGTAACTAAGGAATTACGTTTTCGTAACGATGATAACGATATTTAAGGGCATGCTCAAAGTCAACATAACCGCACAAATTTTTCAACCCATTTTTCTCATACATGGTTAAGTTTTTTTTTCGGAACAACAAAGCTTCAAGCTCTAGAGAATTGCCTGACGCAGAGCTTGACGATTTTCTTTCGTCCTAAATATCATTCATATTTGAGAAATATATGTTCGAAATTTTTAGCTATCTCTCTTGAACTGATATGTGACGTGGTATACCTTCCATCTCGCCTTAACATTACTTTGTGGAGACAAAACTTTTAGAGGAATTACTCGGGCTAGACATACTTCGGGATCATTGTGATATGTGATTTTATGTATTCGGAAAAATCGTCATGAGCAACGTTATGTATGGAATGTTTGGTAATGAGCATAGTTGCTTGCGGACGATCCTTACAATATTTATTTAAAGCTTTTTGGATTTAGTTGTTTTGCGGACGATCCGGCAGTTTTGCGGACGATCGTTACAATATTTATCTAAAGATTATTCAGTGGATATTAGGATTGACGTAATGTTGAGTACAGGGATAATACGCTACTGTGCGGACGGCTCACGAAAAGACGCATGTCTTGAAAAAGTTCCTTTCCTTCATGCATATTTAGATATATGTATAACAACTGCCTTATTTTTCCTAGTTACAACCTTGTACTTTATGGAGACGAAAAATTGGGATTGGGAGAAGCATATACTACCTCTTAAGGTATTCACAAACCCGCATATTTAGTAATTAACTGGTTTTTGTCTACAATTAAGGGAAAATAAATCCCAGTATGCTGGTAAAATTTCAAGTCAAGTTGCCGAACACTTAACAAGAAATTACGACTTTAAAAATCGTCTAATTTATGCAGCGTTTTATGGAGATGACATGTTGGTCGAATTTTTATCTAATAATTAATATTCTAAATAATTCTAGATATCTGATATAAGCTGCTCTAAGCATGTCAAAAATCCTAAAGATTCCTTAACGACAATAAAAATACGGGGTCACCGAATGTTCAATGAAAATATTAATGATAAAACTTAGAAAAACTGTGACTAGCAGAAGAATTTTCGTAACCGCGACTTTTCCGAGAACATGTAAAAATAACCAAATCTACAAAATTTATGCGAAATTTTTCATTCCAGTTCATCGTTGGGTATAATAATTGATTGTAACTTATTTTTATTAAGTGCCAATGTAATCTACTAATGATTCAAAAGGTGCTTATCCACCCGCACAATATCGCCCTCCGCGAAAGGAATACCTTGATCAGCACAAAAATGTTAATATTAAATTGGAACTTCGATTATCCGAACTAATTGAGACCGGGCATCGTTCGGATAATCAAAAATAGATCTTAGATTTCCGGAAAAATCAACTCATATAATATAAATAGCATCGAAAATTCTCTTTATTAATCTAACGACCCTAAATTCTTCATTTGCGAGCAATTAACGATGAATGAAGTTCCAATTTTTATACCTCCACTACTTGTGCAGTTAGATCACAATTGCGGCTTGAAATAATGGTCAATTTTTGGCTGTCTCATAGTAGTTGCGCGTTTCTTAGCCATTAAGTCTCGAATTCGTTTCGAGAACAGCAGCTGTGTGCGACTATTTTCTGGTTGGGTTTCAAACTATTCCAGGGCGGTTTCTACAGCGCTGAATGTTTCGCTGTGAGACGGTTTATTATGCGCTTCCAAGTCAGATAAATCGCCATCATCATCACCATTGTTACTGTCATCCTCTTGAACCCCTTGCACTAAAGTCATAATTTCATGGTTATCGAAAATATGAAAGCCAGGATCAAAGTGCTGGATGACGCTGCTGGAATACGCTCATACATACAATGTTTCTCGTATATACATACAATGTATATACGATCTGATGCATTAAGTTACAAATAGACAATAATGTATTTTGAAAACATCTTGAAGTCTTACGAAATAGCTTTATTAGAGAAAAAAGGGGGATACCTCAGACCGATACCTTAACTGAGAAAAAAAAACCATCATTGAGTTCGGATGATCGAACGTACGGATAACGCGCCGAAGCGTTCGGATAACCGAAAATTCGGATAATCGAGGTTCTACTGTACCGTATTCAGTTTTCATAATTGAACGTTTCGTTTCAACCCTGCATAATATGATCACACAAGTAGTAATAACTGTGTGTGTGCGGTTACTATTAAGGTGCCACATATTCTGATTTTCAATAAAACGTAAACCCACGGGAGTTGTGAGCGGTTTGGGGCGTCGAGGTATTGAGGCTTCAAAAAAACTCGATACTACACGTCATTTCATCTGTTCCGGGTAGTGGAGGATGTATTCGCGTAAACCTCTCTCCAGGGTATCGTATAGTATATTCCGTATTTCTCTCTTTCTCCCTTTCTTTTCCTCTATCATCTCTCTCTCTCGCTCTCTCTCTCTGCCTCCTCCTACTACCCATCGTCTCTGTCTCCCTCTCTCTCTCTTCTCTCTCTCTCTCTCTCTCTCGCTCTCGCTCTCTTTTACTTTCGCTCACATTCCCTTTTATATAAATCTCATCGTCTCTTTTGTACTATATCGGTACACCATGTGACTCTCTCTCTCTCTCTCTCTCTCTCTCTCTCTCTCTCTCTCCTTCTCCCTCTCTCTCTCTCTCTCTCTCCCTCTCTCTCTCTTCCTCTTTCCCTCTTTCTTTCATCGCGTTCTTCTGTCTCTTTACGCCATCCATCAAGTTGTCTTTCTCCGCCTCGTCTAGCATCTTCTCTCTTTCTCCTCCCCTTTTATTTCTCCTCCTCTGCCTCTTCTTCCATTTCTTCTCTTTGTCTCGCGCCAAATATTTTGTCTCTCTCGCTCTCTGCCACACCACGATCTGCTTGTGATTCAAAACCTCAGGACACTTGTTGCATTGCCTGCTTATTCTACACGCGGTCACACACGTCCAAGTACACATGTACACATAAATGTGTATCGGTGTATCTATATACTACGCTTCACCGAGGCATTACTAATGCCGTGAGGACTGTAACACATAGTGGCAAGATTATACAACTATATACGTATACAGGACGTAGGACGTTTTCGAATGCCGGCAACATCTCGAATTGTTTTGTCTCTTGTGTACTATCGAGGTCTCGTTACACGCGCGAGACGATTTATCAAGTACAGCGGAAAATCCTTCGATCGTATATAGTAGGACGTAGCTCGAAGCGATTTTGAACTTCCCGAGTCTTTCCGCTAGTATGGAATATTGAGAGATGCGGTAGTGTCCTGAATGAATAACAAGGAGTGAATTGATGTTCTTAAGAAGTTTTGACACCAAAATCGAAATGCTTGTAGACGATTGAAATTTATATCGACGAGAGAATTAATTTAAAATGCATTAACTGTCCGATAATCAATCGGTTTCACAACATAGTTTCGGACATTTTTAATGTTCAAGTTCAGTGCCGGCCCGACCCTAGTTTTAGGATGGAGCAAGATCTAATTATTACGCCCCCCCCTCCCTTGGTTGCCATTAATATATTTTATATACTACACCATGTTTTCCTTGCTTTTTCGTGCGTGTAAACGCGACCTAAAGTAGGTCTCTTAGGGCCTAGGCCCTAAAAATATGCGCGCGCACATTTCTCACGCTCACGATCATGGAATGCCGCTGCACTTTTGCACTTTTGCCTTTGCAAATTTGTTTATGATCTCCTTATATAACAATGCCTGAGCTATATAATTTTCAATAGACAGCAGGGCTAGATCAGAAAGCTTATGTTCTGCTAGAGTCGACCTAAGATACGTTTTAATTAGCTTAAGCTTACTAAAACTCCGTTCACCTTTGGCCACCGTAATCGGAATAGTTACAAAAATAAGGAGAGCTGTCCAAATATTAGAGAACGTATCTTGCCAACTATTCAATGTTAAGATCTGAAGGACTCCTTTTGGGCGTACCTTATGATTATCTAAGAACTTCTTCAAATCCATGAATTCTCGTGAAAGTTCCAATCCCGAAATATCTCAATTATGATCATATGTTAGTTTTTTCTTCAACTTCAGACACGCTACTTTCAAATTTTCATCGGTCTTATTCATATCATAGAGGAATGACCAGGTCTCATTAATTGTAGAAAGTTGTGTAAAGCGCGTCTCTATTGAGTTTATGACAGTGTCTATCATCGGATAAGAAAAATAGATTCTGAATAACGTATCCGGATCCGTTGGCGCGTCTTCTTTATTTTCATATGAGCCCATGCTCTTTTTTTTCGTTGTGCGGACTATTTCAAACTCCGAGCTTATTTCACGGTCAATTTTTATTTGCATTAAATTATGGTAAAATTTGTATTAAATCGTACGAAATTGTGTACTCCACAATTTCACACGCATATCCGAGGGGCCCGCGCCCGCACCAGTTTTCCTAATAGTCAGCGCGTGGTAAAATAAATAACTTTGAAATTCAATATCTTGAAAACTATGGCGGTTCGCCAAAAATCTTTTTTGGGTTTGTCTTAGAATATTAGTAGGAAGGTCTGTACAAAATTTCAGCTTGATCGGAGGAGCGGAGGGCGGGGGAGGGGCGTGGAAACCTTATCTCCATACGCTTACGAGCAAAATATCGAAAAGTGAAGAAAAACTTCAGAATTTTTTTTCCCTTCATTTTTTGACCACCGAGGCGCCCCCCCCCCCCCTAGATTCGACGCCTGGAGCGGCTGCTCCGTTCGCCCTATGGTAAGGCCGACCCTGTTCAAGTTGAACCTTTATCCATAGTACACGTGCCAACTCGTACACACCATAGTTGGTCCGACCATTCCAAAAAAAGATACACCGATGAGACGAGCTGTTCCACGTACGCCAATACATTCGAATCGTAATGCAATTTCAAAAATCACTACATTTTTCAATACTTCGTTGCCGTATTCTTGACGTTTCGTATTCCAAAGCGTCCCGTGCGGAAAATGAGTTCGGGCTTTGATCAGGCCCATCTTCATTTTCCCTAACTTTATTAAGGCCCTAGTCTGGAAGCCTCACATGGGTCATCAGTGGTCGGTCACACTTTACTACCGAGGGCCATTTAAGGCAAAATAACCAGAACCTTCAAAATTGCCTCAATGGTGCCTCATACCTAAAAGTTATTGCAGCCATATGCGTACGTGCGTGTGTATGCACTGTGAAAAAGAAATGTGTTATTTCAATACATTTGAGGCTTTCGAATTCTGTCGCATATTTTGGCACGTTTGATGCCGCGTTGTTCCAATGAACGAACTGCACGCGTATCGGTTCAAGGCCTCACAGCTCGTCTACTAAACGCATAGTTTAATCATGATATTTAATCGATCTCGATAATTATTATGCCACAAATTCTTTAGTCAAGCAATTTATACTGATTTGCCCCTATAATAGCAAAGTCTGGTAGTATTGGGGAAATCGCTACTAGGGAATCTACGACTACACCCCTTAAAGGCCCTTACTTGATCTCCGTACTTAGACCATAGTTTCAGTCAACCTACCAACCCGACCATTCCCCAGTAAGGGCCCGGTACGGCTCTTTTACGGAAAACCCTACTATATGGAATCCACAAATAATCTCTTGAAAGCCCCTAATTGTATCAGGGGTGCCTCGCCAATTTTCCGCACAGGGTTTGATTATTTTCATATTCTTCGATTAATGCACGCGAATTTTCTTTGGTTCAAGTACGTCGTGCCATGGTCATAATTCTAAGATTACTGGCGCAATACGAATTGGGCCCGAACCTCTGCGAGTTACTATCAGATAGTATCTTTAACGTGTCCACTTGACAGCAAGCTCTCACGAGTCTATTATCGGTGAGTCTGACGTCATTGCCTGCAAGTTACTCTCATGTCAGAAGTGTGTCCATTGGCGAGTTCTGCTCCCGAGAACGACTCTTGAGAGTCACTCTCGTGTAGCCAAGCACCTCTGTTGATATGAGAGATTCCTTCCGAATGATTTCAATTGTGCAGATAAGGATTCAGTATAGCGTTCCTAAGTTCAGAATATACTCGAATAATCGTCGTACTCCCATGCACTTTCTTTGATACGATCGGAAATGAAATGTAGTACAGAAATTCGTTTAATACCGGTTTCGTAACCTCGTATAATTTCTTCTATATTACTTACTATCCGTGGAAAAATTTTGTAGGGTGTCCCCAGCTCCTACCATATCCTTATAGGGATTTGATAGAGACGTCGCACGGAAGGCGTCCACATCACAATCCAAGTGGATTCCACGCTATTTCCCCATTGAAGTCATTTAATAATTTTTCATTTGAAATTGTCAATCAGAATATGTTGGGTTTTCTGAAAAAAAAAGATTCTTTCGTGATCACGTGCACAAATTTGTTGGCGAGCCCAAAGATGTATCCACATCCCTATAGGGATTTCTTTGGGACACCGCACATCATTGAGTTCCAATTGGATTCTGCACTGTTCCGCGGTGAACGCCGTTTTAGAATTCTTACCATGTTCGAATCGGTAATATCTGAAAAATTGGGAAAAACAACTCGGCGTGGTGAAACATAACCTACACTCTTCGTAAGCGTGTACGTGTATGCTGATATTATGTCAAAGTATAAGAAAATAAATAACAAACGATAATTAAAGTGGATTTTCAGTTATGTTATTCAAATCGATTTTTAAGATATACTTTTCTGAGCGATTTATACTTTTTTATGTGAGATTATAATTTTTTAACATCCACTCAGTTTGAGTATCCATATATTTTGTTTAGAAAATTCAACGAATGCGATGGTTTCCATCAAGAATTCAATCGGATTCTATTCGATAATCTGAGAATCCTTTGGGATTCGAATTGGATTCGTACATAGGCTTCTAATGGAGAATCCCGGTTAGAATCCAATTTACGAGCGTGACGTTTTAGTATAGGAATCCAATGCGCTGACCCATTGGATCCGTATTGGGAAGTAGAAACAATTATGGGACTTTTATTGGATCCCTACGAAAATTTCTGCACGGGTAGGGTAGGGAGGGGCATGTTGAGCAAGTTTGAGATTAACGTCCTGTAATTCCTCAACAGCTTAGTCTGCCGTTTAAAAATGAAACCTACTTTGGTCAATAGAACATTTATCTCGGAAAAAAGTCTGTAGACGAAATTCCTGTTGTCCTTATTGTTTCACAGATAATCGCTCTCAAATGACTACGGCCATACTTGCTCAAGCGGTCCCGATAGTGGGGTAAGTTGAGCATGGGTATGAGGTAAGTTGAGCAAAGTAAGAACTGCATTAAAAAATCAGACGTATGCAACATGATTTGGTACAATGCAGTAATAAACCAACAATTGCTTGCTAATTAGTTACATTTTGAAACATTGACATTAATTGCAATAAACTTTAACATATTTTTTTTTCATACAATGGTAGAAGAAAAACTTTCAATCACGTTTATTTTATTTCTGGGTGCAAAAATAACGAAACATCTCGTATTAGCGTCTCGTGCGCCGCATGGCAACGGGCGATGGCGTGATGTGTTCCCCTCCCCATGTTGAGCAGTCTGGTATGTTGATTGCTCAACATACCAGACTGCTCAACATGCCCCTCCCTACCCTACCAAAAAGCCATAGTCTATGGTTCTTCTAGCAACCTGGAGCCGGGGACTTGATCTTTGGATTACTGTCACATAGTTTGACCATAAAACTGCATCTTTAGATCGCCGCCAAATTGCTTAACGACGTGAGACAATGTTCGAAAGATCACATGCGGATATCAATGTTACCGTGATAAAATTGAGGAATGTTCGAGTATCAAAGTTCTGAAGGGAATAACGATTGAAAGCGAAAAATGTAGCTGGTGGCGCGAGTTGGGTTGAGGGAAGGTTGCTTCGTAGCTTCGAAAGCAGAAGAATTTCATTCTTGCGGCAGTAGTTGAGTCGTGACTTTGAGTCTGTCTCGGTGTTGAAGCGAGTGACGTCTTCCTTCACGAGAGAGTGAGAGGGAATGAAAGCCCGCACTATTCTGAAACAGTCTATACAATACTGCTCTTCGTTTTACGTTCGCAGGCGCACAAGCCTGAAGTAAATCTTATCGAATTACCTTCTCCAGAGCGTTCTATACAGTTTATATATAGACGTAACCTTTGCCTTTCTCGGATCCCACAGGCTCTCATCCTTGATTGAGTTACGCCACCCAACTCGCTATCCCTCGACGACTCCTTAGAGGGAAACGTTTCCTATTAAGAACCGGGGAACATGCCTCCGGCAGCATACCGCCCTCCCCCCACCCCTCTGTCGAACGAGGAGACATCAAAGTTTCGTTCCCGCACTCGACAGTCCTACCTTCCTGTTTTCCTCTTTCCGCCCCTTCTCCCAACTTCGCTAAATCTTCAACTACGTCCACTATTTCTTCGGTAAAGGGTTTCCTCGTTGAACATTCCAATGACTATACCTCCGCAGCAGTAAAAGAAACGATGAACCAAGCTGCAAACAATTACTCCAATGGATCATCATTGATCGTCACAATGAGGGTCATCGCTTTGGATCCTTATACTAAAACGTCACGCTTCCACATTGGTTTCTAATCAACAATTGGGACAGAATCCGATACGATTCTTGATGGATCCCATCCCATTCTGTACGTTGAATTTTTCAAACGAAATGTATAGATCCACAAACGAATGGATCTTAAAAAAGTATATGTCGCTTAAAAAAGTATATCTCAAATATCGATTTAAGTCACATCACTGAAAATACACTTTATTTATCGTTTGTTATTTATTTTACTGCACTTTGACATAATATCACCACCTTCACCTGACATATCGAAATTTCCGAGAACATTGATTCCGAATAATAAATGTGCCATGAATGTATTACATTAACAAACACTTTCAACAAATAATGGTTTATAAAAAAATTGCGTATCTGATCCTCATTACGCCTAGGTATAAATGGTTGAAGCAACGTCATCGATGATCCGCACTTGTCTTTACGAACGCACGTTTTCTTCCTTCTATGTTTCAGATCACGGAGACGTACGCGTTTCTACCGAGGGAGGCGGTGACGCGGTTTCTTTTGGGTTGCACGGAGTGTCAGCGTCGCCCGCGAACCCCGAGTCCCAGCAATCTGTCAAACCAATCGCAAGTATCCGCAGCTTCGACGGTTGCATCAACGAACGCGACAGCGAGTTTGACGACAACGACAACAACGACGACAACGACGAGAACGAGGACGCCAACGCCAACGATTCCAGTGGCCAGTGCAACGACGACGACGACGACGTCGATGACGATTCCTTTGAGCCCGACACCGGCGGCGACGGCGCTCTCGCAGCCACGTCAAAGCAGTCCAAAACCACGCGAGGCGAGCCATCCACCCGAGAACAAGAGCTTGTACAGCTACAGGCATCCGAAGCATCAGCAAAGGAACTGCACGAATTTGGAAAAACCGGATAAGGATCGAGAGGTGGAGAACGAGAGGACGGAAAAGGACAAGGAGCGGGAAGCCAGCAAGTACAATCCGTTGAGCATCACCAACTTATTGAAGAAAGATCCAGCGGATACGGGTGTAGGAGCATCGTCGGGTAACCATCATCCGTACACTGTCACGATCAATGAGACAATCGCCGAATCGCGAAGAACACCGGAATCGGATCGGGCAAGTTCGAGAAGTTCGGCGTCTTCGAAAAGAAAAAGAATGCTACCGGAGGGTCGTACACCATCGCCACCACCTACGCTACCCCTACCTACACCCTGGAGTCCCGGGCTCGATCCAAAAAATACACCGATTGATTACAGTCTTCCGATAACTACGGCGTACCTGAAGCATCAACAGAGGATCCTCGCGGAGAAGAACAAAGCAGCCGAGGCTGCCATCTACGAGGTGTCACATGAGGAACGCGAGTCCCGGGAAAATTCACCCATCGATGTTGGTGTTGAATACGAGGTTGGCGATTACAATCACGAGAGAGATCGCTTCTCACCGGCGGCAGGTCTCATCGATACCAATCTCAATCTACTTGCGACCATTCAACACTTGCATTGCCAAGTCATGCTCGCTCTAACCGAGAGACTCCGACCTTCGATCATCCCAGCCTCATTGATCCTACCACCTGCCACGAGAGTTTTACCGAATATACTTATGGGCCCCGAATTCGGAGTATCCACGTCCGGGGCCCAACGATACTCGTGAACTCTGTCGAACGGTCGCTCAGCCAGATCCCTTTACTTGGAGAACGCCGGAGATTCGACACTTTACTAGAGGGAAAGTACGTGTCGCGAAGCAACGAACGACGAACGCGTATCAGAAGGCAATGCGTGTAGTTTGAGAGGTTACGTTGCAACGATATCGCAAAAATGGTGGAAAATTTGGGAATTAAGGTGAAAAGATCCACGCTGAGAAATGTTGACGTTGGGAATCTCTCGCTGTAGTGTTTCGTTGATTTTTATCGAAATAACACCCCTTTCAACCGTCGGGTGTCAGTCTTGCTATACACATGCGTGCTCATTATAATTTTCATCAACCGCACGATAGTTTTTGCAACTTCAACCGTCGGGTGTCAGTCTTGCTATACACATGCGTGCTCATTATAATTTTCATCAACCGCACGATAGTTTTTGCAACTTCTCGCAGTTATTTTTTCACGGAATGCAATGGTTCGAGTGCCAAAATGCGTGTTTCCATTATGGCTAGGTCGAGGTGCTCTTTGATTTTTAAGTAAGGCGTTACGCCACCTTGGCGCTCGGAAAAATGGGTATACATTTTTTTCTTCTGACGCGACTATTAAATATATAAAATAATTCTCATTTTTCACAAATACATTATAGTTTTATAAAAAAATTAAAAAAAACGAAAAAAAAATTGTAATGCCGGAAATACTTCGTCTAGTATGGCCCTCTTTTGAAAATCCTTGCCGATGGGGGATTTTTTTCTCTGTCAGCTATCGTCTGAAAAATAAAAAATTCTGTGCAGTATAGTAATGGTTAAAGGGTATCATAGGGATTTTAGTTTTGTAAAAATGACAGCTGTTTGAAAAAAATAACTTTGATTTTTACCACAATTTTGAATTTTGAAAATTAATAAAAAATTAAGGCGGCATCCAATCGAAAAAAATCCTATCCTACATCCTAGATAACATTGTAAGAATATGTGGTATTAATTTAATCAAAATCGATCCAGTAGAGCTCGAGATATTTTGTTCACCAGTTTGAAAAGAGGGTCTTATTGGACGACTTATATCTCGGTCATTCAAACATTTTTTTCATTTGTTCATAAAACTATAATATTTTTGTGAAAAATAGAAATTATTTAATATCT
This sequence comes from Ophion ventricosus, assembly GCA_963932345.1. Taxonomy (NCBI): domain Eukaryota; kingdom Metazoa; phylum Arthropoda; class Insecta; order Hymenoptera; family Ichneumonidae; genus Ophion; species Ophion ventricosus. Next base: position 16,330,438 of record OZ010717.1, read on the forward strand.
TCAATAGTCGGGTCAAAATAAAAAAAAAAGTCCCTATTTTTTCGAGCGCCAAGATGGTTTAACCCCTTAAGAACATGTGTCACACGTCCGGTCGGTAGAATCCGACGGGTAAGTGTTCTCCTAAACGCATTACATTTCGGGCAATTAAAGAGATAGACGTTGTTCGTCTTTCGGCAGAAAGCGAAAGCTGCCTATTTTATTTTTTCTCGATAGATCAGCGGTTTTGGAAAACACTGGGAAGTTGCAAATCTGTCGTGCATTTGTGGCGGCTCGGTCGGTGTGACACTGCACCTTAATTGAAACGAAAGTTCATTACCTAGCCTTTTACGTCTGTAGTTCCTTGTGGTAAGTAGATCTGTGGATTGTTTTGAAAACGCGGATATTCGGGAAATGTACGCCCTTCCTCTGGTAATGAGATGTTAACCGTGATACTTTTAAATCACTCGGTTCAGCAATTTTTGGAAAAAGTTCCGAAAACCTTTCATATATATCTTTACCGACAGGGTCGTGTGGTTTTTCGTCTCAATTGTATGAAAACTAATTATGCGATTTATTTCATTTTTAGTATATTCTATTTTGCTTTTCTGGTCGGTTATGAAACGAAAAACCAAATTGATTCATAAATGAAAGCATAGTACCTATCGTCTGACGGACCGTTTTGTTAAATAATATGCGTTAACGAAATATTAGTAAAACGAATGCAATTGTGAAATAAATTAACGATTTTTTTTGCTGAGTAATTCGTAAAAATTAGTAGTAAAATAGAGTGCATTTGTAAAATGAATTTACGATTTTTTGTTTATTGCTGAACAAAAAGTAATGAAAGATCCCAACAACGATAGCCAAAACGGTTATATTTTATGTATAAATTGTCTGTTTTGAAAATAATCGTCTTCCACGCAATGCAAAATAATCTTTCCAGTAATTCATATATATTCTCTCGATTTTACACTTATCTCTGTTAATATGGTACACCAATGTCATACCAAAAATAAAGTAAATCACATAAATAGTTTTCTTACAATTAATGCTCAAGTCTTCCACCAATTTTTGCGATACGGTATACCTCATCAACGTCAGGCAGCTTTTTTAATTGACTGACATTGCTGGCACGACTCTGAAGAGCCGGCACGTCGCGTTGTTCTGTGTATGAAAAAATCTGGTTCACAGAGAGGAAAAAAGTCATGGCACGTTTGACTGGAACAATGCTTCCAAAATCAGATCTGGAATTACAGTAGCGACCTAGCGAGATATTTCCTCGACACTCTGCTCTTTCACGAAGCATATTCATCTCTTTTGGCGGCGATACTGTGCTCCATGATTCTTTCGTTATCACATATCGACAGTGACACGCAGCGACGTGTACACAGACAATGCAGGGCAAATTAAGGGCAGAAATTACGGAGTATTTATGTATGCAGCATTCCGGATCGCGAGGGAGGCACTTTTGTTGCAAGCTTCTCCGATGCTTGTCGCAGTCACGTATCGCGTGGCAATGTGGGCTTGGTGGGTGTGAATAGTGACGGTGATTCGTACTTTTTCACCCACGTTGCAGGGTAATTTTTTTTTTCACCTCGGTTTCATTTTACGATTATTTTTTCACTCTATATCCATATAACACTGTATAGTCAAGTAGCCCCGAAGTCGTCCAGATAAAAGGGCGAAATGGCAGGATCGAGGTTTAAATCATTATAATCCAAGTACTTTTTTTCGGGTTGGCATTTTTATCTGCCAATCTCTCAGTGTGTTCAATGTTCGACAGGAAGCGAATAAAGAGATAAAGCTCTCGAGGGTATCGCAGTAAACATAAATAAAAACCAAAATACGAAGACGAAAGTGAATGTGAATTTAGATTATGAAAAAAAAATGTGCACTAAACGAAAATAAGGAAGCCCGAGAAAAAGAATTTATTGACAGATGCATAATTCCATTAATGAGAATAATAGACATAGTAAATGCTTCGAACTAGTCATGATCGAAAGTCTCAAATTGGAGATGAAATGTTACGCGACAGCGCTAAACACTTTTCGACACCAATCACTACGCCTTCTACACCACCTTCGAAAAAAAAAACATCAAGTTCAACTTAGCTATTAGGGTGGGTGAAATATCAGTGAGACTTTATGTTAATATTTTTTTATTTGGTCTAATAAAGTAGCCAAGCACATATCATTTTTAACAGGATCTTCTGTTTTGGAAATACATTTTTTCCGGCAGATTGAGAGACTTTTAATCCCGGCATCGTAAAGTGAAGAGGGTTGTGTGAGAATTCAATTACGCACGAAGGCCTCCACCCCCGCGTCGTCTTCGAATTGTTGCCCTCCTAGCGCTCCTTTAAGGCCGTAGTCTCGCCACAGTCACGTTGAAAAGTTTTTTCTCCACTCAATCGATGAAAGCTTCGAAATATTGCGAAACATCCTTACGATGTAGGTTGTACATCTTATCAGGATGTAAAAACTTATAAAGTAATGATGAAAACGCCTAATATAATGCTTATCTAATCCTGACTTTTGAATCAGACTATCCATTCTGGCTACTAATCCGTCGATACTCTGTGCATGCGGATATGCACACACTACTGAAATCTAGTTCTAATCTGCTCCGGTCGCTTTGTGGCGCTAGGGTCGCGAGACGTTGCCAAATTAAAATCGCTATATCTCAAAATTCATTATTTTTTTTACCTATTTCGTCATATGTTCTTCTGTAATTGAGAATAAAAAAAAATCTGTAAAAAAGTTTCGAAGTGATTGCGCGAAATGTGAAATTTTCCACTCCCACAAGGAAACGTGTAAAACCGAGAAATCTTTGATTGCCAATATCTCGGAAATGGAACGGTGAATCCTTTTGAAATTTTGCAGGTAATCATTTAATAGTGTCCTGGATGGGTCCTCAAAATAATAAAAAATCTATAGAAAAACGCCTTGGCGAGACTACTACCTTAAACAACCCAAAGAGATAAATCGCATTTATTGTGCGACGTTTGTGCAAGAAATCAATGTGCAAACCGCCGCGCCGCTCGAAAAATAATAGTTGCAAGCACCTTGTCAGCGGGCAGCCGAGTCTTGGTTTTCACTGGAGCTGCCTCCCCCTCCCTCCATCACTCCATATGGACTCGTTTGAAATCGTATGTGTAATGATGAACCCAAGTTTCGTCGCAAGTACCGATTCAAAGACGACGCGGGGGTGGAAATCTTTGTGCGTAATTGCCCACGACACAACTTTCTTCATTGTACAATGCCGGGATCAAAAACCTCTCAATCCGCTGGTAAAACGGCATTTCTGAAGCAGGAGATTATGTTGTAAGATGACATGTGCTTGGCTATTTTATTACACCAAATAAACAATTTTTTAAATATTAAGTCTCGTTTATATTTGATCCAACCTCGTACATTACAATGTACGTACAATTATGTGAACTGATTGCGACAAATATCGATGCGGTTTCTAAAAATACGACCATACCGTGACGGGGTTGCGACGGAATTATCACAATAACGGAATCTACATGTAAGCTGTTCCAAGCCGGATGCCATGATTATTTCTCACGTGTATTTACCATCCATATCGATACTTCCGTTTTGTCCTTTATTTGTCCGTTGCTCGTGCTAATGAATGGCATCAGTGTCATTTCGTGTTGCTCGAGCTTTGCGATTCGCCGCATCTACCGGTGGAAAATTTTCCCAATAGGGATGCCTCGCCGAGCTTTGACCAAAAGGTTTGCATTATTAGTTGTAGCCAAACGGGCAAAATCTCAACGCGGACGTCGAACGGCCTGTCGATAAGCTTCCAGTCAACGTGACATGTATCCTATGTACACGGTACCTCGTTTCTCTCGCGATCTCTCAGTACTAATTGAACAGTCTCCGCAAGCCAAAATCGAGCTCAGCTTGGACGAGGTCAAACACGTTTGTGCTCCTCCAATTATAATCCTCGTGTAATTAATGAAGCATTTCGCGCACATTCGAAGGCAAGTTCGTCTCAATCCTATACGCACACATATATATATATATACATATATATATATATATTTATATGTGTGTATATTTATATTTATTAGAATGGGTGGAAAAAATTATCATTTTTTTACCTGCCCCTATCGATTGAAATTAGATATAGTTTCCCTTTGTTTCCCCTAAAGGGGGGGGGCTGGAAAAAGTGTCAAGATGTTTCTCAATGGACGTAAGCAAAAATAATATATATATATATATATATATATATATATAAGGAAGTGTCAAAAACAAATTGGAAATAGTTTTGTTTAGAAGGAACCAAAAAATATCGTCATCTCCCAGCGTTCACTAAAATTTGTTATAATTTTGCGACGTTTCTCGAAAAAAGAGATTTCTGGCAACGGACCTGAAAAATTATCCGGCAAATGTTGCCTTTTTATTCATCGAGGCACCCTTTGATATTTTTTTCCCGGGTCTCTATTTCCTGGAAAGCATAAGGAAACTATTCTCAATCCTAATCAAAGTAGGAGAGCTCAAAAAAATGGACTTTTTTACACACTAAAACACATATGAACGTACATACATATGTAGTTAAAGATCCAAATAGACCGGACATCGTTATTTATTCGACGTATCGTATGACGATTCGTCATTCATCATCCCCGAAAATGACGATTAGTAATTATTGTATTGAAAACGATAATTTCAGAAGGGAAAATCTTGTAATAAATTAACAATATATAAATCACGTTTCGCTTCTAACAATGGCAAAACGTGTTAAATTTGGCCGATACGTCATAGACGATAGGTAGAACAATATATTTGATGCTTCTTGTCGCCGTGTTTGACGCGGTTTCCGTGGTTATTGTAAATTAGACGAGTCGTCGAGTCGACGAAAAGAGATCACGCTGTGAATTTAATTATTTTTGTATAGATATTCCACTAAAACAATACGTACTAATCATACTTGCCAAGAACAAAAAAAAATAGCGTTTTTTTTCGAAGGTCTAGTGGGCCTTCTTGGTTTTGTATTGAATCAGCTGTTTCGGGACGGAGTGTCAGTGGAATAAAAGCGAAAGACAAAAGAAAAACTTAGGAGAACAAAAATAGAAGATTACGGGTATAGATTTGATAGATTTGTAGAATGAAGTTGAGAAAATTCGCATTTTTTTTTCAAGTCCTCTTTGAAAGGATGCCGAACTGTGCTTTTTGACATACGAGTCTGTCCGATTTTTGCAGCAAATGCGAGAGCGAGGTGACGGCGGGCTGAATTTAAAAGAAAAGAAAAAAAGAACGAATGAGAATAAGTAACATATTTGAATGTGCAAATGCGCAGAGTGTTCGCTTGCTAAAAAGATCAACTCCCGTTGCATCAAAGTTCTTTTGTTACACCTCTCGACGCATCTGACCGTCGTTTAGCCTAGGTGCGTAATTAACGACTCGAAATAACTTCCTATATGTCATAGGAAAAATTGTGGGTGTACGTTGAGATAAGACAAAAATGAAAATGCCTCGTAAAAACGTAAAATATTCGGTAGCCTGTGTCGTCGAGACAACCATAACGATTTTTACAATAAAATCGATAAATGATTTATTGAATACAAGTTCGATAATTGTTGTGAAAGTAGTGCGGAGTCTTTCTGCAAATAAATGTCTACCCATAGAAGACGGAGAACCTATTTGAATTTACACACATATATATGTATATACATATAGTACGTCGATTTAATTTTGTACATAATCGTAGCGAGCAAAAAATGAGGGGGGGGGGGACAAGAAGAACAACACCTATTTTAAATAATAAAGGCGCTGTGTTTGATCGTCGTTATAATTAGTCTCCGGGTATTCGTGTATCATTTGTTTTACGAAACGCGTACATCCAAAAAAAAAAACTTTACCATTATCAATATTATACATATATCATGATTGTTAATATTATTCTCATTGAAAATCATCATTATTATTATATTTAATTTGCGCATATGAGATTGCGAAAAAAATATAAAGAAATTCATTGCCAGTATATGATTCGATATTGTTTTCTCTCTACATCATCGACCTCTTCCTTTTCCCGTCTTTTCTTCTAATGGCGATAAGAAGGAGTCTGACATCGCGAGGAAGAAATGTATTACTTAATTGATTAGAATAGAGAGAACCACGCTGGAGAGGTAAAATAAATTGTCTCAAGGCGTCGAAAGGGCGATCGCGGACTTTTCCATCACAGTCACAGGTACCGGTGTGGGAGATCTCTTTTGCCACAGCTGGATGCTGGCAGGGCTGTACTTCCAGCCCCAGTTTCATCAACGATACCTCCTGCCTGGGCACTTCTCCGAGTCCCTTCACTTTTCCTCGCTTTCAACGTGTTCGCCTCCCTCTCAGCTTCGATCTAGCCCCGCCATTTCCCGGCCCTTAGCAAAATTCGAGCTTCGCTATCCGTACAATCCCAATAATGCTCTGGCTCTGCCGCCATTTCCACCCTTAGGCAATCCTCTTGGATCTTACCGCATCACTTTGAAATGGTGCGAATTCCGAAACCGAAAGCGAAAATCGAATTCCGAAACCTTCATTTTATTCATTTTGCAAAATTTGACTGCGAGTGAAACCGATCGAAATGGACCACTGGTGGAATTAAAGCTCGGAGACTTGAAGTTGTACAACATGCAGTGCACTTCAAATTCACGTGTTCTGTTTTAACACAGCTGCATGAGTTATTATCGTGTGATCACTTTTTACATATTTCCGAGTGTGCAATTTCGGGATTCGCTTCATGCGTTTTGTATTACACACTTGAGTGTATTATTTCTATGCATATTTGGTGTGTTATTTGACTTTTTTTTACACACTACATGCGTGTTTGTTCAAGGGATCACAGCCCGTCGACTAATGCATAGAATATTTCATGAATCCGTAATACAATGAAATACTCAACTCAGATTCTACATCAATGATTTTTTAATTATAACTCGTCATTCCCAAACGTCCGGAAATTATTTTTTTCCGAAGAAAACCTTTTGCATACACGCGGGATCGAACCTACAACCTACCTGGTTATCTTTCGTACGTATATACCTGCGTATGCCCCTATGCGATCGAGGGCATGCAGCATTTTATCCTCGAATCGCACATATGGCATTGCAGACAAGAGTAATTCCTATAGTATTTTTTTTATAATATAAACTATATGAATTAGCTAATGTCATTGTGATAATTAGAGAGTTTTATCAAATATCATCGTTTTTTTTTCAAATATAATCTATATACATAATTCCTCTCTTTCTCTATATGTACGTCTCTCCATTTCACGTAAACTATTCGATGTATTATATTTATACACACTACCGGCGAAAAGTTTCCGGACAAAAATTTCAAAAAGTTCCAGAACGATTTTTTATACTATTTCGCCGATAGTTGACATAAATGACTTTAATAAACGACATTTTGAAGGGGAGGAACTCACCTTCATTCCGTTTTTTTTTTAAAATTTTTTTACTATTTTTTTCTACGACTGGTACTCTTTTTCGAAAACGACAATTTTTCGCCTTTGTTGTTCCTTTTCTGGTGGACCCCGTTTACAGACAAAATTTTTTTAATGCATTTCTTTGACCAGAATTATAAAGGGGGAAGCTCAAGCTTCAGTTTTGTTTTTTTTAAGCTTCGTATGATTTTTTTTCTAAAGATATTCTGATTTTTAAAAAAAAAGGAGACTATTTGAAAAATAACGTGTAATGCGAAAAAGACAAGGATTCAAGGAAAACCTCAAGGTAGTAAAAAGTTGAATCGGTTTTCGTTGAGTTCACGAGAATTTTTTCAAATTTTTTTTTCACTTATTTTCGATAAAACATCAGATGATGTGATTACCGGTACTCGGTACAGATACAGAGTATGACCTTCTTCGGGTGTAATCCAGCCTTTGCGACCGCCTTAGCAGCCTCCCCGAGCTTCGACCATGATCTTTTTCAACTGACATTGTTGTGATTTTTCATCGCCACGTTAATCGCCAGTAATCATTTTCACTTTTCATCGCCAGTAATTATTCGCTTTAAAAATAGTTCGTTTTAATGACGTTTGAGCAGCAAATCGCAAGCTGAAATTCGGTCCATGAAATTCTGTTCGCTCAGTTCGTGCGGCAACCAAATATTAAGCTTGTTTACCATCCCAAGCATTCGTATATGCCTCGAAACAGTTGATTGATCAATGTTGAGATTATGTCCGATCTCTGCAGTTGTCAAACGCCGGTCGCAGTTGTCAAATGCCTTTTCGGAAATAAAAAAGCGAAATGCATCGAAAATACACGTTTTTTCTTCCATGTTAAAAATATAATTAAATTTTTTATACGTCACGGATCTCGGTAGATACTTCTTTTCAAATGTCAGCACAAGTTCCAGCTTCCACTTAATATACGATACTTCATTTGGTTGACGCATGCGCGAGCGAAGAAACAACGGCGAACGACATGTGTCGGAATTTCGCTACGCAATTATACATAGACCCAATACTTAATGCGGTTTCACTGTTTACAAATACACATACAATGCGGTTAATTTGACTGTAACACACACATAAATGCATTATTTAAGACACGTTTGATATCTAAACGTGTAAATATCCGTATTTACACGTGTTGCATGTTTTGAATAAGACAGCAATGATGTGTTAAGATTAAATGCGGATCGAGTGTTTGAAAATACACATGAAATGCGTTTGAATTCTCTATAACACTCCTAAGTGCGTTATTTTAAGCTGTGTGGGGCATTTAACACGTGTTAATTTCTAAAATGACACATCTTACGTGTAACAAATAACACAGATGGATTAGCAGTATGTCCTGGCGTTACAACATATACCCACGCACAGTGGACATTTATGAAACCCAAACAAACTCAACCCGAGATCCGGAGAAACGCTGATGATTCAAATTTACACCTACTCTATGCGTATGCGTACAGTCAATACGGACCCAGCTTTGCCCATTGTTATCGATTTGACCGTCCAGGCTCCCTCAGTTTTATGGCGAGGCTAGACTGAAGCTACTTGACGTGAAGATACTCGAGCCGATGATATCATCGTTATTTTACTAGGGAACACTTGAAAACTATTCGTGTGTATTTTAGGCAAAAAAAAAACGGTTTATCGCGTATCATAGACGAATAAAAAAAGTGCCTTGTACAAAGCTGTCTACACGTAGCACGTGGGCATTGGTCACGTTATTGGGTAGTTTGAGTGACGCAATTCTCTTCCTCTCTTCGAATGGCAACTCTGACGGCTTTTTTTTTCTACCGCGGTTACGCTCTATTCAGTCTGCAATCCATTGTTCTTCGGGGAATAACTCGTGAAATCTGTCACGCCTCCTACACGACTTGCTCCACTTTTTTTTGTCCTCAGCACGCGTGTATAATGTGTGCTTCATTGTATTTTTGAAAGGCTTCAATAATAGTGGCGTTCCAAGGTCCATTCACCGGCACACTACCCTTTACGAATTATTCTACGATCTGGGAATCGTATTTAAAATAGCTGATTACTCGTCGAAACATAAAAATTAGTTCGTCGATCGATCGAAATAATTATTGGTGAAAATGACATCATCCTCGTTAAGGTATTCTTTTCCAAGGTTTATTAACCCTTTGTGGTTACACTTCCAAAGTCAATCGCGGTGGTCACATTTGGGTCGATTCTACTCAGTCAATTTTCAAAAATGTATTGTGACCAAACTATCCGTCCGAAGTGGTTCAAAAAGTTACGGAACATGCTTCAAACTTTCTAGATGATGTACGAAAAATGTATTTATAAGAAATAAAATGGCGACATGGCAAAAAAATCATAAAGAGGTGAAAACGCAAAAATACACTTTTTCGCTCAAAAAATCATAATTCCGCGAATTTTCAACATTTTTGCCTAAAATTTGTACGTGATACTCCTTAGATATACAACTCTTAGGAAAAAATAGTAGCATAGTGCGCGTTCCAAAAAAGGTATTTATTCCGACATGTGAAGAGGGTAAATTTTATGGTATGAGGATACTTCAAACTCCAGGTAAGATGGTGAATACAGTCGCATTCGAAGCAGGCAACTAGTATATATTTAAGCCAAAAATTGATCGACGATTCGATTCTACTCAGGGTGACCATAAAAGGTTATGGTCTTAACACTCTGGCTAGTGATGAAACCGATTAATTCTGTATTTTTTTTATCGTCCACGTCAAAGCTAATGCTCATTTGTTCATAAATGCTTGAATTATTTTTCCACCAAATTTCCGAAAAATCCTCGTCCAATTTCTCATGTCATAAAGTCGAGTTGGGCGCTTGAAATCTTTATGAGATCATGGCTTAATTGCACGAACAGCGTTGGTCGCAAGGAATTGCAGCAAGCGACGTCAATTTTATTTACTCGTTACGTTGTTTCTTGAAGTACACGGTGAGTTGGCGGTCCCCATGCTGCTGAAAGGAGACGGTAATATCCGAAGCGTCCGAGCTCAAGGATACAGTCCGCTCTCGCTCTAGAATGTGAGGGATGATTTTGGAGATAGTTGGAGGGTCACTTTATTGCATGGTCTCTATCCCCCTTGCTCTTCTTCTCTCTCTCTCTCTCTCTCTCTCACTCACTCGTGAAGCCAAAATCCCTTTGGCTACGTTGGAGTTGCCGAGATGGAGTGAGGCAGTAGCGCTGTAGGGTTTCGGATGGAAGAGGCGGAGCTGGGAAAAGGGAAAGGGAGGATGTACATACAGCTTCTGCTGCTACCGTTCGGTCGGAGGGATGCTAGAGGGTTCGCTGGATGGTTCTCGTGGATGGGTGGGTGGCTGGGCTTGCGAAATGGAAGCTCGCTGCTGGCAGAGTAGTGGGCGAAAGAGGACCAGGGGTTGGTTAACGTTAGTACGAGCGAGAGGATAGGGAGGCTTTGCCGAGAGACGGGAGAGGAGATGGAGGTGAGTCTGCAGAGTCTCAGGAGGGTGAGTCTGGCGCCAAGGTGTCGGTCTTTCTATCCACATATAGCGTTTCAAGCACAACGCGATTCGGTGCGTATCCTCCTCGTATACCAGGCTTTTCTTTGCTCCTCATCTATTGGTCCCTCCGCTGCTTTACCATTTTTCAAATTCTAATCTCAACCCTACTTTTGGGTCAGGTCGGAATAAATAAAATTAGGAGGAACATTAGGATTCGAATGTAGATCTATATTGGCTACATGCAGAATATAGGGTGAGAGTAAGGAAATCGACCGCAGCGCCTGCGGTGGACAAAAATTACAATAAACTCAGCTATTTATCTGTAAAATCTGCATGAGCGTAATATGAGAGTTTTGCAATCAAATTAAAAATATTGTTTTATTCACAATGGGCCATGACACTTGCTATGTAATAAATTGCAAGAATACCGGCAAAAATAGTCAATGCAAATTTTATCGATTCCCTACGGCAAATTGGAAGTTAGAACAACGCAACAAATGGATTTGCCTAATGACACGAGCTTAAATTATTCAACTTGGGTCACGTTTCGTCCTTAAGGGGCTATTCCACTGTGAAGGCTAAAAAAATAAGCTATTTTTTAATAATTTTTTTCTTTTGAAAACTGTTGCATGTATCGGTACAAACTTTTTTTCCGCGTAAAGGTGCACTTTTATAGAATAGAAAACAATTTTTTGTTGCATATAAATGCATATATATTTATTTAACAATTTATTATCGTGTAAAGGCATGAAAAAAAGTATATCGCATGGCGTTGATGATTTATGCTTTCCAGGTAATCTGAAACAAAAAATTCAAAAAGATTCTTAATCTGTATGAGTGTCGCTATCGCCCGAACTAGAATTATTAAAAAATATTAATTTTTAATTATACTTGCGCCAAAATTATGACGAAAAAAAACGTGTTTTTCGAACACTTTTGCAAAAGACGACGCCATTTTGTTATTTTGCAATTTAAAATAATTCCATTCGGGCGATAGCGACACGCATACAGATTAAAAATCTTTTTGAATTTTTTGTTTCAGATTACCTAGAGAGCACAAATCATCAACGCCAGCGATATACTTTTTTCACGCCGTCACACGATTATATTGTTAAATAAATAAACATTTATATGCAACAAAACAAATTATTTTCTATTCTGTAAGAGTGTACTTTAAGCGGAAAAAAGTTTTTACCGATACATGCAACAGTGTTCGAAAAAAAATTATTAAAAATAGCTTATTTTTTGAGCTATCACAGTAGAATCACAGTAATTAAGTCTTCTGCGGTCCTGCCGTGTTTAGCAAATACCAACCGTTTTCCCTTAGAATGAGTTTCAGGTTGGAAATTATTATTGCGAGTCGTACTCTCGACGCCGGTCTTTAAAATTATGCTCATCTCGATCTGAAAACCAAATTTTATTTATTATTAGTGGTACAGCAACAATATACGTTTCTTAAATTTTAATAAAAGCAATTATAGAGCTAATTTTTTTCGTGTTATAACAAAATTATGAATAAATAAAAATATACATTTTAAGGAAATTACACTTACTTTTTTCATTTTATTGAAAGGAAAGACTTCTTTCCGTCTTTGGCCAGACAAATTGGTTTAATGCAAACAAATTAAATGCCATGGAGACGCGATTTTACTTTTTATAATTTACCACAATATCATAACCACAATCACAGCATCTTTGACAGAGCCGACAAAAATACGAACGCTACGCGGTACTAGTATTGAGCACAGAGCCAATACCTATCTGCCTTTCGAATCGTTAGAGCCGCGCGAAACATCTTTACTTTTCATGTAGTTGCATTATCTTGCTTCCAGTCATCGCGCACTTGCTTAAAAGTACCTGTATGGTGAATTTCAGATTCTATTATCTCAAATTAGTCTCAAGTACAAGAAAATTGTAGAAAACCCGCATTGATTCTAACAACGGGGATTCTACACGAGAAATCCCGGAATCTCCCGGTCAATGGCAAACAAACTTGGAAAAAGTAGAACAGGAGAGGTGAATTTAGATTCGCCAGATTCGTAGAGGAGACAAGAGTTTTCTAGGTGTTGAAAAAAAAAAAAGAAAGTTTGCTCCCCTAAGGGAGCGGGGATGAAAAACGGATGGAGGAAATGAGGTTACTAATTCTCGAATAATGAAGGAAGCGTTCACCCTTCTTCCAATTCTCCTCACACCCACGCGACGTCCTATATACACGATGCCGCCCTCTCAACAACTTTGTTTGGGATTTACTTTTGAACTCCGTTCGTATCGCAGTGAGCCTTTGAAAAAACAATCACTTGTGGGCAACGAAGCTTTCGGAAAGCTGGACTTACGATAAATACGTAGAAAAACATTTATCTAGTGTCAATATCTAAATTATAGGAATGGACACCGATCTACAAACTTATTGTCTCTTTCATAACTTGTCCATTTTTTTTTATAATTGTTCGCCTCAGTCTTACCGGTTTCATTGACCAAATATTTGAACTTGGATGAGACCTCTTCTCTTTTAATTTCTATTCATGCGATTATTTACATGTTTTGATCATCCCGTAGTATGTAGTTTTCCCACCCCATATTACTATTCCCTAAGCTAGTCACGAGGTAAATAGAAATGGGCATGCAGAAACATTCGGAAGCACATCAGATACGACCCTTTGGAATTGACATTTATCAATATGCAATTTATCTTGACACCTCTAAGTTTCGCTACGAAAAATTCCCTTCTCGTGCACCCGGCCATTAGCGGCAACAACCCACCTCTCCTTCTAAGGGTGTGTCTTTACTTTTCACTTTTACTAATTTCAGCTTCGGTAAGGAGTGGTCTCGTGAGGTGACCGTTAATGCGGGCTCGCACCCTTGCGCATACCTCATCCGACAAATACACCTGTCTCACAAAACGTAACTATATTTTTATATAGCATCACTATACGCACACCAATATTTATATCCTATGGCGTGCAAAAGTTTCGGGCCACCCTATTTTTTTGAGTAAAGTGATAAAATGTTTAATTCCAAAACTCGTTAATCATTTCGAATTTTTAAGAGAGCTATGATATGAATTGTGATATATTATTTTTTTCATGGCATATTATTTGTGTGCAGTGTTGAACGACTTTCGTCGGTGTGCAAAAGTATCGGGCCGCTATCTCGCCTGGCTTCGTACGTACAGTTTGTTTGCATGTCCTTTCGTACTAGTTTAAAAACATGCATGACAATGGAAAATCAGTATTATTTCTGCCGTGATGGCGAAACATACAGATATTGAGGTCCGTAAAATCGTGTTAAAACGTTTTTCAGAAGGAAAGAGTTCTCGCGATATTGCGACTACTTTATCCATTGGAAAAAGTACGGTCAATCGTATTATTCGTAAATATAAATTATCAAATTCGTTGTGTGACAAAAATCGAAGTGGTAGATCGCTAAAAACTACGGAATACGTTGATAAAATTATAAAAAGGAAGTGCGTTATAGATCCACGAACAACTGCAGCAGGTATTTCGCGAGAATTACGTTGTGAAAATTGTGCCGACATTAGTCGGAGTACAATATCCCGACGTCTGAAGGCTGTAGGGGTGATTGGACGCATTGGTGTAAAAAAGCACTAATCAGTAACGAGAATCAAAAGGCCAAATTGCATTTTGCAAAAAAATATCAGCATTGGACAGCATCAGATTGGCCGAAAGTGCTTTTTCCGATGGATCCAAATTTTAATTATTCGGAAGTGATGGTCGAAAGTACGTGAGACGTCTAACAGGTGCCAGACTCAATGTAAGGTATCAAATTCTTACCGTAAAATACGGGGCATTCATCTGTTGGTATAAATTCAAGGCGATATGGACACTACAATATACAGAAATATATTACGAGAAAATACGCTCCCTTTTGCAATGAAAAAAAAACCTCGTGGTTGGGTTTTTCAACACGATAAAGACCCTAAACATGGTTCAAGTTTCCTATAAGATTTTCTTTAAAGACGAAAAGTACGCCTGCTCGACTTGGCCATCGCAATCACCGGACTTAAATCCGATTGAGCATTTGTGGGAAGGCCTAAAAGATCGTGTTGGAACAAAAAATAATTCTAACAAGACCGCATTCTGGAATCATTTGCGGCATGAGTGAGAATACTTGCCACAAAAACGAATCTCACAATTAATAGCGTCCATGCCCCGTCGATGTGCCGCAGTTATCGCTGCATAGCACTAAAGTACTGGATCAAGTGAAGAAGATCGAATCACGTTTAGTTATTTTCAAAAAATGTTGTTACGTTTTTCACACGCAACGGTATGTAGCCCAGTCTTTTTGCATGCTTGCTAAAGAAAAAGTGATAGGCAATCAAATGTTTTAGAACAATATTCATGTATATAATTAATTGTTCTCAAATATAAGCGGATACATGTTATCATAATTCGTTTATTTTTCTCTCACCGTCGTATATTTCAATGCAATATGCCTGAAAAATATGATGGCCCCAAACTTTTGCACGCAACTGTATATAGGTACGTATATATATATATACCCATTCTTGTATTTCACATTTTATATCTCTAAATGAACATTCCTTTTATAAATTTAACGCACCCAGTGACTCTGGCCCTATCGTCATGATCAGTTCGCCACAGGCACGTGAGCATGTCACGTCAACTAGCCTAAGGATTCGGCATTTCGTACCTTAGTACGGGAGAATTTACTTGTGTTTACTATTCCACGAAGAAACCATATATTTATAAAGCAGCGAAGCCTTACCCTTGCCGGCTGATCTGGAGATACGAAACTTCGATTACAGCGGACCAGCTAATGTATAAATTTGCAACCGATATGTACACATATTTTTACTAAGATCCATACAAATAGGGGAAGGTGGGGCACAGTGTGCCACTTTTTTGCTATCGAATTCTTACTCTTACCAAAGTAGTCTGATTAGAAAAAAAAGGTCATAACCGATTTTATAGACCTTCGGCCGTACAATAAAGCTACCATATTTTTTGCAAAAAGATTCAAACCCTAAAATAATGGGTTCGAAAAAAATTTGCGGATTGGCTCATTGTGCCCCACGGGTGGGGTACAATGGGTCAGATAGGTGGGTACAGTGTGTCAAGTGCTGCGAAACGTAGAGTACAACGAGATGGTTGAAATTCTTATATTTTCTTAACATAGATAACAGATTTTCATACATACCGATAATTTCACAGCGGGTATTATTTGTCAATAACATTGGGAAACGACTCATTGTGCTCAACAACTCGATGATACATTATGCTCCCGACAATTGCCCCACAATATTTGACGTTTTCTCGGCAAGCGAAATTTCTTTTTCGAGGCTCAAATTAATTTGGTACTTGTAATATTTCTTCGTGAGCTGCTATTGACTTTCTTTTAGGCCAGCCGAAACTTATAGGCCAGCCGAAATATAAATCACGGACCAACACAAAAAAATTCGGATTTTGCAAGCTACGAAACTTGCGCTTTTTCGGAGCATCGTCACTTCTTTGTTTCCTCATTGGGAGTCCACTCATTTTGCCCCACTACTCGGTGACACATTGTACCTCACTAGTAAAATATTTGATTATTGATGAAAACAACTAATAATTAAACTACGAATGGAAAAACGCAAGTCACTGAGTGCATCATAAATAATAAAACTATCAATTAGGACCGAAAACCGGAGCCACTACAGAAAGTGTCGTTATATTTTACGTTTTCCCGATGAGCGAAATATTTTTTTTTCCAAGCCTCAAATCAATTTCTAATTTTCAATTACACTTTGTGATCTGCTATCGACTTTCTTTTAGGCTTGGCGAAACCTAATATAAATCGCGGTCCAATACATAAAATTGCTGAATTTACGAGCTACAAACCTCCGAGAAACCGCATATGGCTCATTGTGCCCCGTGACACATGATGCCCCACTCTCCCCTACTTATGCTTTGGTCTTTTACGTCTCCAAGTACTAGGCCCTCACTTTTGGACTTGGACAATCAGCCATATGAACGGATCCGTTTCGAAATGGAGACTCCGTACTTTCCTTTAAATCTATTGCACAGTAGATGCGCGGGCGTAATGTCTTTCAACGTAAATGTACCGGATTCTAAGAAAAATAAAACTGCGAGGGATTCCCTATAGCGGAAGAGATAATATTCTGTTAGTTTATTAGAACTTGAGAAGAAGATGACAAAACCAATGAGGAAAAACGGAGCGAGTCAAAGACCGTCTTACGCTTTGCTCTACATCTAGGGAGAAGTCTATTTATGGAGCTAGATGCTCCTTACCCCCTTTGCGAGTTTCCTCTTTCAGTCGTTCTCGCTTTTCCGTATCCTCTCGTTTCATCATCTTCTCTTTCTCTCTCTCTCTCTCTCTCTCTCTCTCTCTCTCTCTCTCTCTCTCTCTCTCTCTCTCTCTCTCTCTCTCTCTCTCTTCTGATCTGTCTTGCACTCTATCTCGTGTATATTTTCTTGGTGCTAGAATTATGCCTCTGTGAAACACACTTCTTTCCGTATTACTCATCCTTCTGGACTTTTGCTCCTGATTTCCTTCTCAGGCTTCTTTGACGGGGATGTTTCCGGACGAACACTAGGATGGCCACCGTGAACTCTAGGATCCCTTACCATAAAGATCATAGAAGTGGCAGTGTTAGCACCAAGGAGAAAGCAACTTGGCAACAAAAGAGCTTCCATCCTCAAAGCCACCTGCGCACCCAACATTGCGAAACCCCGTGTGTATTTCGCACTCTATGCATAACTCACTACCCGGTGATGGGTCGGGCGCACATATAGTTGTGAATATTCAACGGGAATACACATTGACTTGCTCAATTTCCCAGGTTTACTAAAAAATATAAGTCGTAATTCCACCATATTTGTAAATGTGTTCAGTAGTGCTGATGTGAAGATGCAATTGGTATACTTGAAGCTGTGTCCAATGCCTATTACTTGTGACGATAGGTGACTAACAATTTTCCGACTTTCCGTTGCCAATCGCATTATTATAGAAACACTCAGTGTATTCAATGACGGTATGCAGCAGTTGACTGTCATTGTAACGTACGATAAAGCTAAGGAATCAAAGATCAAAGGTGCCGAATATACTTACAAGTATATCGTCAAATACTCAGGAAATACTGAAAGTTTTGGAATAAAGTAACCTGTGTGCAAATATAAATATGGAGGTGTGGAATATGGAAAAATGAGGATAACTAATTTTTCTGATGCATCGTCAGTTTATGATCTACCAGCGATGAGTCCTTATCAAACAGACTTACAATTAGAGAATGGTGGTGCTGGATTAAAATGATTTTAGCAAGAACATTCTGCCCGCTCGATATCACGCAATTATTTCGTACGGCTCTGCTAACAGCTCGACTTAGAAACTCCCACTCCTGAACAGTATTCCGTGTTAAACTCGATAGATCAAGACCGGAAGACTCATTGCACCTTTCTGCGAATTTTTACTACTATCGCTCATTTGGAAGTACTCGGTAGTTTGCTCAGTTTACTCGGAGTCTCGCGATACACCGTTACACAGTACTGAATGATTGGGTGGTCTGCATTCTCCGCATCGTCTTTTGCCAAGACCCTTCATCGTGCCCTTCGTCCTGCGTCGCAAACCTTTCGCAGCTTGAAGGCAACGGAGCAAAGTCCCCGACACACTCTGTTTCCCCCATTTCCACCCTCGCCCTCTCGTCCTGCACGCCTGGTAATACCCCCTTGGTCCTCCAACCCCTAGTCATCGCACCGACTATTCCTTTCCCTTGCGTTCCATCCTTCACCATTCCACCCCTACAACCCGACCCCTCGTGAAGGTGGGTGCGTCCTACCGGCGCCTGAATCATCCCGCTCGAGGCCGTCGAGGGGGTGGTTGACTGAACTAGGGTTTTGGCCGTATGGAATGGGGCCGCTCCACTCTAGCTTGGTACACGGGGGATGGTTCGTACATAAGCGCACGAGAAAGCTGTACGAAAGAGGGAGGGGGAGAGAGAGAGAGAGAGAGAGAGAGAGAGAGAGAGAGAGAGAGAGCGAGAGAGAGAGAGACGGAAAGGGAGCGAGAGAGTGAAATGAAAGCAACGGCATCAGTGCTGAAATAGCGAGTAGAGAACGGAACGGTGTCTACCCGCTGGGCGAGTGGAAGAGGGTGCGAGGGATTTGAGGAAAAGCGAACGAGTGAGTGAGAAAATGACTACGACGACGACGACGACGACGACGACGACTACGAGGAAGAAGAGGAGGCGGAGGAGGAGGAGGACGACGACTACGACGAGAGCTTGTGAGGGACTCGGAGCCTCGCTAGTGGAGAAAGAGGATTGCGGATGGTAGCAAGAGGTGGAGGCGGTGGAACCGACAAGGGTGAGGAGCGAGAAAGAGCTCACAAGAGTGGATGGGCAAAAAGGGCAAGGGGTGGGTAGGCGGCCTCGGGGTGAATCAAGGGTGGTTGGCTGGGTAACGTCGGGGGCCGCTTGGTGAGAGAGGGAAACGTGCTAGGCGAGTGAACAAGCGAGGTTTGCGAAAGAGGAAAGGAGAACGAAATGGTGTGGTAGGGTGAGTCAATAGGGAAAGAGCGAGAGAGAGAAAGATAGAGAGAGAAAGGGAGAGAGGACAGAAAATTCAAGCATAAGGTATAAGCGTAGCCCGTAGAGCGCACCGGGTTGAAAGGGGACGTTGCTTTTCTCGTTTGGGGCCATCGCAGGAGAGCAGCGGGAATATATAGAACGCCCGCAGGGGTATAAGGCTTCACTAATTATTTTTTGTCGGCCGCACGACAGGGGTGCGCTCTTGCTGGGAATGACTGAAATTGAATGAATGAGTATCTTCGTGCGCGCGAACATGAGCTAATGCATAGATATATGTACATAGTATGTATCGTATAGTTGCTTTACGAATGAGAAAGAAGGCTAAAGGAAAAAGTGAGGTGCGCGACGCGGCAGGGTACGGAGAAAGAGGATGATGGCTTGACGGTGAATTCGGAGATGGACTCGAGTGAGACAAACGCGTCGTATAGAAGAAAGTTCAAAACGACTCCCTTGTCGCTATACGAAAGGGGTGAAATATGCTGCAGTCCGTGCGAATAGACTGTTCATTTTATTTTCGCCTGTTTCCGTTCTTTTTTCTTCAGAGTTTAAAATAAAACGACAAATTAACGTTGATGACAACTACGAACAATTGATTACACCTCGTATTTACCTTCCAGCCTATCTTCTTTTATGAGTTTGTGAACCACCGTTTTTAGGACTCAGGTTAATCATCCGTTGAAGCATCCGCGTGTTACATTTAATCCCTATTGATCTTCGCCTTTCGTTGGCAGAGTACCGGCTTTATAACCATGTTCGACACTCCCTTGCCAAAGTGTTGAAATATTTTATCGAGACTTCGGACACTTCAGCTTCAAGTTCAAGACACAATCGTTCTAGGGCTGAAACTGTTAATGAGTCCTTGGAAGATGGACTTCATTAAATTGATCGCTATATATATATATATATATATATATATATGTAGGATATTCATTTCAGAGCCGTTATATTCATGTAACGTAAAGTATCAGCACATGTTGTTTTGGGGGCCGATCTTGATGTCAAATGACTTTAAAAGCATCGTTCCGCATAGATAGATTGTGTGTGTGTGTGTGTGCATGCGCGTGTGCGTGCATATACCTACACAAACGCGCATACTATCGTCATTTCATTTTACATTCTGACAACCTGCAGGACTTTTTTTCAACATAATGTGAAAGTCTTAGCATATACGTAGTACTTATGCCAACCGACTGTATTTTTTTAATACTGATATGTA
Source organism: Ophion ventricosus (assembly GCA_963932345.1). Taxonomy (NCBI): domain Eukaryota; kingdom Metazoa; phylum Arthropoda; class Insecta; order Hymenoptera; family Ichneumonidae; genus Ophion; species Ophion ventricosus. The sequence goes on from OZ010717.1 coordinate 16,351,106, forward strand.
TCGAGATTAAACATTACAGATCATAGCATGTGCGTGTACTCACTACAATGCCTAATGTTTGATTTCGATTCATTCGAGCATAAAAAAAACTGTCTATAGGCTTAAATACTGAAAATATGATAAAACTTTCACATTATTTCTAGAAGCTTGCATGTTGTCAGAATGGAAAATGGAATTACGATAGTATGACGTTAATCACAAACGCACGCGTACGATCTTGAGTGACTCACTGGGTCACCGTATTGTCTGCTTGAAGGGAAGCAAACTTCTATTTCCTTGACAGAGAGTTGCGGACGCCCTACAGGCATATAACCCATACCCTGTACTAGAATGTATGCTCCGTTCATATATATATATATATATATATACATATACAAGATCACATACAAAAACACTCACACGTGTCTATATTCGTTGCTCACCCCCTCGCCTCATGTGCCCTCGCACATAACATATACCCTTCGTACACCGGAAGATGGTACGTCCCTTCAAGGTTCTCTGTCTCTCGATGGAGGTTCCACCTTCGACGTTCTCTTGCTCGAAACTCCCTTTCTACTTGCACACAGACGACGAACTATACAGATCGTCCCTCTCCTACTCGCCCTGCCTATGTCGCTTTCCTTTAGCACACCACAGAGATATGAGCCCGACACACAACCACTCTCTCCTTTGCTTCACCCTCTGTTACTCACTTACCAACACACACAAGGGTGCGCGCTCTATATACGGAGTTTCTCGTAGGTAACGTTGACGTCGAGGGTGGTAGAGCGCGCAGGAAACTCGTAGAGAGAGAGAGAAAGAGAGAGAGAGAGGAGGTTGAAGGGGTGCTTCGGGGGTGTTTGTTCGGGACGATAGCGTAAGACGGTGACGTGCAGCCCTTGCCGGGCTGCCAGGCAGCCTGCCGAGATGCCTGCCTGCCTGCCTGTCTGCCTGCCACTGGAACCAGAGAAAGAGAGGGTGGTTACAACCCTTGGGTCTCGATGAAAACGCCGCGTTCGTGGAGAATATATACATCTCTCTTTACTTCTCTCCCTCTCCCTTTCTCTCTTCCTATATACGTCTATGTTGGTGTGCCATGGGATGACGAGAATCGTGGTGGGCGCCGGCGGGAAAACCGAGTTCGGGGGTTGGGCTTCCGCTACATATATACGTTCGAGCACCCCCGATGATGGCGAGTTCACTTTCTCTCTCTCTCTGTCTCTCTGTCTATGTCTCTCTCTCTCTGTCTCTCTCTCTCTCTCTCTCTCTCTCTCTCTCTCTCTCTCTCTCTCTCTCTCTCTCTCTCTCTCTCTCTCTCTCTCTCTCTCGCTCTTGTCGGACACTTACTATATTGGTAGCTCAGAAAGAATCCGTCTTGTTGGGTGAGATGGGCCGAGCAAAGTAACGAAAACCGGGAGAGAAATGGAATAACGGACTTGCCTCTCGCACAGACCAACTCTTTATCCGCTCGTAACTCATCCCTGTAGGGGCCAAGAACTGAAATGTTCCGAGGTCGCAGGGCCGTCTTAATTATCCTCCCTTTTTCACTTGACGAAAATTTGCATCTTTTTATCATAGTGCGATTTATTTTCGACGTTTTCTTAATGTAGCTGTAGGTCGATTAATATTCTGCAATGTACAAGTATACAACTGGTCGATAACATATGCTATCAATAGTTGTGACCCGTACTAATTGTTAGGAATGATTTTTCTTCTCTTCGAATCACATATCTAGCAAGTCTAAGTCGTTTTAAATGGACTAAGAATGACGTTTACATACAGCGGAAGCGTTTGCATGTATGTATGGGGTGTGTTTTTTTCGTTTTGTCACATAAATACAGTTCACACTCGAACGAGAGTAAATCTCATGGTTTGACGATTTATAGATATTGATAACAGGAACGACGGCACCGAAGAGCAGCAGAAAATATTTTAGGATTCGTATATTCTGTGGAAACGTAGGCGTCTCTGGAGACAATAGAAAGCGAAGTGATGGAAAACATTGCAGAGAAGCTACGATACTGGATGAAGCAGGAGAGTTTGGACCTCGGCGGGTTACTATCAGGCTGGAGATGTTGGTCGGTGAGACGGGGGCTTGGATGGGTGGCTCGTGGGAGTTGGAAGAGAAACCGAGATAGTTTCGTCGATGCGACTCGCTGGCGAGTTATACGGAAAGTCCGCAGGCTACTGGCTCCACACATATCTTTTCTGGCAACTCTCTTCTAGCTTTCACCCTCTATTTCCACTAAACTGAATAGGCATTACGAAAAGTGTTGTTTTACCATTCAAATTTGAATGGCAAAGCTTCATGTAGCTGCACGTATAACTAGATTACAAAGTACCACGTGTCATCAAATCGAAATGTTGGCACACGTACATTTTGCTACGGATACTACCACGAAGTGGCAGCAATCACTGCTATACAAATATATATAATTTGCACTTCCTATTCTTCATGCGTATTCCCCTTTTTCGTGTTGTACGCGTACGATTAAGGCTATGGTATAATTATATAGTATCATGCTTATGGCACTCAGACACAACGGATAGAAAGAAAAGGAAATTCCTCTCCATGACATTGTATCTATGCGAGTGTTTAAAGGAATTATTGCTATCAATGGAATACCATACCCGATGAGAATCCAATGCAATACACGATCAGTCTACTAGTTTCAGCGAAGATTTCAAACGCTCAGGAAAATCCTGCGTAAACTGAACGGAGCTGGCAGCTTATTTCGGAATGCAGGGTCCCCTGCGTGTGCTTAGTCGAACCGAATGATTCACCCACTTGTGCTGAATACCTTTGCGTTCTGCCCAGCTCTGTTGGCACAGAACGTTACTACCGAAAACTTAGGGAGGCATGGTAATCATTCGGTTGCGAAATTTCCTCGGTACAGCCCCTTCTCGCTCTTCCGACAATTCCTTTGCTTTGTTCCGTCTCATAATCAGTGAAAACTGCCGCTTCCCCCTTACCACCACGGGAACTTAAAACACTGTCATATTCACGGTACTAAGGTGTGCGTGGATTCCGATATGCCTAAATACCGAGATCTGTTAGCTCTTCAGCATACCCTACCTGAACCCATCGCTATGGTTTTCGTCCGCTGCTGCCTGCATAGCTGCCCTTCACCACTGCTGCCGAAACGTGTGGCCTCCTCATTGCATAGTGTCGTGTGCCTCACAAACGCAGCGTGGAGGGTCTTCTGACAGTAAATCGATTGAACGGTATAATTTATACCACCCCGTTTTACCCACCGTCGACGTAGCCCAGCACCCTAGCATAAGAGAAAGAAGGATAGAAATAGAGAGAGAGAGAAAGAGAGAGAGAGAGAGAGAGAGAGAGAGAGAGAGAGAGAGAGAGAGAGAGAGAAAGAGGGAGAGAGAGAAGCAGACAGACAAAGAGAGCGTCCACCCGTTCTCCCATTTTCCACTTTGTACCTACCTCTCCCTTGCAATGGTCATGGCAGGGATGAGAGCTATTCCAAGAGCATGCTACCATAGTATATAGTGTGTCACATACTGCGCCCTACTACTGCCCAGTAGTTTGAGGCCCGTCGCAGCCACTGGCTTGAATCTGCCCATAGCAATTAGCACGTGTATATATGTATATGTATGGAATTCATTACGGTTGTGGATAATGCGCGTCAGCTTTGCTACAACCAAACTGGTAGAGGTATCGATGCAACGTAATGCTGCAAGCCACAAAATTCTATTTCGATATCTCTCAGTATGAAATAGAAGCGTTTGTAATTTTGAATAGTCTCCTTTTCCAAAAGCTTCATCCAAGCATTCTAAATAACGGTCTTATCACTTCTATTTGTTCACTATTTTGCAAAAAAGCATACATTTGGGGAGAGCACTTAATCGGTCACTGTCTGTCAAGCTGCCAAGTTTTTAAGTACGAATGTATATGCAAATTTCCTCGAGCCGTAATGTTGGATCGTTATTGTCCTCCGCTGCGAACTTACAGCAGAGTACAAACAAACGAATTACTCTGGACATGGTTGTTTGAAAGTATACGTCTTCTATCCATGATCGGCATTGCTCGAACTTGATTCGAGCAGCATTACCCCAGGTGGTTCCATTTAAACTCAAAGAACTTCAAAGATGTTTTATACTTTAGTATGGATAGATGTTGGTTATGTCACCTTGAAGGGCAGCCTTACGTCACTAAGTTCCAGCCAAAAAACCTTATATTTAGCTGAGACACGTGCCTCAAACGGGCAAATGGACCGTAACAAGTCCGATGTGTACTTCTGCACTACTTCGACTTAAAGAGAAGTACCGCTATAATTAACCGATTGCTTACGCAGACTTATGGTGAGTCTGCACCATGCGAAACTATGTGTAGAGATTGGTTACGACGTTTCAAAAGTGGCGATTGTGACCTTTATGACAAGCAACGTCCAGGTCAGTCGGAAAAATTTGAAGATGCGGGATTGCAAAGTTTTCTGGATGAAAACTCTTCTCGAACATTTAACGAATAGGCTGAACAATTCAATGTTGACATGTCAACAGTATCCCGACGTTTGCATGACACGGGAAAGCGACAGAAAGGATTTACATTTAAGAAAGGAAGATGGCTGCTACACGAGCTGAGCGAGAACATCATTGCGAATCGACTAGACATCACCACTTTTCTGCTTACGAAGCAGAGAAAAAAAAATTACTTTTGGCGTATTGTAACTGGGGATAAAAAATGGATTTATTTTGACAACTCTAAGCATAATCAATGAGTTGACCCTAAGAAAATCATGGGTTGACCCTGGCCAACCATTAACATCGACGCCAAAGTGGAATATCCGTGGCCACAAAGCCATGCTGTGCATGTGATAGGATATAGAGGGGTGCTTTATGAGCTTTTATAACCGAAGGAAACGGTCACTGCCGAATATTACTGAAAGCAGCTGGAGTGTTTAAACGATAATTTAATGGAAAAAGAGATCGTCAGTAGCATCAAACCGCCGAAAAGTGATACTACTGCACAACAACGCTTCGCCTCACGCTGCATTGGCGATGAATAAAACTGATGTAACTGAATGGGAGCTCCTCCCTTAGCCAGCGTATTTTCCAGACCTTATCCCAAGGGATTATCCATTGTTTCAGTCAATGCGACACGCCTTGGAAGATGCAAACTTCTATAATTATGGGAAGTTGGAAAACGGTCAGATAAGTAGACAAAATAATGCACCAGAAGAATACCCTGTCCTTCGACAGGGCATTTTTTTAACGTTATAACTCATGTATCACTTTTTCTACTTTCTAACTCAGAACTGGGGCAGATACCGACCCCACCCGTTTCTTGTCGGCGCAATCGCTCCTTTGAGCATTAAATAGAAGCATCAGTATGAATCTCGTCCTTTTTCGATTAGGAAGAGAATGGTGTGGAACGAATTAGATTTTATTAATATTTAATAAGTGAAAAAACCCGTTTAAGCGCCGACACAGACTAAACGTTAGGGAAAATCGCATTTTTCAAACAAAAACGTTTCATTATTTTTCTTCTAATTAACAGATCCTCAATTGTCGCACGGCGTTAAAAAAAACATGGAGCTTATAAAAAAAGTAGTTGAACTATATTCTGTTTGAAAAGTATGTTAATGTTGGGATAGGAAAATGGAAAAATACGGAATTTGTAAATACGAACAAAATCAATGGAAATGCAAGAACAAAAATTGTTCACAGGGGTTTTGAGAATACTTTTCACTTCGTTTATTGAGAAAATGGTATATAATTAATACTGATGATGAAAATGTGAATATGTAGAATATAAAGAAATCGTACATTCAACTTATTTTTATTCCAAAATGGAAACTTGCCAGTCCCGCCGGAGCTGCGGTATCAGTAGCCTTGCTCGTAGATGATGCTCCATGAGAGACTTCATGAGACTTTTTATGAAGAGCCTCCGATTCCTATTTACAAGATCCGCGTTGAAATTGTGGAGGATCATCGCGTTATTTTTTTTCAAATTCAATATAAAATATATGGCTTTCGATAATGTATGCGACCATCACTAACAGGTAGTTTATAGCTTAGGGGCGCACTCTGGAAGTCGACTGGGGTGTGTTTCTACCCCGTACAGGAGTTCTAGGGTCAAGTATAATTCAGCTTTAGACAGAGAGGTGACAGAAAATAGTAACATCCGCGGGAAAATACTTTGATTAACGTAATCCAACAAGTTTATGCAAGATCGATTCTCAAAAACATAAAACAGCTGTTTTGAATGCAACCACCTAATATATATATATATATATATATATATATATATATATATATCCCGTTGGTGATGCACTCACACGATGCCTTCGTATTGGTTCGTCAAGAGAGTACGGGCGCAGCGGTGATGATGGAAACTCTGTGACGACATACTCACAGGGCTGTGCGTTGGTGGTCATGCAGCCAAGTGGATCACAGGGGGTGGTTGGGCGAACCGATGCAACCCCTTTCCTTTCTCTGTCACTCTGACCAGTGATCATAGGTGAACCCGAATGGCGCCTGGCGAACGGGAGAGCCCTGCTGTCCTCCCGAAGTCCAACCACCCATATAAGCGTGTGTATCTGTTCACGTACGCCAGCCGCACCATCGGTACATGCAGCAATGTTCGCGGTAGGGGCTAGCTTGTCACTCCCGAACGGCTTTCCTATGTATTTATGACCATATTTGTGATGCTAGAGCGTTGTATATGCTCACACATCGCGCCGCGTGTCGCCACGTATTTTCCATTCTCCACAAGGACGAATATGTGCATGCTCGTAACATAATACCCACACACATATGTATACATGGGACACACCTATAGAAAGAAAAGCAGTGGGAGGCTAGCGCCCTCTATAACCCTCGCATTTGCAGTGGAGTCCATTTCGTTAGTGATGGCGGTACATATATAGAATATGTATATATATATGCGTGTGTTTGTGCGTGTGTGTGTGTGTGTGTGGAGATGAATTTGCTCTCGTATTGCACTCTACCGGGGTTTCATCTACAGTTACATAGCGCGAATGCGCGACAAGCAGGAGAACCCACGACGCGGACTGTTGATTGTGGTCGGTGGGCCAGAAACACCATTGCCAGACGTCTAAATTATTCAGCGAACTTCCGATGCTCCGTGCGAGCTGCCCTGGTAGCTTAGCTGATTCGTCACTGAGCCAGTAATGTAGGATTATCGGACTTTTGATGGAAAGGCTTTGGCAGGAGAAATGGAACACTTTTGGCGATCGGACCGGTTAATATTATTTTGGAAAAGGTAGTTCAGTGCTTGTGAATGATAGGATACATTTAAATTCAATCGATCAAAATGAATGGATCCCGAAAATTATACGTACATTTTACTCACGCTGGATAACCTGGTAAACGCTCCGATGTAGGTCCCAATGATACGTATCATACATTGGCAAGACCAAACAATGTTTCATCTCCCATTCGCATAATTGAATGCTTAATCAATAGCGTGGTTATCAATCATACGTAATTATGGAATCATTCCTATTGTGCGTTACCAACATAAACCCATTGGTTGTGTGCTCAATGTGGAGGCAAGGATAGGTCAATCTAATCAATTACGATGGATGATCGTTTCCAACATCGCTTTGACTTCTGAGGATTATTAGCGAGGCTGGGTTATCCTCGTCCGGTCCAAGCTATCCCGAACTCCGATATCATGATCGATCCTACGCAAATCGGGCCGGATAATTTTATGATATTGACCTTGTGGCCACCCATCTTTGCTAACATTTTATCGCGCACGTTCTTTATACTTCTCTCATACCCCGTCAATTATTTGCTGATTCAGCCGTCAACGTCCTGAATATTGGACGTATAGGTAAATTCGCACGTGTGTCAGAGATCCAGTACTCGCGCATAATTTAGATAATCTTTTGCCGAAGTGTGCGGGACGGGGAGGACAGTACGTGCATGTGGATATATACGTGTGTGCCCAACGTGGGTGTTGTACGGGTAACGGTGTGTTTGGCGTAACATGGAGGGCTCCGCTGGGTTGAATTCCGTGTCGGGATTTGCGATGTGCAAAGGGGAGCCTAGAGTCGAGAACTGGATATTCGAGGTTCTCAATTGGTCAGTATTGAGAATAGGATATTGGTGAAGCCCGAGAGATATCGTCGAGTTTCCCATAATTCTTGACTTATTCTCCGCGGAAGAATACTGATCCGGATCCATTGAAAATTATCTCTGTTTTTTTCCTGAAATATAAACTCCTCGCATCTGACAAATACCGTAATATCATCAGATAAACCAGACAGTAAGCGCTACCATACGTATGTCCAATTGTAATTAAAAAAAAATGGGTGCGATCCCTTTATGATTTTATTTATGGTTGATGAAATCTTCTACGTGGTAATATTGCACCCCTTCTGCCCCTTATACGCATTCAATCATACTATGAAGAGTGCTCTCGGGTTCTCTCAAGACCTTCATTGTTTTCTACCCATTTTCTAATAGCCTGATTGAGTAACGATCCTCCACCATTCTCCTCTTCTCCGCTGCTTTCTATCTTCGCTACCCCCTTTATCCTGTAGTCCTAGCACACGAACGTCCACGCAAAGTGGGTATTATGGTCTGACCTTTAACGACATAATCTACTACGCGACGACGACGACGACGACGACGACGACATTGACAACGAGGATAGGGAACGGGGACACAATGTGCGCTATAGAGGTACCACACGAGAGAAGGACAAAGAGCGGGAAGACAGAGAAGGAGAGCAGGGGCGTTAATTGAATAGAGTGCGTTGCTCGAGTTTTCTTTCGCCCTCATTTTGTTCCTTTCCCTTCTCTTTGTTGTCGTTCTCTTTATCATCGCTGGGCAACGAATGATCCGTCGAGCGCTAAAGGGAGGAGAGATGTGGAAAAAAAATCAGAGCCTGAACAAAATTGGACCCAGCAGGGTTTGAATTGGACCACCACAGGAAAAAATCCATTCCAATTCTTTTTTCAGTCGTTCCTCATTTCTAAAGTTTATGTCAACGTTTTTGCGGAAATATTAGAAATGATGGCTATACGTCGAATGTGTAAGTTGGGCAGGCACTTCAGGGCAGTAACACTGGTCAGGATTAGAATAGCGGAATTTCGAGATACAAGAGTATACGTACGACAGGAAAAAAGAGGGGGACGACCAATACCCTCGCTTTCTGTTGTCGTTTTTTATTTTACTTTAAGTTTCGGTAGCTAAACAATGCTGCCTTCAACCTCTGAAGCTCGCATATGTGAATGAAAAGTTTTGTGATTGACAGCATGAACTACAGGCCTCTAGAGGACTTGTGCCTTACTACTGAAAAAAAAACCAAATATGAATCCACAATGTTCAACACGCTGATATTCGCTTTTGATACACCGTTTTTCACAATCGTTGGACGTTCAATTTTTTTTTACTGCCTGCCTCACTGTTGCTCCGAGTACATAGGTGAGCACAGACATTCTTGCAAACCTTCGGTGTTAAACCTCTCATCATGAGCGAGCGAGAGAAACTCGCCGGAAAAATGGAATTAATTATCTCACGAGAGGTGGAGTTAACGCGGGTTGCGCCTGATGCGAGGTACGAGATATATATGAGTATCCCACATTTTCCCTCGTGCCGGCAAGTTGAGAGAGCCTTGCAAATGCTTCACGTCAAGCCTCCTCACACAAAACGACCTAACGCTCTTTTTATTTGGATTTTTTTTTCTACCTAACGTAGCGCGGTCAGGTGAAAGAGAGAGAGAGAGCGAAAGCGAGAGGGAGAGAGCGAGAGAGAGGGAGAGGGAGAGAGAGAGAGGCCCACTCGTCTATGCATATTCAAACACGGAGATATAATTTTTATTTTTTAATTGTTTTTTTCACTTGTTGAGGAAGCGCGTGTTGCTGCAGCGAATGCTGTTTTCAAGGTTGTTGCTCAATCATCTTTGATGGGTGGGGGAAGAAAGAAAGTTCCTATACTAATACATTGTGCGACGTCATCACTGCCAACTTATTGTAGCAAAATATTGATGATGTGTATCTACGAATGAATATCGCAAAATTTTTTAAGATTATGGTAGATAATCGTAATTATTATTTACATATATGTTTAATTGAAAGAGTTAGGATTATCAGAAAATTAATTTTCGTTCTTTAAAAATCCCATTAAAATAGACACGAGCTTTGGCAACATCTCTGGGTTCTCTCGTAATTCGAGGCTGTTAGGTTAACTGCAGTGACTGTCCTAGGTCACAGCTGTGTTACGCGGGTTTTGTGCCGGTCGGCGTTTACAGAGTTTTATATCAGAACAAAAGTAAACACAAATGATTCAGAAAAAAATATTAGTGCGCCGTAAAGTTTCCGATCGAAATTACGATTTGTCATTGCTCGTGCCCACAAACATCGTACTATGCTCACCGAAGCTAGAAAAAGGAAATACATCATAATAAATAAATTAATAACTTGCTCTTACTCGCATTTGACTTTAACGTATTTGAAATTGGCGCCCTTGGTCTTTGATTAATTTTCTATTCCCATAGTTGCGACGTCGCTACCATTTCGATACATACAGGGTGTGTTCATAAAGTAATGCAAGTGTTGTCGTAAAAAAAAATGTATTCAAGATATAGTTACAAATGTTTAGAAATCTTCGAACTGCTTCCCTCGTGCATCTACACATTTTTTCAAGCGATCATCCCAGGCACGTTACGCGCCCTGGAAGGCCTCGACGGGAACCTCGTTAAAAGCGGTCGTCACGACGGCTTGGATCGCCTCAATGCCGTCAAAACAGTGTCCTTTGAGGGCGGCCTTAATCCTCGGAAACAAAAAGAAGTCTGGCGGAGCAAAGTCGGGACTGTCAGGGGGCTGGGGCAGCGTTGCCAAGTTGTGTTTCGCCAGGAACTCACGGTGCAGAACATTTGCAGACCGTTTGCTTCATCGCGCGACGTGACACGGTCTTTGAGACGAGTTTAACAAAATCAACGTTACCGACGAAACCACTGCTCGGTGCAGACTGACCTTGGGGACGTTGTGAAGGCAAACGCCCCCCCCCCCCCCCCCCCCCCTCATCTAGCCCAAGTGGTCCAAACGGGCTGCAACGTACAGTCGCTTCACAATAAAATCACTTGCATTACTTTATGAACACACCTTGCACGTCCCAACAAGCCTCCCTTTCTCGTAAACCGGACACCTATTTTTCACACATTCTTATTAATGAAATTAGTGACCCGTCGTTTTTTGTCGGTAATATTGTTCTGAACACTATCTTGCACACAGTATTCATTTTTTGGGTCACTTTCGTCACATATACGGAAGGTATACGCGACAAAATGAAATGGTAACGCCATTGCCCCAACGACTAATTCGATCGAGCGAACGTTCACGTGAACTTAAAAATTAAATATTCAATGAACCAGTGCGGAAGCCTCCATTTTAATTTCGCCAGTATATTCATAAAATATACCATAACGACTGGATAAAATTTTCATCAATATCTATAAGATTTTTTTAACAATCTTAACGGATAAATTCGTTAATCGCCCGAAACATCTTCGGTCACATATGGCAAAACGGTAGTATCCTCACCCTCATAAACCAGATTTTCCAGACGATAGATATAATTCTTTGAAGAAAAGGCTAAACTAAATCTGAATAACTGCAATATTACTTCAAACGCGTTACCTCGAACTATTGACTATATATAGAATCATTTAATGCAATTCTCGGGGCAAATTTCTGTCCTTTCTCTGTTTCCCGCTATGGCTATATCTCTCTTCCATGGCTCATGCTATCTGGTCAATGTTATCCAAGCCCCCACTCCCCTTTTCTACTCCTGTCGGTTACGGGCAAAAGGGGAAGGGATGCGGGGGTCGCTGGCTGCACCCCTCACATCTACGCACCCCATCATAGTCACCCTGCGGCAGGTCGATATACAGGGCCTCGGGAACGCACAAGAACTCGGGGGCTTCCATACATGTCAGGGTGTATATATAAAGCACTACAGTCTGTGCAAAATCTATATGCCCGCTATTGACACCGCGTGATTCGAATGTAATTTAAAAATTCACTTCACTATGCTCCATCAATTACGAGATTATATGAAGGTAGCGGATAATATTATTAAAAGAGAACGTTTAATGAGATCAATTTTCAAGAGATGAGCCGTACTCGAGTTTGGCTCATCGTTTAAAAGTTTTTCGCGGTAATAAGTTTGGCGTACGATTACCGATTTATCAGCGTTTCATATGATGTACGAGTTTTAAACGTTTGCGGATGCTTTTGCCATCAATGTTGAAAATGTGAATGAAATTTTTTTCATTGACAATCGATGATTTGCTAAAATATGTAATATGCGGGAAAAGCATACATTCTTGCTGTCAGTATTACAGAAAAAAACTGAAATGAAGGAATTCTTTTGGTTTTCCCCCCCTGTGACCCATAGCCTCAATTTCCTGGTGTATATATACATATATATATATATGTATGTATAGATTTTATACGGAAGGCTGATGGAGAATCCCTTTCGTATATAGGCTTTGGTCAGTCAGGGACAGCAGAGCAATGCCACATGGGAGAGGAACAAGGAGGGTCCACCCTTCAATACATACTCGAGCGCCCTTTACTCGTGGCTACCACGATGTGGATGCAAACAGTCTACGGACTTACCCTCTCTCGTGTGCTGGAATAGCCACCCCCGATCATTCGGCCCCCTCTTTGGTTCGCGTGAGACAAGTCCTGTGGATAGGGTGAACGACGACCAGAAGGGGAGAGGAAGCAGCAACCGTGCCAGCTAGGCAGCTCATGCTCGCTATAGCAAAAGCAGAATAGGGACGTTGCGGACCCTACTAACTTCGACCTCGGAAGGCGGGGGTAGGAGGGCTTCTGCCGAACGTAGGCTGAGAACCGCAAGGCTTGCGGGCAAGCACCCACACACACACATACACGTATACAGGAGGGTCAGGGATATTACGGATAGCACTCTCAGATATCCAGCAGTCCAACCCTCGTACACCCACCGCTACCCACCTTAAGAAGGAGAGAGTGGAAGTAGCAAGGCTCGAAAGGAGAAGGAAGGCGCCTGAAAGACTCGGCACTCTGACTATAATGCCATGAGAGGTAGTGAAAGATATAACCGTTACGCGCAGACGTTCAAGCATTAGGCGAATCTTTTTCGCTGACTTGAATTCTTAATGACACGGATGCAACGACACGTATGCGAGAGAGGGATTCAGAATTATTCTTTCCGTTGCGGCATTTCCCGAACAGCGGGATAGAAATATGATGCGTTCACGTGCATGCACATAACACATTTTTTATTCCATGGAAGCGATCGATGTGTCCAAGGAATGTTGCCGTGTATAGGTTCACAGCTTCATTCGGCGTTTTTTTTTTACTACAGATCAAGCTCTAGTGATGCAGCATCAATGCCGATGGTTTAGATCCCTTACTATCGCAGGGCAGCAGGCTGGGCGTTGGCAGCAGTCGCAGAGTCGATGTGATGTTCACGTCCTTTACGCCTCTTATTCCTCACACGTATCCTCTGGCAAGATTCTCTCCAACTCCCAAATTGCCTAGCCACCCTCACCCTCCGCCGCAGCTCTTCGCCTAGAAAACTTATCGTTGTACCTGATTTACCTCTATACATCTCCTTTTATATAATAGCGCATAGAAATCGAGTTAAATCTATACAAGTTTGAATAACGTATGTCATCGTTATATTTACCAGCATTGGATAAGGGGTATGTGATATTCGGCGATATGGGAGCACTTAGTTTGAAAGAAAATAGTGCTAGCCTGTCAAACTTTTGGAAGTTATACCGTAACAGAAGCAGTGAGACAGCGAGTCTGTAGTAGAGAGTACCGGCTCATTTTCTTTACCGAACGGTTGGAACCCCTTGGCGAACATGAGTCGTCTAATCATTCTTTAAACATTCAACCTCTCCGCGTTAATAACACGCTGGCTTGGAGCAGGAAAGTCAGGTGATGAGCAAAGAAAAAATCGATGGAAAAGTTTTCTGGCTCGACGTGGACGACAGGGCGGACCTTCGTTAAGTTTCGCACTACGTTTTGCGTGGTTGAGGCATTCCGTCATTATTGGTGAATAGCGAAGAACACGCAGCCCTGTTTGAGAAATGAGAATATAATATTATGCGGATGAACATTTGGAGCTCAGTCATGGATAAGAAAACCAACACGAAAGTGGGTACAGGCACGTAGAATTTTTTTTTTTTTCGTTATCTCGCTTGATATAAAAGGATCGTCGAATGGTGTGCGCGATTTGCCTCATAGTCCCTTTGTCTTTAGGGAAGCGTAGTAGAGACTGAAACGTCAGTGAGAAATAAATGGTCACTGTGTGGATATAACGGCTTCTATCAAATAGAAGGACATTTAGGTGTATAGCCGCTTGTGTCTAAGCGTGCAAGTACCGCCCTTTTATCCGGATACAATTCCTATACGTATATATGGGATATATATGTACGTTCGTAGAAGTCGCGTTAGGGTGGGCCGGCATAACTCGAGGATGAATCAGTGCTTCTTGGACCGCACTGGACCGAGCGAGGGAGAGGGAGAGAGAGAGAGAGAGAGAGAGAGAGAGAGAGAAAGGGATGGAAAAGGAAGGAACAGGAAGAGCCATCACAAGCCTCGACCATCCACTCGGCTTCCAGGGAAGATCTATAGAGAGCCGACGATATAGTAACCTCCGTGCTCGCTCTCCCCCTCCCCCTACCCTCCGCTAAAGCCCATCAGAGTAGAAGAACGGAGTAACCCCCTAGCCTGAACCTTCATCAACGGGTCCGACGACCCCACCTTTATCAAGAACACCCCTAGCCCTGTGGAAGCTCCTTTCACTCCCTCCCGGTTACTCTCTATCACGCGCTCACCCTCTCAAGAACCCCTCTTTCTCCGAGAACCACCAGGTCTCCACAACCTCTTTCCTTTTCCGACTCATCCTCGTTCTACGTTCTCTACCTCCCGCTCGCTTTTATACCCCTCATTCGCCGTCTCACCCCGCTCATTCTCATACCATCTCTCGGACCCTAGATTAACGGAACCCTTCTTGGCGAAGAAAAGCGAGCTGTTTCGACTCGCCTACCTTTAATTTGCTTTCGCACTGCGAGACTTTTTATGAAATGCTACATTAATGAGATGTCCTATTGATAAAGCAAAAAAGTAACTGATTATGAATTTACACACGTCTAATCACCCTTCCGTTTTAATCTTCAAAAAGTACCCCTTCACTGTACTTTCCGAGTTGAAGACAAAGGAAAATATGTTTCTCCCTTAATATCTTATTTAAAATATATTTTAAGCTGAGTGCCAAGCGTTGAAAGTGGTAGCACAAATAAAAGTTGTTGTTCAAAAGATGGAGCTATTGAGACAGCGTTGTACAGCATTGGGCGATAGTTGCGGGTGATTTACATTAACGCCTCGACGTAGGTTGGCCGTTTCATCCCCATTAGGAAGCGACCCGTGCGACAGCGGCCTAAATTCATGGCGATTTGTCTCTCGTCGCGAACGTTGTACCTCGGCCTCGACGCCAGTTTATATCTATGTGTGTACGCTCGTATACCGATGTGCGAACAGACACGCGAAATGCGTGATGATGCGTTAGAACTCTGTCGTTGTGCGTGGGTCGACGTCGGTGCTCATACGGATTCCTACGACAGAGAGAGAGAGACTGGCCGTATTTCAGTTGTAGCCTTTCAGGCTCCGTTGCAATAGCCTAGTCCAAACGGCTTCTCTAATTTCATAGGGATGCATCGCGGCATGAGATTATCAACGCGCATCCTGCAGGACAACGCAAAACCTAATCCACGTTTCTGCAGTAAGCACGAGCCTGCCAGTAGTATTACAGTGGGGTATATCTTTCTCACTTAGGTCCGTGCTATTTCGGAGCGCGCCCATGTCGCACACTTGGTGACATTGCGATGCTCTGCATAAGCGCCCCTCCCCCTTCCCCTCCCTCCCGCGCGGCAACGTATTTGCACGTACAGGTCCAAGCTTTATGTTCAAACGTGTTGGTATTGGGCTGATACATACGTACATACGCTTATGGATGCACCAATACGCATTAGGTCGAATGTTCGCCTGTATCCAGTCATAGATTACGTCCAATTTGATACCATATACTCTCTGCATCTATATATCCGCGCGCTTACGTATATACTCTCGTATCTATGGATACATAACAATTCCTCGCTGTCTAGTATAGATATATCTACGCACCTGTATAGGGCTAGGATGCAAGCATGTATATTTATATACAATGTGGACATTGGATATGTAGCGTGTGTAGTACATAGAGAGCGAAGAGCTACGGTGTGTAGGCTACATAGGCATTCACAAGTGAGGGACGTGGGAAGGGAGAAAGCAGGTGCGGGTGCAGGGAGGGGGGGGGGGGGTAGAAGAGGGACAGAGATACGGGCACACCGGGAGCACTGAGTGAACCCTTTGGACGGGTGGATAGGTGTGGTTGCTTTAGAGGTGCGTTGAACCCCATACAGGTAGGTTGACATCGTCGTGCCTAGTTCCATTGAAACGTGCGAAATCCATGCGTAATCCACTAAGGGTGGGGGATAATCTCCCTCGATAGTGCACAGGGCAGGGTGCGCGGGTTACGATCACCACCCTTGCACCCAGTACAGTATACTGTATAAACTGATGGTGCTCTCGTTGTATGTAGTCCCTGTTCCCGATGCCCATCAACAAAGTTCTCCAAGCTCGTTTGTGCTACCAACAGAAATGGGCAGCACACAGAAAGGGATTTTCGTTACTTGTCTCTCCATTTGCACTCGCATTCGAAGGTCTAACGAGCCGTTCATCCTTTTCGTGCGATTCTCCAATAATCCAATTTGAATACTCTTGAATTCGTCGTTCGATGTAGAAAAAAAAATGTCTTGCTGTGCGCAGTTTTGGACTATGCAGAGTTGATTTCATGTGTTCAACGATAATTGCGGGAACAAGTTATACACAACAAGTTTGGACCAATGATAGGTCCTTATTGTTAGACGAATAAGTGTGCAGTTAATTCGTGCTGGCTACTAGTTAGAAGTACTGGTATGAAGTGGACTTTTTAAACAGATGTAGGCGCCCAATTTGCATTGGTAACTATGCGTACTGAAATTATACCGTATTAACCTTTGGAAAAAGTACTACATCCGTAATTCATTTCTCATTACCGGAGTACGCAATACTTAATCGAATTTTGCTACATCGCGAAGTACAACTGTTACCGGTAATGTAATATCCACTTAAATAAAAAATTTGATAACATTGTTATAGCTCTTCGTATATGTATATTTTCATACCACATGTAAAGTTTGAACGGGCAATTTACGAAAGGAAAAAAAGATTCGCCGATTGCAAATTGCCTGCTCAAAAGCTTTCCAGTTTTGTGTAATTCAATTTACTTCTATTCTGAAAAGTACACGTTTATTGTACTTCGTATCATTCATCTGCGCTTATTTCACTCACTATTTGGGTTATTCTGCGCTGTATTCATATAATGTTCTATTATGAAAGAATGTCGAATATTCATCGACCGAAGTTACATTTATGGAGTTTTATGTAAACTCTTTACCCAATTTCTCTGACTTTTCTGATTTATGCCCAGCGTGATGATGGTCCCGTAACAATTCGGCATTCGGCGTACTGGAGTGCGTAATTCAGTGGTACCTAACGCTGCTATTGGTTAGAGGATGAGCCTTGGGGCAGATTGGGGGTGAAGGAGGCAACGTATATATAGTTGTGTGAGTGTGCACGCGTGTGTGCGTGTACGCACACACACACACACACACACACACACACATATATATATATATATATATATATATATATATATATATATAGGCTGTTTCGGGCAGGTTTTGCGAATGCGAGAGAGCGGTTTTAGGTAGTCGCATGGAGGGTCGTATAGCGCTTGTGGACCGCCGGAGGGTGGACGCGGGGTAGACGTAGTAGCAGGAGAGTGGGTGCCGAAGGGTGAGTAGAGCCGAGGGTTGTGGAAAACGACGCGAACTCGGTGATGGAGAGGAAACAGAAGCGGAGGAGGACGTGGCACGGTTGTTTGTGTGTCAGCCGCGCTGGGACCCTCTACCCATCCTCTCATCCTGAGTCCTATTTCGCTCGCCCTCCCGCCCTCTCGCGAACTCCCGCCGGTCTTCGTTCTATGCGCTCCCCGTATACTCGACCCTCCATTTCCCACTCAACTACCCCGAGGTATGCGGGGACTGGCATCCTATACCGTGCCACGAACTCTTCTTCTGTACCTATCTACGCTTGATACCACATATATGTAGGTAGGGTATCCCACCCACGTGCGTGCGAGGACGCTTATGTGTCTCTGTGTGTGTATACCGTGCGAAGCTTTGGCAAAGCACTCTCTAGCAAAGCCGCTGCCTAGCCATATACGTGTGGGTTAATCTGTGTTGGGCTCAGTGGCCTTGTGAGTGTACGCTTTCTGCATGGCATACAATATGTACGTGTCGGCCTCTATTTCTACCTTACACAGGAGCCGGAATAGGTCGCACCGGTATCTGTGATGGTTACTCGTGTGGCAGTATATGGCCGCACCTTACGAACATCCCTTTGGTTTTCTCCCTTCTCCATCTACCAGCCTCACCATGTATTTCCATTGGGTTCCCTTGGTTTCCTCTATGTCTGTCGCATGTGTAGCTAATGCATAGTCCGAAATGGGAAAGTGCGGGAGAAAGGGACAGAGGCGATAGATATGGTACATTGTACTTGTAGCTCCACGCACGCATGCTATTGGTAAAGGGCCGTGGTGCCATTGTATGTACGTGTGTCAACCCTCACAAGTACTTTGTACGCAGGGTGTTGTACTAGAATAGTCGTAATGTGCGAGCACAGCTCCAGAGATGGCTGAAAAGAGTCGAACTTCAGAAAGATGCGTAGTAGAAGGAGAATAAAGAGACTACGTAACATGCGAGTGGTGGGGGTTTGGTACCGGTGAACGTAGCTGTTTTATCAAAGATATCCATTCCGTATCGTCCTGTTAAAGTATACTAGCCTTACCGCTTTCGCTTTTACGTGAAATTCTACTTTTTCATTATATGTCCATTATAATCCGATAAGGGCAGTACGCCCGGGCGAAAGCGGTTTCCTCATATCACTTGTATATGAAAGCGAGTAAACGAAAACAATGAAATGTGCAAATTGGATAAAACATGCAGAAAAAAACATACGAATATATGTAAACCTTCCTGCACAGACAATACGGAAGGTTTCGGTGAAATTTTCTATTTAACGATGTTTTTATGTATATGTGCATGAACGTATACGTCGCAAGATATAGCTATTACGATACATTCGCTTTGAGAAGATGAAGAAGGAATCGTTTGGTCCAAACCACCCTTCACTCGATAGATTATACCGGTTATGTATATTCCTTGTAGTTACACTTTGGGGTTGGCAAAAGCACGGGCGATCTTTGTCTTTATTCCCTTTCTCTCTCTTCCTCTCCATCTCGCTTCCTCTCTCCCCCTTACATCTTTCTACTCTCCCTCTGCATCACCAGAGGTAGAAGGTATTGCAGTCGAGTTAGAGCATCAGAACTGAGCGTTGGCTCAGCTGTGTTTTCCGTTGGTAGGATGGTTGCGGTATGGCGCAAGGTCTCTCGCTGTGTGTGTAGGTTGGGATTGGGGTTGGGGTTTCAAGCTGCCTGGCTGCTTCGCTACCTCTCTCTGCTTCTGCCACAGAGGGTGGTTGGATTGCGCGAGGTGGCTCAGGGGGGTGGATGGTTGGCAGGCTGGCAGGCACGCAAGGGTACCTCAGGCCAGAAGAGGATGAGAACGGGTGGGTCGTTGGGTGAGCTCGGTCGCCGAGGGTGCAGGGAAGGGCAGTGAGCTGCTGCTCGTGTTACTTCTACTACTACTACTGTTGGGAGCAGGCGGTTGTGGGAGGGCTTGGGAGGGTGGGTTGCTTTGAACTAAGCTGGGCTAGAGGTGGAGTATGGTTGGAGGTTGTTGGCGAAGGGCGAAGGGACGCTAACGCCACTGCTGCTGCTCAACGCGGTTGGAGGTTTGTGGGGTTCTCGTTTCTACCGGTATAGCACAACCGTTGCCGTTGCTATATCGGTATACTTCTCTCCATACCACTACGAAGATACCAGGAATACAGTAGTAGTCGTAGTATAGTGCCTCAGCTACGGCTGTTGATGCGAGAAACGGAAGATAGGGTGTGGGGCAATGGGGCTGTCATGGACGCGAAAGGGTAGATATGGAAGCAGCAGCAGTCCTCTGGACACCACAGGCCCACCTATAACTACCCCGCAACCCTGCCCCGATGCTATACTATAGGGGCACTGTGTACCCAACCCTGTGCTCTTCGCTTCTATGTGTATCCTTTGCTGAATCCACTGTTCTAAATAATTCCGCAGCGATACGATTGCGCCTCTGCGGCCACCACCACGGGCAGTTTCGGCCACAGCTCGACGTACTACATCTCGTCTCTGTCTCATCGTACTTCCCTTGTTGTGTCGGCATCTTCTGTACTAGGCGTGCGAGAGCGGCAAAGGAACGAGGATACACTGTCCCGTTGACTGTCAAATAGCTTTGCTCGAAATATTTGCATCTCTTTTATTTTAAAGTACTCTACCTGAACTATTTGTTGGCCAATACAGGAATGTACGTTCTGTTACATTTATATGTCCAATCGCCTTTTCACGGGAACTGCCATTGTCGCGAAACGCACATGTGTAGTAAAATCTGTCACACACCTCGTCACGGTGCTCAAAACATGGAATACACCAGGTATCCAATGCTTAAATATAAGTATCATATGGTATACACCATTTGGCAGGCGCTCAATGTTCGATCGAAGGGCGGAATGTCGTAAGGGGGGACCCGAAAACCCAATAACCTGTAAACTCATAGTACATCCGTGTCGTCGAGTTACCACTACTATTTATATCGACGACGTCAACCGACCTTTGCATAAATTCCCGTAACGAACTTCGACACAATTTGTATATCCTTGTCACCCGCATACGATAAAACCCACTGCTTTCCTCTCATACGGTTCGCGGGACATGGAGCTCTTTATCGACTTTTCGACTGAACCTTTTAGTCTATTATATGGGAGGAACGAGAGGTTCAATGGCAGTTGGTTTTTGATGTGGCCGACAACGAGGCCTGTGTCATATAGCGTTCCCTAATGCGGTCAGGGTCGACTTAATATCTGGCAATGGAATGAATCTTCGATCATAGATGTAAGACGGAGTAGATATAGAACGTGCGTGATATTTTTCCTGTATAGTTGGTTATCATTTCAAATTATGGAGCTCATCGATTCGGTCGCTAGAACCAATTCTGTGGACAGGCCAGCGGTTTGGTCCGGCCAAATATTTCATCGAGGGGTCGTCACGTCCAGGTCAAATCCCTAGAGGGTTTCTCGCGATATCTTTCGCTTTTGCTCGAGCCACATAAACCCTACGGAGACCTTGAGATTCTGCGTAGTAAGAGCGCAAGGGTCGAAGGGATTTTCAAGAGCTCGGTCTCGAACCCCTTCTTTGGAAAAATCCGACCTCTAGAGATTTGTAGTGTCAGTTCTATGGCTTCGGGTTTTCTTGGTTTATCTTCTTCGATACTGCTGGAATTGCTAGAATATAAATATACTCAAATACGACGAGCATAGAAGCCATTATATGGGAACCTAATAAAAATTCGTTCTTAGTTACATTAGATTTAAGCCTTTTTTTTGAATATTTATGTAGTTTGTATTTTCCCATCTTTAAAACTATTTTTAAATCTAACCCACAATAACCCTTCTTGCTGTCTGAAAATAAAAATATCGCTATTATCCTTGCGCTAGCCAAAAAGTGTCAATACTTCTAGTTTAGCCGAAGGCCAATCGTTACTAAGATGGGTCATAGCTTCCCGCCACTGTTGTCGTTTGATGGTAATATTGCTTTTGATAGTGCTCGTACTGATTGTAAAAAGTACCTATGGCTGGCTCTCAAATCCAAAGAGCCGTTCACCAAGGCATCCCCATCTTCTATCCACCTTTTCTACTTATCCATGCATTCACTGGTGCTCATTCTAAAATGGAAATAAAGAGGCAGGAGGTGGGTGTCTGCGTGGTGGGATATATACGAACATTTACTATCTAAACTCAAGTGTATATACATGTAGTTGCTTTCACTGTTCCGCCAAGAATTTCCCTTGGTAACTGTGCAGATATTTTGTTTCGTACCACGCGAGTGCTCTTTTGTATAATCAAATGTCAGCCAAGTTTCTTTTGCAGCTTCGGTTCTCTCCTGCGTAGAAGAATATTTTTCTGTCTATTACATTGTAAATGTCTCTATCAGATTTATTGGAACTTTGAAGGACAGACGATAATTATAAGGTCGTTTGATGCGTGTGAAAATGAAAGTAAAGACCTCCAACTGGTCTAAATGGAGTTGATTTGTCAGGAAAGATTAATATACGCGATTCCTCTTCGAATGTTTCTTCCAGATCCATTCGCTGAATCAAAGCACGATCTAGATGCACTTGAAGATTAACCGCTATGTCGGTATCGTTCACTGTACATAACTCCGAAACAATGCCGGGTAGACAATTTAATGCTTCGTTTTTTACGACGACGTATGGAAAACCGATACAGTGATATTATTCTGGAACATATTTCTATAGACTAACGAGTATATGCACTAACATACCCTTCCGCCCCGGAGGGAATTGTTGTAGTGATTCTCTCATGACAGCTCTTGCGAGAGAAGGATTATCGTAGCGAAGTACGTCAAGAGAAAAAAAAATAAACACTTTTGAGAGTTCGGGGGGATGAGTTGAAAAGGGATCGTTAGAGCCCGGGAGGGATATGCTCGTCACACCCACATATGGCGTGCGCTGTACGCTGGTCTAGTACCTTCTCATCCCCCTTGGTTATTGTATGAATATACATAACGGGTTGTCCGTCGTAGACGCGTATACTTCGTCTTCATCTCCCTGGTTGTCACGTATAAATCTTGTATACATGACGAATTAAACGTTGCGCAAATGAAAATTAGGCAGTCTTTATGAAAACCGTCACATAGTTTTTAATACATGGTTTTGTCATTGTGGCACAAGGAGGAACTCTTCAAACACCGGCACTTGGATAGAACGGTCTATGAATTGATAACATACGACCAGAACAATTGAATACATCGCGACAGTATTAAATATCGAAATTTGTTATACCATCAGGGAGCTTTGGAAAATATGAGAACCACTGCATTCGCCATGTTCTGCTACCATGGGTTGGTTGAGCTTTCGCTCGGAACGTGGCAGTTTCCGGTACTGGTGAGAGAGCGCACACGGTGGGGTAGAAGGGGGGGAAGAGGGGGGCTTGCAGAGCAGGTACATCTAGATAGTATATATATACCATGGCTTCGCGAGCCCTCACCCTCATTCACCTCATCCCCCGTGAGGTCTGTGGGGGCGAGCTTTGTGCGCGGGGGACGTAGCAGGCGGTGGGGAAAGGCAGAAGGGACCATGGGACGAGGTTGCTGCTGGCATGCGGGGAAGCGGGGAAAGCAGAGGGGTTGCGGAGCCCCAGAACTTCTCTCTGTCGGTGCGGGCAAAATGGCCGCCCGACGAGAGACCTGGTGCTGGTAGATCGTTGTGCTAGCACCATAGCTGTCGGGTTTGCTGGTATCACGAAACCGTCTACCTTCTCTCGTCGCTCCCTCCGTGTGCTCTTTCCTCTGCGCTTCCACTCTCCTGAACGAACGGGAGAACCAAGTAACTTCCTCCCAAGGAGAACTCAAGGACATTCGATATCCTCCGAACATTTCATGGGGTGCCTCACACACCCGTTCCCCCTTGATACTTTGCCCGGGATTCTGCGCCAAGAGTTTGCCCCGAGTCCTTCCACAAATAATGACGATTGAATGTCGTCAACTGGGGGACGAAATGGTAAATGGATTCCTATTCGGTTTCTTCATTCTAGATGTCGGTCTAAAAGAATTCACCTTTTTTTTCAACGCTGTATCATATCGTGTGATTCTTTACCGTTTTATTCTTCATCTGCAGTGTGCTGTTGTCTGTAGTAATGATTATAATTAACTGTAAGCTGCTAAACACACGTGGATTTTCCACAACATCTAATATGCGCGATCGGTATAGTACGTTGAGCACTCTCATACACAGGTCATAGACGCCGGCAGTACCGCTGAGCATCGACGATTCTCTTCGCTGCTATTCCGAGGTCACTCGCCTTATATACCGTTCGTTATATCGAATTTAAAAGGATCTATGACTCGGATCAGTGTTATTGTCGTGTGATATTATTCATCCTCGAGCTACCGGGGACAATTGACCGAATAATTCGATCTTTTTCAGGTCTCCATATATACAGCGGTTTTAAGCGGAAATTCGTTAAATACCCGTAAAACTAGGTGAACTGAATAAAGTAAAATGATTTCCCCAGATGACTGGGCTTTTATTTTTCGATTAGTACGAGGTGACTAAGTCATAGTGATTTAATTCCTACTCACGAAATCATTGTACTAGTCGCTACGTTCTATATATGCATGAATCTTTATATACGTATTTGCAGGACACACGACATTAATTAATTCCAACTATTATAGTGTAAACAGCCAGTAAGCTCTGAAATGCTGTGATCAGCGGAACAATTTATGAAGTTTATAATAAGTGTCGAAACTAATAACTGTTCCTTCTCAGTCTCCCTAACATGCTGGATAATTGATCATTTAAAGTTGCTCGTAAAATCTTCATTACGCCTCGTCGGACTAATAAAATCGACCACCCACCGATTTTCCCAACCCCTCGTCGCGATTCATCCCATCGCTCACCCCCTAAGCCTGATGCAACGAGAACTAGTGACTCGTTTTTTTTTCTTCACTTCTCCTTCTGCTTGGAAATTATTTTTCTGCTGAGAACGTTATATCAAATCTTTCGACTTGACCAAGAATATTCAGAATGACCGATTAGAAAATACAAGCACAAGCAGCATGCATAGTAATACCTTTAGAGATTGGCCTGATAATACAATCGTCACGGTAGTCATATTCATTGATTCCAGTTGACTGTCCATTGTTGTTGAAAGTTGACGCGATGATCATTTATACGGATAATCCTCGCTCTTTCAATGGCATTGTTCTCTAATCGCGGTCCCTTTCCTGAAACACACAATTTGTCTGCTGCTATACAACGTTCATTGCCGCCTGATGCTCTAACAATGTTGCTTGCTTTTCATCAAGTCGGCTCATTAGTCTTAACTTCCTGCTAGTTAAATAATTAACATTTTGGGCAGAGTGTACTTCGTTTTCTACCGTGGATGTCGCTTGCGTTCTCATCTTGTGATTCAAGCTTTGTATACAGTTATATAAGATTCGACGAACAGCCAGCTAGCGTTGTGAACCCGTAACACGAGCTCCAGTTAGTCCACCTCTGCCTTTGCCACATGCTGTCCACTATACCCGACTAACTCTCGCACCCATTTCGACCCTTTACCCTTACCCCTATATATATATATATATATATATATATACATGCATATATGTGTATATAGCGCTGTACTACACCTATATGTACGTCTCATGTATACTGGGAATATTTACTTGGGCATCTCTATGGGGTATTCCGCGCGAAGTGAACACATTTTATGTTAAAAAATCAGCGATAATTACCCGAGTCTAGAATGACTCCAACTTTGCCGTTCAAAAGAAACCCAAACAAACTCACACAAACAGATATTAACAAAAAAAAACTACAGTAACGTTGAATAGGTCATGAGGATTCCGAATACAACAAAAGAGTTTTGGGTTAACGACTTATGTAAAGAAATATTTAATGTTAAAATATCGAAATACTTGAAGTTCCGAGAGGTTTCATACCCGGTGAATATTCGGCAACATCATAGAAATTAGGTGTTCTGTATAACGCAGAAGCGCACGCGCGAGAATTATATCATCAGCTACTTAACCTTAAGGAGGTTCTGCTCGAACCAGCCCCCTGACGCTAATATAGATTCTCTTAACAGTAGCTGACCCCCTGACGCTAAAATAGATTCTCTTAACAGATGTCCCCGTTATTGTCACCACGCAAAGCAGCCCACCTCGCAGCGCTAGTAGTCACCCGCATTACCCTCACTTCTTCCACTCCGCAAAATGCCACGCAGCATCATTTCGTTATTTCTAACCTCTGCAGCCTGGACATTTTCTTTGTTTCCTCGATCTCGATGGTTGATTCAAAAGTGTAGAATTATCGAACAATAGTATATCTTCTTCAGTTTCGTGGAAAATAAAAGAGAAGTGTGGTGTTTCATCATTAAAGTGATGAAATAAAGAAGCAGTTTTGGTCGTAATGTTTCGTTATCCAAGTGATTAAATAGAAAACATATTTGGCCGAGATGTTTGTTACCAAAGTGATGAGATAAAAAACAATTTTGCTCGTGGTCTTTCGTTATCAAAGTGATTAAATTTTTAAAAAACATTTTATACTGCCACGTGCCTCATATGCAAAGAATCTTTATTAACATCAGAAAGTAATACCACTCTTCCCAAAGCATGTGTCAATGATTTTCAGTTAAATGATTCTTGGGTGCATCCAAGTGAACACTTGTACCGGTTTTTATTTTTTTTTTGAATCACCATTTGTGGCTCATCACAATTCGGCACGTGTTTTCTATTCTGTATTGGATGATATATGCGAAAAACTTTCTTTCCCGTGTAAGGAACATGTTGATAATATTCTCTTACACGTAATTCAATATTACGTAACGATGCGAATGCAGCAATATCTGCACGTCTCAACGCTGAGCCAAAAAATAATCTTGATAAGAAAAAACTATCCAAGGATTGTTTAACGTAATGATAAAGTATTTTTAAATAAAATAATTGTTATTTCTTTACACTTAATTAATATTTTTATGATACAAAGATACTTTGATATGTGTAAATATTGTATACCTTTGCTTGTGAAAATGAACTCTGGGATTCAAATGTCTTAATAATTAATCACCCAAACGCTTCGTATGCGTCGAATGCAGATGCTGCGCGACCGGAGTGGGGGGAACGCGGGTGACTACTAGCGCCCCTCGTGGCAAGGGACAATAAGGCCCACACGGTATGCCAGCAGTGCCATACACAGTGCCATCACTTGTGGAAAGGTACTTTACTTGCACTTGCAAAGTTTCAACAAGATTAACCACCTACTTATCGAGATAAAAAAGCGTAAACATACCTGCGAATTATGACGTAAGAAACAATCCAACATCAATTAATTAAAAAATCGGTGGCTTATTTAACATTTTATGAGGTATAGATATATCTATAATAGAGGTGTTGCAAAAAATGTGCTCGGTTGACCAGGCCTGTCATGAGTTATGACTAATAAATATACCGAAAAGTTCTTAAATTGCTTGGGACATGGGCGCACAAAGCTTCGACGTGACAGGGCTATAGCGGCCAGAGGGGGGGGGGGCAAAGATTGAGACAGCGAATTGAGGCACCTTGCATCGTCTGCTAGGCACATTATTTACAGAGTAGGTGTCAACAAGGAAAGAAACGTACAATTTTTTTATTAAACGCAAATCTTTTGATTAAATACATCTTTATTACTGAACTTCCCCTTCCAACAAAGTCGTTATTTGGAAACTGATTCCATATTTAAAAAAAATCATGCGGCAGATATAACACAAACACGACGTATACTCAGCAAAATTACTGCCAAACCCCTGTAAGCGCGCGCACATCACTTCTGCAACGTTGCCAAGTTTCATGTTTGGATAGATGCGTTGCAAATAAATAGTTTAGTAATCACAAAAACTTTTAAAATGGTCCATACATTAAAATAGTATACTTTTATTCATTTGGAATCAATAATATCGATTTATATATATTTTTTATGCTACGAGATATTGTTTTTTCATTGGAAAATCAGGATGGTACGAATGCGGTTACCCTGGGTTTAAGCATAGGAAAGCTCCTTCGCACTGCGTGTTCCTCAAAGTTCCAGCAGAACTTCCTTTAATTCGTTTGTGATAAAAGTATAGGTAGAACAATTGCATTCATCGTAATAAAATAACAAATCTAATCAGTTAATCAAACCAGGAATTTATTTCTCAGCAGTAATAAAAAATTAATCTGTATTACAGAGTAGACATCTTTAAAATATTCCGTACACTCTTTGAAAAAAATGAAATTTTTTTTGCACACAAAACAAGTTCACAACACGCGACGACCCATGGCCAGCTCGGTGTCATGAGTACGGAAGAAAAATCGGGGGAGATCGTGAGGTGGAGAATTGCAACGTTGCCATGATTCTCTATTCAGCATCGTAACGTGAAATTGGCACAATTTATTGGTATTTATTTTTACGTTACGTTATTTTACGATGCCCAACTAATACATTTTGTATGAAATTACTAATATTATGGTCATAATCAACCGTATGATGACAAACATGCGTATTAGTAAAAAAAAAAAGGGCCCTGCTTATGCATTGACGTACCCCGGCCCTTCGTGATGGAGCCTCCTTAATTGGATTGCTAATGGCGCTGTTTTTAAATGGCGAATTCGTATATTTCCCGTATATTAAAAAAAAATATAAATCGACGTATATATATATAGCGTTTCTCCTTAAAATAAAAATATATATATATTTTTTTTAAGGAGAAACGCTACACCTAACCTTTGGCTAAGAAGCGCTCCATTCTACGTGGAATATCCGATACTCGTAACATACTACATAGGAGTTGTGCACCCTTACAATGACGCTTATGTACATGGACAGCGCGATATATGCAGTTGGTGGTCTGGCGCTGCACCGCGGCCTGCATATTGCACCCCCTTACTGGAAGGGACGGCACAGAGCCCCAGCTCTATATAGCACGGCGTGGAATGGACTACGGTCAGGGCAAAGCCCGGACTCTGAAATATACACCCGCAACTCGCGCTCGGTGAACGTTGCGTACACGTTGCGATAGAGCCGCATGACAGAGAGCGAGAGTACCGTACATCCCCGCAACCAGCTCACCACATTGCCATCGCCATATTCCCCTTTTGCTATACTTTGCACTTAAAATGCCTCGCCATAGTTCACTGGAGAGACAGAGCAATATATATATGCGCTGTCCCCCTGTTAATGATTATTGTTGCACGTCGTCAATGCACTTTGCTGTATGGTACTTGATACACAAGCTCAGGTTTTCATAAACCTGAAAAATTATGAAGACCAGGTTCAGTGGGCTGAAAACACGTTATTCTTCGAATTTATTTATTAAAAGAAAACAAAACTAATTTCTTCTAGTTTTGAGAACATTTCTACTGTTCATTTCAACATCATAGATATTCTTTCATTGAAAAATGATAATTCTTCCATAGCGGATCAGAGCGACGTTTGTAAATAGCATATTTTTATCTATCATAAAAACGAAAAAAAAATGTTCACCCGTAAAATAAAATGAAATGTATATTTTAAAAAATCTTCATGAATTGAGAAAAAGTCTCGTTAAAAAAATGGTTGGAATTAAACCTTTTTTTGAAATGATTAGGTACATATATTCGATAATATTATAAGAATCAAAATTTTGTTGAGTTTCATATAAAAATTACAATCGCTGGAATGTACAAAATCGATGCAAAAATTATGATTTTTAGTGAAAAAAATTGTTATATGGTTAAAGCGTAGAATAAAACTCACATTTGGAAATAATTGGTTTTACTTCACCTGGGGAATTTTTTTTTAAACATAGTGCATTTATCGGCTGCTTGAACCAGGTTCCCCTAAATCCTTGGTGAAATTTAGCGGAGGCCTATTGACTGACATGTCCGTCTCCTTAAATGATACCTGTGAAAACAAAATCCTTGCCTCTGAAGCATTAAGTATCATGGAATTACACGTGTCCCATTAGACTTGAAAAAAAGTGGCCCTTCCATAGTAAAATTTTAGCGCACCTCGGACACGTGTGTGAAGTACGGGTTTCTCTCATTTCTTTCCATTTGGATTACGAGCAACGGCGCATCATAAAATACTGTTGAATTACACATACGTTTAACAAACCGAGATGTAAACGCTGATATAGAATGTGGGAAAACAGTTTGCGTGATTTTTGCGCTCTTCACGAGGTAACTGCTAAAAAGTTGTTATAATTAGTTTTCCACTCATTAAAAGGAGGATTCAATTTATTTTGCGGAAGCTTGTGTCATAAAACATAAAACATAAAACGAAACAAATTTCGTAGTCCTTTTAAGGGGTTATGTCTAGTTGTAATAATCGAAATCAGCTCATTTTTGGGATTTAAAAAATAGAAAATCGTGATGATAAATTTCAACAAAAATTAGGTATTTGAAATAGTATCATCTGAAGAACACTCCGCAATTTTTGTCTAAAAATATTAAATTATAAATGATTACAGCCGATGTCCGGGAAGCACCTCTCGAAAAGGTCCTTTGCGGTGAGCGATGCTCTTGTAAACCAGGTTATCTAAAATAAAATAAAAATCAACCAAATTTCATTAATACATTAGTTAACCTATGATTAAGAGTGAAAGAGCATTTACAAATTTGATAAAATCGATTTTTCCCCCTTTAGATCGATAGTTCAATGTCTTAAGGATATTATGTCTAATTTGTAGAGCAAAATTTCAAGAACTGTCTGAGTTTTTGCGGAAAAATACCAAGAGCGTTGGTGCTGAGTAGACGCAGAGGTGCGACCGAGGACGGCGGTGTATGCGTCCTCCTATATTTCCTCTCCCTCCGATCTTTCATGTTTGGTAGTCGTACTGTACTCGGTAGGGCACATCGTTGTCGATTCGGAGCGTCGTGTCGCAGGTACTTCAAATTTGTCCTTA
Organism: Ophion ventricosus; assembly: GCA_963932345.1. NCBI lineage: Eukaryota > Metazoa > Arthropoda > Insecta > Hymenoptera > Ichneumonidae > Ophion > Ophion ventricosus. The sequence goes on from OZ010717.1 coordinate 16,381,852, forward strand.
TGCCAGTTGTGAGCTTAGTGCTTCTCAAAATGTCCGCGTACCCAAAAGGTTCTCATGTAGCACCTAAGAGACCTCCATGGAAGAGAAATTTATTTGGAAACCAACATTATCATAACTGGTGCAAGTGACAAAAAACTCAGGCTAATGGTAAAACTTTCAAACAATCTGCGCCTCTCCATCCTGATGTCCAGAAACACCTCTTGCCGATATACACGGATTTATCCAATCATGATTTATTGGAAAGATGCTTGGGTGGCCACACGCAAAATGCAAACGAAAGTTTCAACTCCACCGTATGGCGCTTAGCTCCGAAACATTTGCATTCAGGCTTGAGTGTCATCGAAATTGCAGCTTACATTGCAGCCACCATATTCGGGAAATTCTGCAATTTTACGAATTATGAGCGCTCTGGACATCAGCGTTGATGGGCCATCGAAGAAATTCACAAAGAAAGCCGACGAGCGACGCTTATCCAATGAGGGTCGGAAAGCCCGTAGAGACCAGAGGCAGCAGAAAAATCGTTTTTACGAGAAAGCCGAAGGAGTCCTGTATCTTGCTGGAATCGCTGATTAGCCGGTAAGACATCAAAATCATTAAGTTTTTCCTTGTTGAAACGTTTAGCGCGTTTTTCTCCAAAGTGTATTTTTCCCAACTGCTGGAGTGATTACGTAAAAACTATTCAACCGGTTTTGATGAAATTTGTCACACATCTTCCTTATACCAGCAGTTTGTCGGTGAACCTAAATAATATTTTAATTCTAAAAATAAAACGTACTTTTGCCCTTAAATATAGTAAAAATGACATGAAAAATCACAAAATTGGCTTTATCAAGCTGTCATTTCGTGAATTTTGCATATTTTTCCAAAATCCTGGTTCACCGACAACCTTTAAGAATCATTTTGATTTTTTTGTTTAAGACAATTACAGCGTGAGGGAGAACTTCAGCAGTGCGGACACTTTTTCAGCGGTTTCTCTGAACTTTGATGTACACGACTGGCAATTTGCGATGAAAAAGAAATATATATTTTTGTATACTTAAAGTATTAAATGGAATACACACAAAGTTACAAACTTCCATGTATATTCTTTTCATGAAAGAAAATTATAAAAAACCCCTAATTTTTTACCTTGTAAATGGTCTTCCCCTCTTAAACGAAGGAATTTCAGAAAATTCAAATTATAACAAAATGGCGTGGGTTCAAAGTGAGAGTCTTCATTTTTGCGAAAAAAAATGGGCATTTTTCGTTCATCAAATCGAAGGTACACAACGGAAAAAAATCCTTCGATCAAATACTATATTTTTACATTTAAAAAGAGCCCTACAAATTTCCGAAAGATCGATACGGTAGTTTTTGAGATATTTTGCTCACCGATTTTGAAAACGTATTTCCGAGAAAAAAGCGTTTAACGTTTCAAAAACGGATTATACGTAATAAAACATTTATTTTATAACTTACGTAGAGTCATCTGTTCCGGGCCCGTACGGTACGTCTCCAGCTGTAGATACTACCTTTGAAACGCCAATCTGCCTTTGCGTACGAAGCATTCTTCCCTCTCGAATGCACTTTTACGCTCTCTTGTCGCCGATGTTAATGGAACTCCGTTTGAAAATGATTAATCACCCAATCGACGCGTGGCTTACGGCGTATTGAGGCCTCAAACCACTGAGAGCTCGTGTTTGGCTCAATATCCGTTACACCGAGCCAATGTGCGATCCCTCTCGTTGATAGGTGGTATCCACAATGCGTATCGAAATCGCAGGTACATGTGTGTATGTACACATTTGAGAGTTTCGAGAGATCTGATGGGGAAGATTCTTATGGTTGCTTAGTCTGTGGTAGCTTCGTCGTCGTCATTGTTATTGACCCTCCGGTCCACATGGAGTCTTCCATTCGGAGATTAGGTGGCAACAATTACATGAGAAGATAGGGAAGCGAGAGAGAAAGCGGAGAGATCGGTCGAGAAATGAAAAGGGAGATCGAGGGTCGGATCAAGACCTTGTGCCAGCAACTGAAGATTTGCAGATCGAAGGAATTCTTACACATCGGTTACTATATACGCAAAAGGCTCCACCGAGTCTGCATGGGATCTACCAGCACAGTTATGTGCTATCGAAGACCTGGCTCGGCAAGCTCAATGGTTGTTCCAGTCTATCCACTGCTCGACATCAGTCGCAGTCGAAACTCCAAAGCCAGCATCAGCTAGACCAGCACTTCGAGCCCTCGAGAGTTTCGGCCTCGGATGAATCCGAGAAACGCGACGAACAGAGATACAATGAAACCAAAATAGGGACTGATAGGTATGTCTAGCAAACGTTGAGACCCCGTCGTATCTGGACCATAACAAGAAACTTAGCTCCGTCGCGCAAAATCCTCTCCTTCCTATACGAACTTCAATCCTTTGTCTATATAACTATACGTATCTGTGGCGTATCACCTCCCACGATTTCCGCACCCCCGAGATGTAGCCTGTCTGGGAAACGTCACGTTCCTCTTCTCATTCCTGTAACCCCCGCGTACTATGCTCTTCCCGATTGCGTTTCTACCGACCGAAATCGAACCTGCTGAGTTTCAATATATACGTAGCACTATAATAGAATGGAGAGGAGAATGGGTGAGCGTGAAGAGTAGTATTCGTGACGAAATCGTGGGGTACAAGGATCCCCTTGACTCGCCGCCCCATGTAAGGATAGAGCATAGCCATAAAGCACTCGGTGCCGGAGTTTGGAAGCGGCTTGACAAAACTCCCTACGGCATTTTGCGCTAATACGTACAGCAAGTCGCGTGAAACTTAAAATAAGGAAGAGTGTCCCGCTTCTTCCTTGTCTTCCTCCTTCCGTTTTTACAGGTGTCCGGATATTCTTTTTTTCTCAGACGTTGGGACAAACATTTATGTGGTGAAAGATGCCATGACAGGCACATACTGAAAGCTTCGAAGGTATGAATACGTTCTAAATTTGTTTACATCGGGAATCGAAAACAATAAATGGCTCATGTAAAGAAGTATCACCAATATGGTATCAAACCTCGGAGAACACCTTGCTGTTATGTGATTCGAACTATTATGATCGTTCTTATAAATACCAATGATGGTTCACTCGCTTTCGAGAATAAAAAAAAGACAACACCATTCAGGAGAATCAAGACAGATTAATTTTCGGCTCCAACCTTAGCGCATAGTGTACAATTCGGCTGGACTTTTTTGCGCATCGATCCGAATCGTGGGAGATATAGGGGAGAATAAGGTTCGTTCATGAAAATGGAAGCCCTTTTGGCGGTGCAAAAAAAAAATGGAAAGGTGCGGAATGAGGGTTTGTCCATATAGATGTGGGTGTATGTACGTTTGTATATAGAGATACATTCTTCATTTGGTTCGTCGAATCGTGGCCACAGGAGACCCAGGAAAAATATCTTTTTATGTCAACCCGCCTTCCACCTTCTTTCGTATTTTCTCCTTGACGCGACCCTCAAAGCTCCCTTCGTTCTGGAAGCCTTTCTTGGCTGGTCTTTCTACATCTACGGTTTTTTTCGCCCGTCACAACCCTCCCAGTGCCCTCGTTCATCTTTCTCACTCCGGTCGGCCCCGTTGTGCTTGCCGGAGATGGTCGCTTCGCATCATTCCAGCTTTTCGCGATTGCAAGGGAGACACGACGGAGGCGAGAGAAAAGTATAGGGTGTGGCAAACACCAAACAGGGACGAACACTTTGTATCATATATACCAGAAAAAGGAGAGTGAGAGAAAGAGAGAATATGAGAGAGGGAGAGAGAGATAGAAGGAGACGCAGGGAGATCGTCAAAGAAAAACGATATCATCAGCCTGGCTACTGAAGGTTTCTAGGCCTCGGTCTCAACAAATCTCTCGTAAGTAGATCTCGTCTCCTTCATCAGAAAGCTCTCACGTGATCGACATGAAGAAGAAATATCGCTGAATGATATGGCTCGCAGGAAAAAAACTGCGGGTTCGCTGAATTACTAAATTATAGTATGAACTTGTGTATGGTAATTTGGTGTGTTTATTTATTGTTTAAAATGGAAAATTACTGAAAATAGTACTGATCATTGACGATATAGCCCTTTTCACAATTTTACTAGGCGTACTTCTATAAACTCTTCCAGACAGATTGTTTTAATATGACGCAAAATGGATGTATATCTGAAAGCCGGAATGACGTCAGAGAAGCTAGCACAGTCGCGGCCTAAAACTTTGAGAAATAACCCTCAGCCTATATATCCAAGAGTGGCATATATATATATATATAACAGTGAGAGGTTCGGTTCGGTTCAACCGCCCTTACGGAGCAGCCTCGGACGCTATTACCTTCGTCCAGTGAAAGAGGAGAAAGAGAACGGGAGAGAGAAATTGAGGGAGCAAGAGAGCGACTGGTGGGTTTTTACTCCGTACGATCTAGGGGCGGTGGAAAGGAGAGAAATGAGAGAACCTGCCCGACAACGAAAGAGGGTGTGAGGCACAGCGCTCTGCTGAGTGAGTAGGTGCAAGAGAGCGAGAGAATCGCAAGGGAGAACGAAATGGCGAGCCGGTGGGGTTGGAAAACCCAACCTAAGAGACTTGGTCGGTAGCGCGGAGTCGAGACACTCGGGGCGAGTAAAGGCTGAAGGAGAATAAGGACGGTCCGAGGGTTTGCTGACAAGGAGATAGGTTGGAGAGACCTGGGGGGAGGGGGGTGGAGGGAGATGAAGGGGAACGAGGATGAACGTGGATTCTAAGGGAGAGGAAGCGTACCAGATACGAAAGACGAGCACGATGAAGCAGGGCCGGCCGTCAGAGAACAGCACGGCCCTAGGAGATCCAAAGGGGGCCAAGCTCTGGGGGTATAAAAGAAGTATGGAGAAAGAGGAGGAGGGTGCCTGGTATTTTTATCCTTCCCTCCTCAATGTGGTATCTAACCACCCCTCTCTTTCTTCGGTCTCTCGTAACCCGTGGTCGGTGGTCCGTGTACTATGGTGGCGCTTCCTGCAAGTTACCCCTACGATTCTCTCTATACCGTTTCGTTCCTCTTCTTTCTCGTCTTTCTGGCGCGCGCACACACACATACACACACACTTTCAAACTTCAAGAAAATGGCCAGCAAAAGCATGAAACGGCCAGACACTCGCCTACCAGCGAGACACCCATATATATTTGTGTTGCGCAGCTTATATATATTACGCCGTATTTGATCCTTTGGCTACATTACCTTCGAGTGACGTACTCGTACCTGAAAGTCTTCCATGTAGAAAAAACAGATATACTACAATTTGTCAATTGTAGAACGTATGTGAAGTAGAACAGTTGGTGAAGCCAGGGCCACAATGTTCTCTCGCTCTTTATTTATCTATCCCTCTAGCTTTTCATTATATGCCTGCATCTTACAATTCCTCAGTCTGCGAGAATACTAACAGGAATTAAGGAATTTGGCCACTCTAGAGCAAGAAAAAATGGAGATATTTTGCGATTTTTTTGGTGAAATAATAAAATTAATCGAAATTCCTTGCACAGATCTTAATTATATTACTAATGAACTATACGAAATAATTTTTTCGGAGTGATCGATGACAAAATGGTAGCTGCACAGCATTTTTCCGTTGACGCCTTTTTTTGTTCGGAGGGTCCACGGGCGGAACGTAGCACATGCAAATTTACCTGAAATATAAAATCGCAAGTCTTTCGATTATATATAAGAACATCTATAGAAGTACGTAGGATTTTTTCGATATATTGATTTTTACAAAAATGGCGGATTATAGAAAAAAAGATTATAAATTTCAGGAAGAAATCATCAGGTAATTGTTTATAATAGAAAAACTATGTAATGTAACGAAAAAATTCTACGTTCTTCTGCAGAGAATGTAGTTACGGATGTACAGTAAAATTTTAAAGTCGATTGGTGAAGATTCGTTCGAGTTATGTTTTCGCTCAATTCAAAACACTTGCTTTCGAGAAAAACGCATTTCAGTAAAACGCGTAAAAGATATTTTAGTATTATGAAATCATAGAAAATTATTAGATACCTTCAATCTGCGATGCCTGCACCATACAATTAGCCTTTCACATGGATTCCCTGCTCCGCTTTTCCCTTTTCTGCGCGCTCGAAAGATGATCCGTACCTCTTTTTGCAGATTCTTCCAGCGATTGTTTGGAAAGCTTGATGTGCTGCGCGTCCGCCTTTAGGCACAGATTATAGCTGTTTGGGTCACTTAGAGATTTTGACCGCCAACAATATTTTGGTATTTTATTCTTAAGACCCTCAGGCACCGTTTAAACCAAAAAATTTTCTTTCCATTTTTCTAAAATTGTGACATGACCGAACCCCTTCATACGGACTTCTATATAATGTTAAATACAAAGCCGTCGTCACAAATTGACTTTCGTCATAGGGTGGAGGAAAAGAGGGAAAATCGGGTTCGGTTTGAACATTGTTTTATAAACATACTAGGTTTCGCCCGCAGCTTTGCCCACGTGGAATTTGGCCCATAGCAACTTCATTTACAGTTGCACCCCTTATTAAGGGTTGTTTTAAAAAACCCTAAATCAAGCGTTTTATTATTTGTTTTGTAGAATATCAACACCGTTTAGTGCACCTCTACGCCCTTTAAAGCATTCATCTTCCGCAATCCATTGAGATAAAAGCATTCAATTTTACCAAACAAACTTCAACACCTCGTTGCACCCCTAATCAGGAGTTGGTGTAAAAAATCCCCAAATATGCGTTTTATTCTTCGTTTTAAAGAATATTTATACCAAGTTTCAAGTTGATACACGCAAGGAATATAATCTTAAATTCAAACTTTTACACCCAATTTCAGCCCCTTAAGAGTTGATTTTCGAAAGATCCTTCCTTTGGGCGCCTCTACTAAGGAACACATTCCCCAAATTCCATGTTTGTATCTTCAGCGGTTTCGGCTGTGCGTTGTCTATATACCAGTCAGTTAGTGAGTCAATCAGTCAGTCACGTGACTATTTTACATGTATAAATATATAAAACGTTAAATATATTTGAAGCGATGATGTGAGAAGGAGTAGCGACAAAGTCAGTCTGAGTGGTGGTTCTTGCCAAAAGCTGTATGTCTATACGCTCCTACGTGACAAGTTGCCGTCGACATTAGAGAAGCTTCAGTGAACGTGCGAGTTCTTTTGAGCCAAAGATTCCCTCTCTGACGGAAGAGCACGGGTATGTACCCCGCCAAGGTTTCTGCTGGATGACATGTGATTCTCCTTCTTCATCGTAGACTAGTGGATCGCTATGGGAGGTGAGCGAGTAAGAACCACGGATATCAGGAGATTCGGGAAACGTTGAGAGGTACCTTAAGGATATGCACGGAGAACATATCCCTACTTGGGAAGTTCTACATGGCACTTTCCGCTTCTACTATGATTTATACCCGCGATAGGGGTGCTGCTGCTTCACACTCTCATATCTATATGCATATGTATATGGACCTATATGAATACAGAGAGTACCCATCTTACTGCTAAGTGTATGTGGTGTGGACTGTGTCGAACAGTGTACGGGTTTAGGCTTTTCAACAGGCTTGGCCTTGCTTATTCTGCTTCTTCGTACCAACATCGCTTCACGTTGCGGCGCCACTCGAGGCGCTCCGTGCGATCTTTTCTCAACGAGATTACAAAGGATTGCGCGACCCAGCGCAAAACTCTGGCAAGATCCATAGCAAGCGAGACGTGGAACATTTCAAAATGCTTGAATTCACGATTTGTCGCTTGGTTAATATCGATATATAGGTGTTGAGTTGATATACAGTGAAGAACAATGATGGAATATAGATCCGAGGTATTTGTTAAGGCATCAGTCGCCATCTATTACACATATTTTGAAGAATTTTTTTTTCATAATAAAATTTATCTCCATATTTCAATCTTTTCATACACAAAAATAGAATTTTCAAAGAACAATAAAAAATTAATTTTTTTTTTCAATTTATCTTGGTAATCTGGCTGCCTGAAGTTACCGCTGCTTTCACCTTGTCGACATGAAATCTTAACTTTGAAGGATCTGAAAACAAAAAGTCGAGTATTTTATTATAAAGTGGAGTTCTAGTTATGACTCCTACTAAAAACGTTCACCCCCGATAAAAAGAAAACAAAATGGCGGACTTTTGAATTTTTTGACTGTTTTTTACAACTTAAATTGTTTAAAAATAGGATTAAATATTAATTAATATTTATACCGTTGGTAGGGATCGAAGAGATACATGCCTCGAATAATCCCTGTAAATTTGAGCCTAATCGGTGCAATAGTTCTTCCAAAATCATGTCGACGAGGTCGAAAAACGTTGTTTTGAGAAAAACGCGTTTAAAGTTTCTCTTGTAAAAATCTACATAACACTTTTAAAAAAGCCTCTTACTCTCAATCAGCGATGCCTGGTCCATATATGTATTATTCCTTCAGCTTCTTCAAAAACTTCACTTTTTTTGGGATTTTTGGTTTTGGATCTCTGTTTTGCGCGCTTTTTAGCTCCTTATGGGTCACTCCGACCTAAATAACGTACTATACCGTATTTATACAGATATGTAGTATACGAAACCGATGTTTTTAGAAAATCGAAAATTTCCGAAAAAAGTGATACTGATCCCTTAATGTCCCTCCCATATGTCCATGGGATACCTAGCTATTAGGTGTGTGCATTCATTTTAAGGGATTTTCAAGAAATTGCTTAACTTGTACTATATCGCATCGAGTCATATTGTTACTAATTTTATGTCAAAGCAACATCACGTGGCTTTAGTTTTCAGGATGTGTTATTTGGCCGAAGTGCAAAAGACATGATTTTTTTGTGCGTTGAATATGTCAAATTTTGTGCCAAAAAACGCAATATGCGAGAAGCTTTGTTTTTTTGTTTTCATTCAAAGAAAAGTGCTGCTGAGAGTCAACGAATGCTGCCAGAAGCTTGTAGTGATTATGCTCTATCGATTTCAACATGTGAGTACTCGTTCCGACGCTATAAAAAAGGTAATGTTTATACGGAAGATAAAGTGCGTTTAAGCCAGCCGTAAAAGTTTCAAGATGAGAAAGTGGAAGCTTTATTCGATGAAGACCCAAGTCAAACGCAAGAAGAACTTGCAAAATTATTAAATGTTGATTAACATCAAACGTTATCAACAAGGATTGATGCAATTGCGCCAAGCATTGGCGAAAAAACGGCCAGATTACGCGAAAAGTGACAACAAAGTGATTTTCCAGTATGATAACGCTCGGCCTCATGATGCGAAACTGGTGAAGGAAACGTTAGATACTCTTAACTGGGATGTCCTACCACACCCGTCGTATTCGCCAGATATTGCTTCTTCCGATTACCACCTATTTCGACCAATGGCTCATGGCTTGTCTGAGCAGCGCATCCAATTTTATAAGGATACCAAAAAATGGATCGATTTGTGGATAGCCTCCAAAGTCATTCTTTCGACGTGGAATCCACCTATTACCAGAAAGATGGGAAAAAGTAGTGGCTAGAGTTGGACAATATTTTGAATGATCAATTTGTAACCATTCTTTCACGATAGAGCCGTATTTTAGTAACAAAAAATGCCTTAAAATGAATACACACTCCTAATAGACAAATAGGTGCTCACTGTTCTCGCAGAAATGCAAAAGGGCATTTTAAATTTAATTTATGGATCGTGCGAGCCGTCACGCCGTAAGTCATCCCTCGAGACGGACTGCAAATGTTCATCTCACCCAGCGCGAAGAATAATTTTTTTAAAGCAAAAAAATTAAGATGTTGAAAATTGGATCGATCAGAATTTTCGTCGAGCGCGAATCGTCGACGAGCTCCGTGGAAGACTTTACCTCTCGTCTTCAACCGTCGAGTTTCGAAGGCACAGTAGATAGGGCAATGAGGAAAAAAAAAGGGAGATACGTTAAGCGTATAGTTGTAGATGGGTTGGATGAGAGTCAGCAGATAGGGAAAAAGTGTCTTTCCCGGCCAGGACCTCTCTATACTAAGGGAGCCGGGGTTAGAGCTCCGTATCTTTTCGCGAAGGGGCGGAGGGTGATCGTCATCGTCGTAGAAGGGTATAGCCTCTCTTCTATGCCTCCAGCTTCGAGCTTTGCCAGTATGTCGCTCCCTCTCGTACCGTTGGACGCCCGAGAAGGAAAAACTCCGGTGGCATCGGATCCCTAGTCGAGCACATCTCCGCTACTACGTACGTAGAGTTTGCTGTATATAGCGGTGCCAGAGGGATACGAGGTGGAGTAGGCGAAAGCGCCCTTTATACGTGCTTCAGGGAGAGTGGGTTTTTGCTGAAAGAGCACGTGTATGAGCGAGCGAGGGAAATTCTACGGTAAAAGGAAGAAAGAAGGACAGAGATAAACCCTAGGAGAAGTGAGAGAGGGGAGTGTTTATGTGTGGAAGGACGAAGGAGGTCGGCTCGGGAGAGCCGTTTCACCGCACGGACCATCCTATATTACGAAAGTCTCACCCATTCCCTTCCTCCTTCTTCTCGCTGCTCCAGCTCCGGTTTTCTCTAGAGCTGTGCTTTTGCTCCCTCTGGCTCTATACTAGTGCTGCTGCTGCTGCTGGTGGTACTGACGCTGCTCAGAGAACCCTCACTCCAATGCTCTAGTCTTTTCCCTTCGCTCGTACCCTCATCTCTACTCACCCTGCTTGTATTCCTCTCTATCTCCCTGCCCTCCATATCTCCGTTCCTCCTTCTCTCTACGATGCCCGCGTTATATCCCTCGTCGTTTCTCCCATACCCCTCTTACCGCTCGTCGCCCGAACCACGCGAGATGAAACCCAACTTCTCTTCTGTACCCCGAGCCACCGCGCCCCATCCACCCCTCCACCACCGCTATACTCTCTTTCGCCTCCACCTCGCCGACCCGCCGTCGCCGAGTCCAGGAGTCCTTTGGGGCCTGAATTGGCGCTGCTAGAGGTTGGGTGAGCTCGAAGGGTGGCTAGAGGGCTGTAACAAACGGGGGTTGCGAAGAGTTGCGGGGAGAAGACTACGCTCTACGTTGCCAGAGAAAGCTCTCTGTAGGGAGAGGTTCCAGCCGTATATATAGCGACTCGGAAAAGCGAGGAGTTTCGAGAGAGTGAGGAAAGAGAGAGAGAGAGAGAGAGAGAGAGAGAGAGAGAGAGAGAGAGAGACAGTGGGTTGGTGGAAAAGCAACGAGATCAGCTCTAGTGCGGATGGGGTGGAAAACGACGGAAGGTGGAAGGATACGAGAAAGAGGAACGTGTCCGAGTGGAGAGAGTTCTCCGATCCTCAACGTGAATAGATCTATATATATATATATATATATATATATATATGTATATCTCCCTCTCTCTGTGCATGTGTGCGTGGGCGTATCCGTGTATGTATGTGTTTATACATACACAGTAATATGTATGTTGCGCACTAACGCCGCAGGCAGATATTAATTTTACGAGACCCTCGCACTTCTCGTGTGCGCTACGTCCAACCACGACTTGCACCGACCAAAGAGATGGACACACCGAGTCCTGAGGAAATGCCCACCGGGACAAACCTCAAATATTCGCTCTATGCAATTTCGACCTGAAATCGCGAAGAGAAATATCCGTCATGAAAGAAATTGTGAAAGATAATTGCGTGGATAAATGTTTATGCGTGATCATATCTAGAAATCTATATTAGTTATGTCGAGAGCAATAAATTAAACAAATAAATATAATTTTCTTATTTTATATGTCATTAGCTTTTGCCCGCGACTTCGCCCGCGTGAACCTTAGGATTTAATCCAGAGAGGAGATAAACAAAGGAAGATAAAAATAAGACATAAACGAAGTGTCATATTTCTCAGGCACAGTGATTGACTGACTGACTGAGGTAAGTAATTAATGAATTACTTACCTCAGTCAGGTTGGTAATTAATGAAATAGTAGTATAAAAGTGCCAACCTTCAACTCCAGTATCATACAATGTCATTATTGGCTACAGAATAATGTTGGCTATCGCAAAGCCATATAGTTCTGTAGACAACTTTGTATAATTTATGATCTTCGGCAAGCACATTTAAGTTTTGTGCTCTCGATACTCTCGAACAGTCCACATATAGTTGACCATGTGAGAAGCTAATCCTTTCTTAGTGCACCATACGCCCTTTAAGGAACATATCTTTCGAATTTCATTGAGATAAAACCAAGGAATTCGATTTTCTCATACACACTTCAACACCCCGTTGCACCCCTATTAGTGGTTGTTTTTAAAAAATGCGTTTTATTATTGGTTTTGAAAAATATTTATACCAAGTTTCAAGTTGATACACGCACGGAATACAAAGAATTTGATTGGTTTTCGAAAAATCCTTTATTAGTGCACATCTACACCTTCTAAGGAACATATCTTCCAAATTTTATGTTTCTATCTTCAACGGTTTGGGCTGTGCGTTATCTATATATCAGTTGATCATTTAGTCAGTCAGTCAGTCACGGAATTGTTTTATATGTATAGATATACTTATTTTTTTCCAGCCCAAACAGATCGAATCTCCGTGATATGGCATGATGGTGTGCAAGAATTGTGGTTACAGTCGCAAACTATCTCGGTGCATTTATTTTTATAATGTGCCCTGCATATATTTCAAGACCCCACTTAAACGCCGTTAAATGGGATAATATGGAAAGAGGGTAGATCGGAGATACGGAATATTCGCGGACGTTAGTACACGTTTGGTTATACGTCGAAAAGACGGGCAATCTTCATCGAAGATAAGAATTAAGCAAGTGTCTGCTTCACTGAAGTCCTGGTATAGTACTTTTGGATCGAATTATGTCATTGCAGCTAATGAGGAGGTGGAAGATTCGCGTAGAAGTAGAGAGAATATATATATATCCATACATGGTCGATGGGTAGGTTCGCTGCTTCTCGGGTCTCTCGTTTTTGTCCCACTTCGTGAGTAACGAAGATGGCGATGTGCGCGAGGAAAAGGAAGGGGCATGGAGGGACTGGGGTGAAGGAAGATTACGCAAGAGGGAGAACAGGGCGCCGAAGGACTTGGTTGGCTTGGTTGGGGGATGGGTTGAAGGTAAAAGGACACGAGAAAGCGGAAAGAGAACATTGGTCCTCTCAACGATGAGATCTACAAGCGTGGCATCGTCGGAGTCCTCAGCTTCTATAGCACACGATATTAATTTCAGCAAGACTTTTATATGGTCTACTTTTACCCTGCAGAAGTATTACAAAGCTATCTGTAATTTCGCTTCTAGTCTCTTCTGCGAATATCCCATTCTGCCTTTGCAGTTGTGTGCTTTTTTGTTTGTTTCATGTTACATTTAATTTCACGTCGTCCATGAAGCCCGAAAATTTTGCAAAGAATATTTTCCATATGGGAAGAACGTGTTTCACCGTCGGAAAATACGGTAACCTATCTGTGACATCTATCTCTACGTATAGAATATCGGCTCACTGTAGAAGGAAACACCACAGGGAAACACTACTCATGCCTATATCTTTTCTCTTGTCCTCGGGGCATTTCTGATTGTCCCAAGAGCAGAGGTACATGTATATATATATATATATATATATATAGAGAGAGAGAGAGAGAGAGAGAGGGAGGGAGAGACAGGAGAGAGAGAGAGAGGAGACCAATTGCACACACGTGTCAATCCTGCCCTGACCGGACGAACTGCTGTCCTTTGTTCGAGGGGACCCTTTCCAGAAACTGTTTATGCGTTTTACTTCGACGGCCCCAGTCGGCAAGCGTATACGGATAAAGATGAGGGTGCTTGGGAATGGGGCACCGGACGAGAGTTCGTTTATTGACGGTGACGTACTTTTTCGAGACTAGAACACGTTCATATTCATACCGACGCAAACACATCATAGTGTACATATGTATGATGACAGAATGGCGTGTGCGAGAGCAAGGTTCCTTGACTAGCAACGTGCTAGTATATAACAACTTTAAGGTTGTTGCTAAATCATTTTTGAAGAGTGAAGGAAGAAACGAAGTTCCTATGTTAATACATTCTGTGATATCACCAATGCCGACTTGTAACAAAATATTGATGATGTGTACGAATGAATATGGTGAAAATTTTCAAGTGGACGGTAGATAGTCGTAATTATTATTTGCATATATGCAATACATAATTGTAAATAGTCCTATCGTATTAAGTATCGTAAAAAATCGTTATTATTATCTACATATGTAATACACAATAAGTAAAACATATTATTCGAAGGAGTTAGGATTATCAGAAAATAAATTTTCGATGTTTAAAAATCCTATTAAAATAGACAAGAAATTTGGTAAAAAGACACACAGGCCACAGCTGTATTACGCACGTTTTGTGCCGGTTGGAGTTTTCAGAGGTTATGCCAGAGCAAAAGGAGGCAACAAATGATTGAGAAAAAATATTAGTTCGCCGCAAAGTTTCCGATCGGAAGAACGATTTGTCAGTGCTCGTGCCCACAAGCATCGTACTATGCTCACTGAAACTTAAAAAAAACTACGCCACAATAAATACACTGAAAGAAAAAAATAAGTATTTTCAACCATATTTTATATTTCACCGAGGGGACAACAATATTTTATAGCCATGGGCTATAAAAACAATATTTTTATAGCCCAAAATATAGTACTGCTTATTGATATTTTAGCAGTTGCGTACATTATGCACACATGTTAACTGCAACTAACAATTTTACAAGCATCTGTTGATTATCCAATGCTATATAATATAAAATGGATATTTCCTTACACTATCAAAAAATAACTCCCCCAAGATCCTAATAGTGAACAGGACTAAAATTATTACGCAAAAAGCAACGACAAAGTGACATTCTAGCACGACAACGCTTGGCCTCATGATGCGAAACCGGACAAAGGAACGTTAGAAGCGCTTAACTGGAATGTCCCACCACACCCGCCGTATTCTTCAGATATTGCTACTTCCGATTACCACCAATTTCGATCGATAACTCATGGTTCGTCTGAGCAGCGCTTTATGAGGATACACAAAAATGGGTCGATTCGTGGATAGCCTCTGAAGATGTGTCGTTCTTTCGACGTGGAAACCGCCTATTACCACAAAGATGAGAAGAAATAGTTACTAGTGATGGGCAATATTTTGAATAATCAATTTGTAATCATTTTTTCACAGTAAAGCCGTATTTTTGCAAAAAAAAATCCCTTGTAATTGATGCACTCTAGACAACAATGACATTGTGTGCTAGTGGAATTGAAGCTTGGCACTTTTATACTACTATTTCATTAATTGCTAATCCTTACCTCAGTCAGTCTACCACCGTGCCTGAGAAATTTTACACTTTACCGTCTTTCTTTATTTCTTACTTTTTTCTCTCTTTGTTTTTCTCCTATCTGGATCAATTCCTAAAGTCCACGTCGCGGACAAAAGCTAGTATATATATATATACTCTTATCAAATGTCATCAGATTTTCAATTCGTCGACTCGTTTTTGCGTGGCGTCGATTTAAAGTTGAAAAAACGATCAATGAAAGATCAACTTAGTGTATAAAGAGTACGCGGTGAGTTTGTCTGTGACACCGAAATTTCTTTTTTATTACTTGGCGTCAAGACGCTGCCGCGTCTCTTGATATATGGGAAAAAAAATTCTTTGAGCCCGTTAAATATATGTCATCTTGGCTTTCAGCACCTCTGATAGCAGTTAGGGCGATCCTTAATATTTGTTTGAACGAATCGCCAATTGTGTGGCAAGGATATTCCTTTAAATGATCTTCCCATGTGACTATGCTTAAAATGGTTTAAAGGTTACCGGTAAATCAATTGCGGCTTACACCACGTTAAATATGATATATACTATGAAAGCGGTCCTCGAAGTCGAATCCCCTCAAAATTACCATATGCACACATATATATATATATATATATATATATATATATATATATATATATGGAAAGCAAAAAGCAATGCACTTGTGAATCAGCGATAAAAGATGCTGTGAGATCGCGAAGACGTAACGAATGGCTTTATCATAAAGTACGAAGATCAATCCTATCTGGCATAGTCTGCTCGTCATTGCCACGTGACTGGAGCAAAGGGCTACTTAAAGTACAAAGCCAAAAAAAAGCAAGGCGAAGAGGCTACATTGGCTAGACGGTGGAAAGGTAGGGGAAATATAATGGTGGAGCTTTGGAGCCACGAGGGATAAACAAAATTCGAGAAAAACAGCCAGCCTTCAACAAATAGTGTGTGTACGAGGCCATTTGCGTGTGTGCGTTGTAAAAACTCGGGAAAGGAGAAGAGGGAATGAAAGGAGCGAGCTAACCCTCCTTGAAAATTATTTTATGAGAACGAAGCGAGCGGTGCGCAAACGAGTATAGAACAGACACTGGCTTTGGCTAGCCCTGTTGGTGACGAGGCAAAGTAAAAGGGCAAGGAACGAAGGGGACGCGGAACGACAAGAATGAGGATAGAAACTCCGAGCTATGTGCCCGGCTGGTGGGCGAGACTCCTACGAGGGGTGGAAATGGGACCTTCGTGACTGGATTATCATTGGGTTGGGGGGGGGGGAGCTCCTTGGAAGCGATGGGTTTTCGTGGAAAACCGAGGAGATAAGACCGAAGGACGGTGGATAGAACAGTAGGGACTGAGCGTAGAAACGAAAGAAGTAAAAAAGAAAACAGCCAGTGAGAAAGAAAGATATTGCGAGTGGGAGAAAGAAAAGAACGAGTGGGATAGACGTGGGTCTAGGGGGAGCGTTGGGTCGAAAGATTTTTCGTCGGTCGGTTTTATGCCCGGGCAATTGTGGCTCTAAGGCATTCCTAACTACAAATTGTAAGCTTAAGCGGTGCGGAGAGAAACGCATGCAGCGCTAACCATCTTCAGCCCCTTAAAATGTGAAAAAATAAACAGAGTTGGAATATTCTAGCCCGAAGACACGAAGAAAAAAAACTAATGGTACGACATTTTCGTAAGCCTTCACTTCATGAATATTTTGACAATTATCCATTGCTATTTTGGTAAAAATGACACATTGCTCAGTTATATTTATTTAAAAAATTGATCGAAGTATTGAATCGTGTTTATTTACGAGGATTTCAAATATTTACGTGTAAATCGATGGTCTCACTGCAAATCCATGCGTGATATTGGTTGTACGTAAGGTGTGCAATTTTAGGAATTAAAACAACTTAAAACAATTTTAGGAACTGAAACAACTTAAAACAACGCACTTTATAGGTGTTATAGAGAATTCAAATACATTTGATGTATGATTTAAAACACTTAAAGGGCATTAAAGTTTTACACGTTATTGCTGTCTTATTCAAAACACGCAACACTTGTAAATTCAGGCATTTACACGTTTAAATATCAAACGTGTCTTAAACAATGCTTTTATGTGTGTTACAGTAAAATTAAGCACGTTTGTGCGTATTTATAAACAGGGGATCCGCATTACGTATATTAGAATTTACATGTTAATTTTAATGTACTTAATTAGTATTAAGTGTTAGTACATGTCATGTAGATTAAGATACCTATTAATACCTATTTAAATGAAATTAATCGAACAGGGCTTGTTAATTTAAATATGACGATTCAAAATACGGTATCGTCACAACATCTCTCTCACACACACACACACACACACACACACACACACACGCACATTCCCCCTCCCTATTTCACGTCTAAAACACTTCGAAGATTTGTCTACTGCCTTCTATAAATATATATATGGTGTCCCAGGAAGGAACGTCATCCCTAAAATGGGGGGTTGGGGGTGAAATTCTGAGTCGAATGATATAAGCATGTATGGTTCCCAGATGAACCCCTGAATTATTATTAATTTTTAAAGATGGGTCAATCAGGCGCGCCCGATAAGCGGGTTTACGTCGGTGAGCGATACGCGCGTGTAGTGGTGCCTGGCGAAGCACGGTAGGAGCACCGCTCCTACCGGGCGCGCCTGATTGGCCCATCTTTAAAAATTAATAATAATTCAGGGGTTGATCTGGGAACCATACATGCTTATATCAATCGACTCAGAATTTCACCCCCAACCCCCCATTTCAGGGATGATATTCCGTCCTTGGACACCCTGTATATATGATGTAGAATTCTGAGTTGCGGATTTCATTCATAGATCTGTCTACGGCCTTCTATACAAAATGACCGGACATTTTTATTTATTAATAAAATGTATTATTTATGTGAAAAGTACGAACATTTTTTTTATTATAAGGTACAAATAGGGAGGTTATGTGTGGAATACAATATCCGATAAATGGCCGCTTCGTCCCTGTTTGCAAACGTTCACTCTTGTAACAAAATTTTTAATAACATTTTGGCATAATTGCGGACTAATTCCATTAATGGTGCGTCCAATTGCTCCCTTGAGCTCCGGAATGGTCTGTGGATCATTGGCATACACTTTTCCTTTCAGAAAACCCCAACAAAAGAAGTCCCATGGCGTCAAATCGCACGATCTTGGTGGCCAATTCACATCGCCGCGACACGAGATAACACGACCATGAAACTTCGTATGCAATAACTGCATTGTTTCACATTGCATTTTCACAATTTCTATACGTTGCTCGATCGTGTAATTCTCCATGACTAAACCTCAATACTTCCTGATGCCAGTTGTCAAAGATTAGAACTCTATGTTCGCCACAAAAAAAAATGGCCCGCAATTAAAAATATCAAGCCATTTGAGACACCCTTTATATATTGATGTAAAATTCTGAGTTGCATATTTCATTCTAATTTGGATTTATGAAATATTCTATGCATTTAGTAGGCACGCTGTCATGTCTTGAACCAACACGCATGCAGTGTGAAAAAAAGAATCAATTAACACATGAAATATATATAGAAATATTGCACTTAAGTGTGTGATACAAAATGCATGAAGCAAATTCCGAAATTACAGACTCGGAAATGTATAAAACGTGACCACAAGCATGTCACAAGGGCCACAAGGACCACACTTGGATTTACAGTGAAAATATTCAACAGAGCAACTTATCGATATTGTCTCCATTATTCAACGAATTCGGTCGATTAGTCATTTGCGTACAATTTTCCCGGTCTTCCTACGCCTCCCTTCTCTATATGAATCGTTCTCTTCGTCTCGGCTTCACTTTCCCATTGTCGCTCTTTCTCAGTCACATTTGACCGGCATACATATTATATTACCCATGCTCGAGTTGGCAAGCGGAGTTTGCCCATATCTGAAATCTCGCCATTTCCCGCAGTCTCCCTATCTTACTTTTTTTTATCGGAAATGTATTTTGATCATGACCCCGAACGCTCTGCATCCCAACTTCCGTCCTCACAGACATTTCATCCCAGGTAGTTCATAGCGACGCAGCCAATTTCGAAAGAATGATGAAGTTTTTATTTTCTTGACCCATGTTCTTTCGCATTTTCTCTTTAGCCAACGATTCATAGGAAGCTCTGAATGGTCCTATAGAAAAAAGTATCATCAAATGTACCACGGGACCCAGTGAACCTCTTTATGGTTAACATGAATTTACTGCATTCATTCCTATGGGGCAGTAAATAAAGGGAATTTGAGGACGATTGGATGAGTGTAAATCTGCTGGGCAGCGCAAACTTTCGCCACATGGGTTCAACGAAATCTTCAATGTTAACGGGTTACCAAATCCCAATGGAATTTTCTTAAAACAAAATCTGTTTATCTTGTAGGGGTTGTCACCCGTAGCAGCGAGAAATTTTACTCGGGAATCGTGACTACTGACGCGACGCTGCTGCGTATGTCCTCTTTGGACCGGAAGTGGGCGTAAAAGGTAGTCACGTCTCGCTATCTTTCGTGCACATACGGCAAAACAGGTCGAGCCTTTTGTTCACTGTATTGGGTAGTATGCTTGTGTCGTTCAATATTATCTACAACTTGATAGCTCCGGTATCGCATCGACGATATCTACACGACCCAATGTCGCCTCATGGATAAGAGCCCTCGCAGCTTTAAATTTATAAGTTCCTAGCTTTTGCCCGCGACTTCGTCCGCTTAGACTTTAGGATTTGATCCAGAGAGAAGATAAACAAAAAGAGAAAAAGTAAGGAATAAAGAAAGAAGGTAGCGTGTCATTTTTTACAGGCACAGTGATAGACTGTCTGGCTGAGGTAAGTATTGGTAATTAATAAAATCTAACTAATATTATAAATGCGAAAGTTTGGATGTTCATTTGTTTGTATGTTTGTTAGACGATCTTGCCGAAGTAGCTGAAAGGATTTGGATGAAATTTGACACAGAAGTAAAGTATACCGTGGAATGATCTGTCAAATAAATGCAGCTGACACCACGTGGTCTCAGGCTCAAAGTTATCTTTCTTCGAGTCTCAAAAGACTCGAAAATGACCTTTAAGAAGGCGAAAAGTTCTAAAAAATCCTACCGGCAGCACTGAAAAGAATCTTGATTGCACGTGCGGACAACATAATGTTAAAGCATACCGCAGAAACGAAAGTCTAGTCTGTCACAAAGATAGAATAAAACTCGAGATATGAAGGTAGCTCGAAGCCAAGAGACGTCATCTCACTTCAAGCAGATTACGCATCACAAAGCTGGGAAGAAATAGTGTAAAGGCAACTATTCTCACTGGAGCATCGAAAGGCGAGGCTGTTTTAATTCCCAGCATTCCAATTATTGTCAGTAACTTGCCGTTTCAATTTAAAAGGCTTCAAATCACATTGACGTTGGCATTTTCAATGACAATTAATAAGTCCGAGGGCCAAACCCTGAAAGTGGCGGAAATGCATTTGGGCACTCGGTGCTTTTCGCATGGCCAATTTATGTGGGCTTTTCGAGAGAATCGAATGCGAAAAACTTACATGTGCTTGACAAAAACCATAAATCATACAGTATGTTGTCTACAGAACTGTGTTGCAAAGGTATATATAATATCTCTGTAGACAATAAGGATATTGTATCATACTGCAGTTGAACGTCGGGACTTTTGATCTAGCTCAAGTTTCATTCTAGCTTTGTAACTTTCTGATTAGACTTACGCTCCCCAAGATTCTTTCAAGATTCTTTCCGAAAATCAAGATTCTTTTAAAAAATCAAGATTCTATCCAAAATTCAAGATTCTTTTCGAGAATCAAGATTCGTTCCGAGAATCAAGATTCTTTTCGAAAATCAAGATTCTTTTGAAGAATCAAGGTTCTTTTCAAGAATCGAGATTCTTTTTATTGGCGCCCCTAGAAATCTTTTCGAACTTTTCGCCTTTCTAAGTGTTTTTTTTTCTAGTTTTTCAACAGATCGATAGCTTTGTACGTCACACTAACGTGGTGTCACGGTCATTTGTGCGACAAATTATTTCATGGCACACTCTACCTGTGTGCCAAATTTCATCGAAACACATCCAACTGTTTCAGCATGATTGAGAGTAACAAACGGTCTTTGTAAACTGTTTGCTTGGATAAAAAGCATTCTATTTTTCATTCCAGTGGACACTTCCCTTTTATGCGAAATTCCATGCAAATCAACCAAACATTCAAACTTCTGCATTTACAATATTATATAGATTTAGATACAAATACCAATCTTTTTTGTTTAATATCCAAACGATAAAAATCGCAGTGCAGTCATGCGAACTTCCTTTCGTTCCGGTAGTGGGTAAAAAGGTGTTCAATTATAGGTGTTTTTTTTTTCACAATTTCAATCGAAATTTACACTGTTGTCTGTTGTGAAAAAACTCCTCAGGAAATGCAGTTTGTGATTACAATTTGAACGCCTGGAGCTTGGAACCTCGAATACACATGGAACTCATTCAAAATTAACTTGAATACAAGCCGTAAGGCGAAACATCTTTAATAACGGGTGCAGCCAGCCCGTTAACCATATAAAGGGTGTCTCAAAATGACCTGAAATTTTAATTTACTAATAAAACTTATTATTTATTTGAAAAGTACGAATATTTTCATTTTAATAGGAGGTCCAAACATGGAGGTTATGTGTGGAACACAATATCCGATAAATGGCCGCCTCGTCCCTGTTTGCGAAACGTTCACACTTTCGACGAAATTTTCAATAACATTCTGGCATAATTGCAGACTAATTTCATTAATGGTACGTCCAATTGCTTCCTTGAGCTCCGGAATAGTCTGTGGATCATTGGCATACATTTTTCCTTTCAGAAAACCCGAAAGAAGAAAGTCCAATGGCGTCAAATAGCACGATCTTGGTAGTCAATGCACATCGCCGCGGCGCGAGATAACACGACCATGAGAAGTCTGCAATAACTGCATTGTTTCACATTGCATTTTTACAATTCCTATGCGTTGCTCGATCGTGTGATTGTCCATGACTAAACCTCAATACTTCCTGATGCCAGTTGTCAAAGATTAGTACTCTATGTTCGCTACAAAAAAAAATGGCGCGCCATTTAAATTATCAGGTAATTTTAAGACACCCTTTATGTATCTATATCGACCTACACGTACTAAGAATTTACATTCCATGTGCGTGGATACACACACACATACGCATACATGTGTATATATATATATATATAATGTTTCGACGAGTCCGAAGGGAAGGTGCAACAGCAGGATGTATAAATTATATGGGACTATTTTAAGATTTTAGGGCCAGTTTATGCAAGCCATTAGGTTGCCAGAGTGAGTACGCATACGAGCAACGTTTTTACCGCTTTCCTTTCCTTTTTCCTCCTTCGCTGCCGCAGCATTTGCACTTTCTTTTCTGTCAATTTGCCCCGGCCTGCATTTGTGTATGTCCGCTTATTTGCATGAGCGCGTGTATGTTTAGGGGTGCGTATGCGCAGCCATAAACGCACCATGCGCGACAAAGGGAAAGGGGAATTTCGGATAGCAGGAGCGATATAAAATGTAACAGTTTAGAATGGTCGTGACTCTCAAGATTGTTTCACATCTTGGATGCCAGTCGACGTTAAAAACACGCCCCGAAAGTATATCGCGAGCAAAAGATCCGAGCATACCGCATTCAACGGCAAAAGTGAAACGGACGTCTCCGAGAGCAGACTCAATTAGCGCTCCAGTATCACTTCGTTAGAGTCAAATAGATGGATATAAAGATCTCGCAGAAATAACGGTGCGTTGATTGTTACTAATCGCTCACCCTGAATAATTGAGATTTATCCGTGGAACACTCTACGAAAATATTCTTTCGTACTCCCCATTTGCGTAGCATCAATCTTTTGTTCGATGAACACTATAATAACGTGGTAACTAAAATAACGAAACAATAAAATTGTATAAATGGCAAATTTACTTCCCAACCACTCGAATTCTTATTATCTTTTTTGCTTTGTCCTGACCTGACATTAAGGGGTTACAGCACCTTGACGCTCGGAAAAATATAAAATAATTTTTATTTTTTAAAATTCAATATAATTTTATGAAGAAATAAAAAAACGTATAAAAATAATTTTTATGGTGAAGATATATATCGTTAAGAGGGTCCTTTGCCAACTGGTGGACAAAATATCTCGAGATCTTCTCAACCGATTTTGATGAAATTTATACCGTATATTCTTTATAAATATTATCTGGGATGTAGCGTAGGATTTTTTTGTTTGGATGTCACGTTCATTTTTTTCTTAATCTTTAAAACTCAAAAATTTTGGTAAAAATCAGAGTTCTTTTTTCAAACAGCTGTCATTTCGACAAAAAATAAAGAAAAAAAATCTTTATGCTACACTTTAGCTCTTATCTTTCTTTACAAGATTTTTTTTTCATTTTTCAGACGATGCCTAACAAAGAAAAAAATTCCACCATCGGCAAAATTTTTTAAAAGACGACTTATATCTCCGCCAATTTTGTATTTATTTTTATTCGTTTTCTTTTTAATTTGTTCATAAAATTATAATGTATTTGTGAAAAATAAAAACTGTTTTATATCTGCCATAGTTGCAACAAAATGTAAAAAAAAAGTACGCCTCTTTTCTGCGCGCAAAGGTGGTGTAACACTTTGAGGTTTAACATAAAACAGCAAGATAGAGACATCGGCGACGGATCGGAAAAATAACAAGAACCATATAAAAATATGCTGGTTGAGTAATTTAATGTCGATTTTAATTAACAAATGTGTTTAATTATGAATGTTCGTATAACATTTCGGGCTTTTGCAAGTGTACAGTAAGTTACAAAATAAAACTAGGTGATGAAAGTGAAAATAGTTGCGTCTCGATACACCTATGTATTGCAATACTCCGTTTATAGTGTCGTTTAGAGTAAATTCCTGATCGTGCACCCTTATCAGCTACGACCTTCGACCTTAATTCGGGAGAGTAGAGCCGGTGGCCACCGATATCGGGGCTGTGCGGATTTCGCTCGGCGACCGCCGCTACCACGGGAATATCTCAGCGGTCACGAGACTAGACAATCCTCTCTTGGTGGTCTCTAATTACTGTTGTCCTACTGCGACCACGGCAAGCACTCCCCTCCGACCCTCTTCCAAACCAAACCTGTACACTGCAATAGGTACACACATCAGGAAAATTCATTCATGGCATTTCGATTATAGTTTCTCGATCCGTTCATTTATTTTTATTAAATTAATTTTAAATGACTACGAGGGTGTATTTGAAAATAAAAATAACTTATATTTGTTATTTCAAAAATATAGTTATGGAATGAGCTTGTATCGATACGAATTTAATGCCTTAGGCCACTCTAGGATTTTTCAAAAATCGATTTTTTTTTGTTAAAAATGTACCTAAGTACTTATAAAATCATATTCCAAAAGATTATGGGTGTGAAAAATCTCTAAGTACTCGATTTTCGAATTCTAGCGCAACCCCTCTTGACTCATGTCGTGTCTTTCTCCTAACTTTAAATGCTTTTATCTCAAAAATACATTTTTCAAATCGGCCGGACTCATAACTCAAACAAATTTTAACCAATTCACTTGAAATTTTAACTGTATATTTAGATTTACCCTTCTGAGGCACTACGTAGGATTTTTTTATTATATTGCATAGTTCCTTTTTTATAAACAATTTTCTGACGATTTTCTCATGGCATTTTATATTTTTTGTTTTAGAAATGCGCCATTTTGACAAAAAACAATATATATCAAAAAAATCCTACGTACTTCTATAACTATTCTTATATATAATCGAAAAAACTTTAGTATCTCATCATAATTAAAAAATTATAGAAGTTGTTGGTCCGGCATTGACCTTCCAGAAATAAAGGCGTCATCGGAAAAATGCTGCACAGTCGCCATTTTGACATGTATCGCTGTGAAAAAATAATGTTTTATAGTCAATTACGTGTATAATAAAATCCCTATTTTGTAATTCCGATTTATTTTATGGTTTCGCTGAAAAAAAAAACAGAAAATGTGCCTCTAGAGTGGCCTAAGGCCTTAACTGGGTATCGAAAAAGGTTAGCTGATTCTACGTTGGTATTGGACAAAAATCGAAAGGCGGTTTCAACCCCTTAACAGCAAGATATCGGAAAAAACAAAGAACATTTATCCCCTACTTTACCATCCTCTACTCACGTGAAAATTTACATCTCAATAACATGAAATTTTCAGAATATACGCATTAAATAATTTCAGTTTTGCAATAAACAATATAACATTTGTTGTTATTTGCACCGTTTCCATCTCCACTGTATAGTACCCGAAAAATGAAACCTTATTGCGATTTGAAATTTCTTGGCATATTGTACGGTTAAAAAGTTATCGCCAAAAAACGAAAAACACCCACATATTCGAGAGTGTGGTGCACCCCTTAAAGATGGGGTAAAACCGATAAGAAAAAACATGGCAACTATTTTGTCCGGCTATACGAAGATGCAAAACTTCATCAAAATGGGAGGGAGGAAAAAACACATCGCGAGGTTTCTTTGTTAGACTTTAGTCTCAAATCTAAATTGTCATTATTGGCCATCATTTTTGGGATCGCCTTTATATATTTATGTGCGATAAGCTCATTTTAAATCCGTTATATGTGGGTAATGTTAGCTAGCAGCACAATAGGGTGCTTTGAGGACGATCCTCGAAATAATCGTGAATGTGCTTACATTTAATCAAAAGTAATTTGGTGTGTTCAAAGTAGTGGGGTTTACTGTTTATTTCAAAATCTCTTTTCTGCATGTGTATATATATAGCCTGGCATTCATATCAAATGTGGTCTCAGCTTTCGTGAACGTGGGTGTGCTCCGCGGGTGCGGACTGTGAACGGCACAGTCGAGGCCACGTGCTATTCATGACGGGAAGCTGGCTGAGGTGGTCTGCGGTTATTTTAGTGATTGGTTTTATCGCGCTGGCAACGGTGCGTGACCTGGACCGTGCACTCTTGGATCCGACGAGATGTCCGGCAAGGCGCACGCAACCTGGCTTCTGCCTCTCTCTTTCGAATCTTTTCCTCCCGTACTTCCAAAGTTTGTACAAGGATCAAAGAAACCACGCTGCTTAGCATGTTGAAACTAAAACTAAAACTAAAACTGAAACTAAAACTAAAACTAAAACTAAAACTAAAACTAAAACTAAAACTAAAACTAAAACTAAAACTAAAACTAAAACTAAAACTAAAACTAAAACTAAAACTAAAACTAAAACTAAAACTAAAACTAAAACTAAAACTGAAACTGAAACTGAAACTGAAACTGAAACTGAAACTAAAACTAAAACTAAAACTAAAACTAAAACTAAAACTAAAACTAAAACTAAAACTAAAACTAAAACTAAAACTAAAACTAAAACTAAAACTAAAACTAAAACTGAAACTGAAACTGAAACTAAAACTAAAACTAAAACTAAAACTAAAACTAAAACTAAAACTAAAACTAAAACTAAAACTAAAACTAAAACTAAAACTAAAACTAAAACTAAAACTAAAACTAAAACTAAAACTAAAACTAAAACTAAAACTAAAACTAAAACTAAAACTAAAACTAAAACTAAAATTAGAACTAGAACTAGAACTAGAACTAGAACTAGAACTAGAACTAGAACTAGAACTAGAACTAGAACTAGAACTAGAACTAAAACTAGAACTAGAACTAGAACTAGAACTAGAACTAGAACTAGAACTAGAACTAAAACTAAAACTAAAACTAAAACTAAAACTAAAACTAAAACTAAAACTAAAACTAAAACTAAAACTAAAACTAAAACTAAAACTAAAACTAAAACTAAAACTAAAACTAAAACTAAAACTAAAACTAAAACTAAAACTAAAACTAAAACTAAAACTAAAACTAAAACTAAAACTAAAACTAAAACTAAAACTAAAACTAAAACTAAAACTAAAACTAAAACTAAAACTAAAACTAAAACTAAAACTAAAACTAAAACTAAAACTAAAATTAAAACAACATGCTCGTGTTGTTCTAGTTTCACCAAAAAATCTGCATTTCTATATGTATATTCATTGCTATTTCAATGTTTCTTGAAGGGGGAAATACACGTGGACGCCCAAAAAAAGCCAATTCTAATCTGTTTTCTTCGAAAAGAATACAACGTACACGTGGACGCCCAAAAAAAGCCAATTCTAATCTGTTTTCTTCGAAAAGAATACAACGTTTTATATTTATGAAACTTTAGGTACAATTTATTACATAATTAAACTATGTAAATTAATTTTTTCATTAACAAATATTGCTAAATGGTGATGTTATGGGATGGTCTTCCAGAAAGGTTTTTATCAAAGGTTTTTATCAAGCGGCAGTTGTCCGTTTGTGGGAAACCCAACGGCTTCAATATTTATCTGAAAAATATAAGCCAAGAATTTTTAGTATTTAACATCCATATGGTGAACCTAAGAAACATTTAAAAAGTTGAAAAGTAGAAAAATGGGATACCTCAGAAGAAAAATTGAAATTTTATATAAAAATTTCGTTCTTTTTTGCAATAAAAAAGTACTGTTTGAAAGTGGTTTTCATAAAGAAGTAGGTATAAGTTCAAGGTCATATACTGATTGAGTCGTGTATACAATTTTAGCACGATCGATCAACTCTTTTTGAAGTTATGTTTCCTACAAACTTAAAAAATTATGCCAAAACCTTTCTAGAAGACCACACCATAACGTCGCCACTTTTCAATATTTTTTCATGAAAAAAATTAATTTAAACAGTTTCATTATGTAATAAACTGTACCATAAGTTTTATGGGTGAAAAAAATTTTGCCCTTTCAAAAAAAAAAAAAATGATTGAAATTGGCTATTTCTTGTTGTCTACGTTACTTCCCCCCTTAAGAGTCCAAGCGATTTTTTAAGTTTTTCTGTGCCCCGAAATCTCGACAATCATTATAATAAAGAATACCTTGAGAACGTCAAATGAATCGGAGGAAATTGCGATATCAAGACGAGAAAGAATATATTCTTTAAGAGGATGATTAGAGTGCGGGAAAGTCTCACATTCCCGCACTAGTGCAGGAAAGTAAGCATCGTTGAGAAATAAGCGACTTTCCGCACGCTAAACGCCAATCGAAAATCGCACTTTCGGGGCAGGCATTGCAAAAAAAAGCATTTAATTTAAATAGCATCTATTTAAATCAAATAGGTTTTTTGCTTGTTTCGCGGTGTACTACAATCCTATATGATTCAATTTTTTTCTTTAATTTGTTCACGCTATTCTTTTTAAATATTAAATATATTTAAATAAAATAAATAAAGATTAGATTCAAAATAAATAAATAAAGATCAAACACGATATATCGCACGATGACGAGAAAGGAATATAGGTTCATGACATAAAAGTGCGGTGAAAAAAAGTTAAATTATTTTACTTTTTTTTTCACTAACAAGGCTGTTATTTGCAAAAAAAAGAAATGTATCATCGCGCCTTTTATTAACAGGCGCGACTACATATATATAGGAAGACTAACCATTTTCCTCAACTGCAGAATGTTGCAACAGACTTCTAATGAAAACAAAGCCGTGAGATTTTTGAGAGACTGACGCGTGTACCATTTTTCCGTCTTTTGTCTTATACGATATTAAATAGATCTTGATTTGAATAAATAAATATATTTAAAATGAATCATTTCAATAATGGAATGCAATAGGAAAAATTTGACTTCACGAAAAATCTAGTGAATTCAAATTTAAAAAAATCATATAGACGCATCTAGTTAATATCAAAAGAATTTTTCTGTCAGTGTAGTGACTAGCCGACCGGAGTGAGGAGCATCTTGGAGATCTGAGTCTCCACAAAGAAATTTCGCAAATCACTTCCGACACACACTTTCGCTCACGACATTCTCTCCGTACACGGCGCATATATTTTTGTGAGTTTGTAACGCGTATTGCCATTTTGGAAATAAAAAGAGCGAAATGCGTCGAAAATACACGTTTTTTCCTTCAATGTTCGAAATATAATTACACTTCCTATTTTTTATAGTTTATAGTTATTTATAGTTTCTTGAAATGTCTACACAAGTTTCAGCTTTTTACTTGGTGCACGACACTTCATATAGTTTACGCATGTGCGAGTGGAGAAACAACGGCGAACGACATCTGTCGGAATTTCGCTACGGAATTATGTCTAGGCCCAATACATTTTTTGGTTTGAAGCAAAGACAACAGATTTTCAGCGATACGATAGAAAGAAAAGGCCCTCACAAGGATCTTGCCAGTGTACGTGGTACCGTGGTTTGCGGAGAGGAAGAGCGAGATAAAAAGAAAGAACGGGTGATGGAATCGAAAGAAGAGATGGGGAAAGAGAATGAGGGAAACGAGTAGAAAGAAAGGCGGGGGGAGAGAGAGAGAGAGTATGTGTGTGTGTGTGTGTGTGTGTGTGTGTGTGTGTGTGTGTGTGTGTGTGTGTGTGTGTGTGTGTGTGTGTGTGTGTGTGTGTGTGTGTGTGTGTGTGTGTGTGTGTGTGTGTGTGTGTGTGTGTGTGTGTGTGTGTGTGTGTGTGTGAGAGAGAGAGAGAGAGAGAGAGAGAGAAAGAGAGAGAGAGAGAGACTACGGGAAAGAAAGAAGAGAAGCAGAGAGAAAAAGAGAGTTAACGATGCAGTATATACTCGGTTGAACGAACCAAACGCAAGGGAAACTGCGCTCGTCCAGGTCCCTCTATGCTGAAAGAGGAAAGTACAAGTTTCGAGATGGGAACGTACAAGGGGGTGGATAGGGCGTGAGTCTACGGGGACTGGCGATGGGTGGAAATGCGAGGTGTTCTCGACAAAAGGTGAGCCTGCCGCGTATATAGAGAAGCTAGAGGAACGAGGATCTAGTGGCAACGAGAGTTCGCAATGGGATATATACCTGGAGGCTATATGGTACATCGGACTCTGCATGCTACACGCCGTACTGTTGTGTATCGACCTCTGCGCGGAGACTTTCCTTTTACACAGGAACAGCCTTAACGGATGTTAGAAACGGAACGACGATGGAAATACGTTCGACGATGCTAACTGCACGATTAAAAAGTACGAGCTGCAATACCTGGCTCAGCTCGGGTTATGGCCGAATCGTTTTTTCGATTGTTTCACATTTGTGTCACTCCTCCGATCATCTAATGACCGATCGCCATGACACTTGGCCCAAAATCTATCTCATCGAATTCAGAGATCAGGAACACAATTCAATAAATGGCAATTTTTTTTTCGTTTGCATATCCAGGGTGACTATTATAAGGTGGCCATATGTGTTTTAACCCTTCGTGGTTACACTTCCGAATTCAATCGCGGTGGGCACACTTGTGTCGTTTCTACAAAGTCAGTTTTCGAAAAAGTATTGTGACCAAACGATCCGTTTGAAGTGGGTCAAAAAATTACGGAACATGCTTTGAACTTTCTAGATGATGTACGAAAAACTTATTTATAAGGAATAAAATAGCGACATGTTAAAAAAAATCATAAAGAGGTGAAAAAGCAAAAAATACACTTTTTCGGTAAAAAAAATCATAGTTCCGTGAATTTTCAACATTTTTACCTAAAATTTGGACGTGATCCTCCTTAGATATACTACGTTTGGAAACAAATTTTAATTGTATGCGGATATACTTCAAACTCCAGGTAAGATGGTGAATATAGTCCCATTCGAAGCCGGGAACCATTATATATTCACGCTACAAATTGATCGACGGATCGATTCTACCCAGGGTGACCACGAAGGGTTAAGGGTTTGGCGTGATAACTTTTAGAGCGAGAGAAAAATGATATTTAATGGTTCATTGAGTCATCTTCGGAAAAAAAAGTTTTGTAACTTTGTAACGAGTATCTGTTAGAAAAAATTGAGCATTCTGGGAAAAAATCGATATTCCATTTTTAGTTCTGCAGAATAAAGATAGTTAAATTGCGAATAAGAATCACTCCTAAAAAAAAATTCTTGAATGGAATAAACTTCCATTCATTCACTTCAAAATGCATCTTTGATAATTTTTTTCTCGATAACGGGATACACAAAAAAGTTTTTCAGGAGCCTTTCCTATTTGGAATTTAATTATCTCTATTCTGCTGTACTCAAAATGGAATTTAGATATTTTTAAAAAATGCTCATTTTTTTTTGTTGACAAATACTACTCATCACGAAGTATGCTATGTTTTTTTTTCGAAGAGCACTTGAAAAAATATTGAAAATTATGTTTTTTCTCGGTGTCGCAAAATCCCCGCGTATGACCCTTAAAAAACACATGTTCATCTTACAATTGTTGGCACATATGTAGTATGATCTTTTTTTCTTTTATTCGACTGATAAACCATATTTCCTATTTCTCATTACAATCGAGGAAGCTTTGTTTTCGTCAAAAGGCATATTTTCAACCTGGGCGCTCTGAATGTTTCAAACAGTGGGGAAATCATATTTAAACAAACTGTATGGATATATGTGTGGGTGTTGTGTATCGTCGGCATCAAACTTTCAATCTATATAACTTAACTAGCTTCCATCCACGGCTGCGCCTGCGTAGAGTTTGACCCATAGCAACTTCATTACCAGTTGCACCCCTTATTAGGGGTTGGTTTAAAAAATCCTAAAATATGCGATTTATTTTTTGAAGAATATCCATACCGAGTTTCAAGTTAAACTCGCAAACAAGGAATAAAATTTTCCAGACAAACTTTTACATCTCATTTCATGCCCTTAGAGGTTAATTTCCGAAAAATCCTTTCTTAGTACACATCTACGCTATTTCATGAACATATCTTCCCAATTTCATTGAGATAAAAGCAGGGTATTCGATTTTTTCATACAAACTTCACTCCGTTGCAGCCCTAATTAGGGATTATTTTAAACAACCCTATGATATGCGTTTTATTATTTGTTTTGAAGAACATTTCTACCAAATTTCAAGTTGATGCACGCAAGAAATACAATTTCTGATACGAACTTTTACACCAAATTATACCTCCTTGAGAGCTGATTTTCGAAAAATTCGTTCTTAGTGAACCTCTAAATCTTCTATGGAACATATTTTTTTCAAGCTCCAAGTTGATACACGCAAGGGATACAATTTTCCATACAAACTTGTACACCCCATTTCAACCCCTTAAGAGTTGATTTTCGAAAAATCCTCCCTTCTCCTACCTCTATACTTTCTAACAAAAATATTTCCCAAATTTCATGTTTTTATCTTCGGCGCTTTAGGCTGTGCATTGTGTATATATCAGTCAGTCATGCAGTCTCTCAGTCAGTCAATCAGTTAGTCAGTCATCTACGGAACTGTTTTATATATACAGATTATTCTGGCGATCGAGCTGAAATTTATGTCACACTCAGAAGAATGACTCATCATTGATACACATCATTTTTATCAAAAACAATGCAATGATTACGATTTGATAAAATTTTGAATTTTCAATAGAAATCTCTGGTCGCTCTATCTTTCGTCAATTTTCAGATATCGGGCTAATTTTTTTAAATAAGTACGCTAGGGGACCGAGTACGTTTGGCATTCAATTTGGCCAGGTTCTACATAGGGGTTCGCGTTTTATAAAATTCCAGTAATTGTCCATTTTCATGAATAATGTTGTATTATAGATCCAAAGTACAATGCATGGTGTGTTTTGATAAGAATTTGGTGAAAACGACAAAAGGCAAAATTCAAAGGGGTTATATTTTGAATAAAACATTGTTACGATGTAACTATCTTGACAATTGAGATACTTGGATATTTTATTTCTCGTACGGAGATCAATATAAAGAGAACGTAGTAACTTAATTTAAAGGAAATTCGGCCAAACAGTTTGGGGTTTAAGTGCGCTTGAACTTTTTTAATAATTAGAAATAAAACAAAGGTTAATGATGATATCATTTCATATATTAAAAAGTTGTTAAATTTATTACGCAAAATGAAATGGAGCAAGCTGCAGCCTTGAACATTGCTTCCTCATAATCTTAATTTAATTAATTTAGCTCCCAAATCTAACTACATAACCAGGTCTGTTTTTTATCGAGATGATTCCTCTATCGGAAAACTGAAATTGAAAGACAGCCGTAGTAATGATGCCAGATTGATGACGATTGACAGCTCAGAAGATAACTAAATTATGTGCACGTTGTTATCTTGTTTTCAATGCCCCTGCGGGATTTTAATATTTTGTCTTTTTCTTTCTCACCCCATAACATGTGCGCGTCCACTACTTTTGGCTTACACAGTTGCTCGCTATTTTATCCTCTTTTGATTAACCCTCACGAAGAAACATCGTTGCAAAATTCATTTTGAAAATGTAACTTTCTGTACGAACGAGCTAAATAAAATTGGGTATCTTGGTGCCCTTTTCGGCACTGTTAACGTTTCCTCCCTACTTCACTTTGTCAACCGTTAAATACTGTGCGCAGCATTAAGGAACCAGAAATTTGCTTTTTGAAGGAAACTGCGAGGCTACGGTTAGTTTCCAGCAAAAATCCCTTATTCAGACTAGAATCTTCCTCAACTGGAAGCACTGTTGGGCAAAATTTAATTGCTAACAATAACTAAAGATTAATTAATTGTTAATCACGACTATAACAATAAACAATTAGTTAAATGTAATTGTGAAAACTCACGATTAAAAATTAATTCATTCTCATTTGCTGTAGTCGCAATTAACAATTAATCAATTGTTAATCGTGACTTTCCACAATTAGAAAATAATCAATTTTTAAAATGTTTGGTATATTTGATTAAAAACTAACAATTAAAATTGATTATTGTATAAGGCGCTGCGCAAGCCTACAAAACCCAAACAAACACGTCGTATCTGATATCTGTAAAGTTAAATAGGTTAATTGTTAGTTTTAATTGTTTCTTAGAACAATTAAAAAAGTTTATTGCATTTGTTTTAATTGCGAGTTGCAATTAACATAGATTAATCCAAATAAATGAATGGCAACATACAATCGCAATTACTTTTTTAGTCAATTAATGAACTGATTGAAAATTCAATTTATTAACGCCCAACACAGACTGTAAGGAAATGTTTCTAATTTCTGAAAAATGAGACGTGGCATAGATATAGGATTGTTTCTCAATCTATAACAATATATATTTTTCGGGAATATTTTTCAATCTCTTCGACCTTAAATTTTCGTTTTAGTAATTCAAGAATTACTTTTAACTTTTTCCAAATATTCGCAGAAAGTTTCATTTCCATAGTTATTTTATGAATCGCAGAGTCAGAAATAAATAGCTTTAATGCAATTAATTAATGCATTTTTTTCATCTTTCCCCTCATTAACCGTCATGAATGCATATGCATATATAGGCATGTGTATATATATATATATATATATATATATATATATATATATATATATATATATATATATAAATACGTGTGCGAAACAAGGACGTCTTGCGATAAGCGTGGTTCCCCGTGGACCAAGGACCGTATCAGTGACTCCGCGGTACTCTCGCGGCGCGTATATTCCCCACAGCGAAGGCACGATCTGCGAAGCGACGATGAGAGACTCACTGGAAATAGCAAAAAAGATAAGACCGAGCGAGAAACGTAAACGTGTTCACTCTCGCAATGGAGTTCATAAAATTATACCGATCGACCCAATGCATTATTCCTTATGAATTGAGGTGCCAAATCTCAAAGTTTTTTTCTTCCTATTTCTTAATCGAATAATAGCATACTGGTATATGCATATTTTAAAAGAATGAAATTTAATTTTCAAAGAATGATTTCTGTTGAAAATTATGATTAGAAAAAATGTATTATAATTAATAATTATATAATACAGTATGAAATTATTTAAAAGTGCTGCGAACCGATGCAGTCTGAATTCCTAATGTTGCATGGAATATTTTTCTTGAGGTATTCCTTTCACGAACTCCAATATTTAACAATTAACTGATTTTTGTCTGAAGTTAAATAACAATACATCCGAGTATACTGGTAAAATTCAAAGCCAAACTACCGAACACTTAACTGAAAAATACGACTTTAAAAATGGTCGGATTTATAGGGCACTTTATGGAAATGACACGTTTGCTACGTATGTAATTTTTTATACAATTTTACTGGTTATTGGTCACGATCTCATGAAAGATTTGTAGAACATTATTTACCGCTATCAAATAACCCAGTAAAGTTTTATGCAAAAGTGAGCCATTTTCGAAATATTATTATTGTTTTAGTAAGGGGATAGGCATCTTTAAAAACGAATTAAAAAAAAACTGTTGTATGAAATCAAACTTCTTTATTATTTGTAGTTTGAGGACGCAGTAACAAAGAATTATCAACAATAAAAAATAAGAATAATCTGCAAATATTTTGAATTAAGGATCCAAAATTTCGCAAGTCTAATCATTTTCGTAATTTTTTTTGACAAAAATGCAGGTTTTATTTTAAAAAATCGCTATGTCACCTAGCCTGCTGATCATTAAAAAAAAAACAATTACACATTATTAGCTATCGAAAGAAGATTCCATACAACAGTTTTTTTAAATTAATTTTTAACGTTGCCCACGCCTTCACTTAAAAAATAATAATAAAAATAATATCTCGAAAATGGTTCATTTTTGCGTAAAGCATTACTGGGTTATTTGATAGCGGAAGAACTGTCCTACAACCCATTCACGGAATCGTGACGAATGAGCAGTAGCCCTGTATACTTAACTTGACGTCTGATATGAACTGCTCCACGCGTGTAAAAAAAACTCCGAAGATTCCGCAACGACAATAAAAACAGAAGGTCACCGAATACTTAAAGAAAATGTTAATGATAAAACTTCGAGAAAACGTGACTAGCCGAAGAATTTTTCGTAATCTCGACTTTGCAATTCCAGTTTTCCGTTGGATATAACAATTGATTGTACCTTATTTTAATCAAGTGCCACCATAATTTACTGATGACACAAAATTCAAAAGGGCCCTGCTCACGCGCCCACAAAATACGGCCCTCCGCAAAAGGAATACCTTCATTGTTCCCGGCCAGCACCGTAACCGATTGATCTATATTGGAAGCAGCTCCGTATATAAAACGAATTCGATGTGATCCGTCAAAGACACGAGATCGATCCAGATCCATCCAGTTGCGCAAACGTTCTTTCGCATTACGCGTAATCATCATGAAGCAGTGTAAGAGCTGTCCGATCAGCCAGTTTCCTTGTCGCATTTAGAGGTCCCCTTTGCTCTCGTCTCTTACGATTCGCATTTTTCGAATTAACGCGCATTGATTATACGCCAAAGCATATATAAATATATCTGTTTATATATATATATTTGTGTGTGTGTGTGTGTGTGTGTGTGCGCTTATGTGTATGTATGGCCGCGTGTGCCGATAGCGTATGCATGAATATACATGTATGTATGTCACGTCGAAGACTCGTCTGTACGTAAAATTGGCCTTGACGTGCAAAGCGCTGAGGCAAACCAGCGACGTTGGCTGCGGAGTTTGGTCGAGAAACTTCGGATCTCTTGGGTATATTACACCACCCGTATAGAAACGGAACGAGAGTTTGGCCGTTTACCAAAGGACTCGCGCGTCCTCATTCCTAGTATCAGGTATATATATGGATGTATATAAGTTTGTATGTGTGTGTGTGTATGTGTGTGTGTGTGTGTTACGCTACATCCAAATCTCTCCAATCCTCAGCGAATTCAACGTATCGAGGCTATTCCAACTTCCCCTCCTACAAACGGAACCCAATCAGCTTACGACTGTTAATTAAACGGGAACATGTCCGGAAGTACGTACTTATGTAATCAACGATATAGGAAGCACATACGTGAATATACACGCACACACGTTCAATATTTTTCAATTTATACCCTACGACGAACCCCAATTTTGTAATGTTGAATCAATAAAAATGTGTAACGTACTGATCGCTGCGGATCTTTCCAGTGCAAAATGATTCAAAGATTATTCTTTTTTTCAAGCGATATTCTCACGAAATTATCCTCAGGAGTAGAACTGTTTTATCGTATAATTAATAAAATATATGTGGGCTCGACAAAAACGAATCATATCCTGTTCGGAAGTTTTGAAGCGCGACAATTTGTTGACATCGACATATTCATTGGCATGTCCGTAACCAAAGGACATCGACATATTCATTGGCATGTCCGTAACCAAAGGAGCGATTGGACAATGGAAAGGAGCGGAAAAACAAGGTGACCTGTCAGTCGGAAAAGGAGAGCTGAACGACGAACACAGCGAAACAAATCCATCTCAATATACTTTTATTTTTCAATTTTGTCTTATTATCGCTTTACCGAATTGTTCGACATTAAAATAAAACATTTTCGATAACAAATATCCAACATCTACCTCATCCCACTTTTAGAATTCAACATATATGTTTATTAAAGTATAGGTATACTTGGCAACGTGTCATCGTTACTCGTCTTGTAGGCACTTTGACAACATCTGCGGCTTTGGTTCAATGTTCTGTGTTTTTTTTTCGGTACTTCGTGCTATATTTTATCCACAAAGCTGTTGATAAATTATCAACAAGGCAATCCGGGTGAAATAGGGCCAATTTTCATACACATGAATGGTGTAACCACCGAGAAAATTAATGTTCAACCAAGTTTTACCAAGCAAGAGTAAGGTAATGGGAGAACAGTGAGCATAGAAGGGAGGACGGATGCTATGAAAGAACAATTGAACATTACGATCCTCAGATTGGCCTCGCCGTTCGCGTCCATCACTGATCGAGAAAGAACAGTGAGACGAGAGAGAGAGAAAGAGAGAATAATCGAGAGAGAGAGAGAAAAAGAGAGACAGACAGACAGAGATAGAGAGAGAGAGAGGCTAGCGAGTTAGAGCCACAGATAGGCAAAAGTTGAGAATTACGCTGTTTGTTACGAGCTACACGTTGCGGAGATCTACTGCAGCGGCTGTCGCTCCCGGAGATGATCATAGCCGCGAGGACCGAAATGAGCTTCATATACTCCTTTATACGTGGATACGCTTATATATATACAGTCGGTCAAAAAAATTTCCGTACAGCAAGATTCAAAGGCTTTAATACTAAACGATTTTAAGAAAAGACTTAGCCATGACATGCATTCACATTGTTTTCATTTACCGGTGCCTGGTAACATTATTCTCAGAGGAAGCACGAAATTCATGGTCGAAAAAGTTTCTGTATGCTTAGCGACAAAGACACATACACGGAGAGAATTAAATGTTAAAAATTACCGTGCAGTAACGGTAACCAGATGACAACCCTGAAACTTCGCTTATTATTACTGAGTAAAACACAGATTTTCACGAAAATAAAATAAAGTTTCTTCTTCAGATAGAAAATTTTACCAGATTTTCTAGTAAATTTTGATGTGTAACAAAATACGCAAAACTTAAATTTAAAAAATATATAATATCAGCGAAATTTTACTGTGCATTTTATTATTTTATGCCTCTCAAAAATGTCTATAAAAAAGTATCGTCTTTATAACAGTTATTTTAAGATTTATTATAAAATTTAATGAGTGTTATAGGAAAATGTATTGTGCTCTCGGTAAAAATTATCGTGCGCGCTACCCTTCTTGTATTGTAAAATTTTAGCTACGTAATTGAAATTTTCTGTAACGTGAGTTAAAAAAAACTTGCCGCATACAAATTATTATGCTTTTCTCACTTGTTACCACATTGAAATATATCACGGTAATTTTTACCGTGAAATTCACGACAAAAATTACTTTTTAATTCTCTCCGTGTAGTTCGTCTGTTATTCATTGGCGTATTGTATATGTAAATATGAAAAAAACGCCCATACTTCTGTGTAGACGAAATCATGTTCTTTCCTCACTATTTCAAAGACCAGTTATTGTGTTTTTCGCAAAAATGGAAATCGCGATTCGCGAGTTGGTCGAAGAATGAAGAAAAGAGGGTCAGTCTCTTTGAGAAATAGCAAGCAATGTAAAGTTGCCGTGTAATATTCTTTCGATGGATTTTATTACATCTTTCCTTTACGTATTCAGTACAGAAGTATTTACAACGTTAGATGATAAACATCAAGAGGAAAGAACATGTCTTTGGACTATATATATATATATGAAGAATTTTCCAACAAGGTATACATATACATAACAAATTTTCTAACCGGGACCAAACGGAGTTTTCTCATGAATCTGTCCAGAAAAAATGATCCGACCATAAAATAGTTATCGGGTACTTATCTTCTAAATCGTGCGTTGTTCCGAGTGTCCATTATTAACTTGGATTCTCCGTTCAGGCGTCGTCACGCCGCGGCAGTCGTAGAAGATGTAATATTTCCCATTGTACTATGGGTGGACTTGTAACGATCTAGCTCTCAAGTATCAATTGAGCAGATCAATAACGCGTCCGTTCGCAGACAGGTCCCGGTGAGAAGTGTACCTAGCTAGCGAAAATTGGAGCGACACGTACTCGAATTTTCGCTATGTCTTGGTCATCGTAGAGGGGATGACGCGCGCGAAACTTAAATATACTTATATTACAGCCGAAATTATGGATTATGATAATAACATCAAAATTCAATATGAGAAAAATCATAAAACCATTCTTAAAATTGAAATCAAGTCTCGCCATATTAATTCCAAAACTCACCGGTGCTTCATTCAATATCAACCGAATAAAAATGATGTAAAAGTAATCTCTCGATATTAATACGATTGCGTAAGTGGAAGACGAACTGTAGGTTTTTGATCTCATATTGCGGCAGTAATTTATTATTTATCAAAGATACTTGGACGAAATTGTCACAGGAGCCAAAATTCTAAGCCATCTTTTTAATGCAAATCATAACATCGTAGTAATTGAGGAAGACAGCGATGGTAAATAATTAACTACTTTTTCTCGAATATTTGTGATTTTGTTTTCTCAAGAAAAGAAAACATCTGTCTTATTACAAAAAAAATCGAAAACCATATTATTACTCCATACA
>OZ010717.1:16422233-16467233 GCA_963932345.1 Ophion ventricosus
AAAACTTATTTCCCGACGTAGTCTCCCTTCAACTCGATACATTTGGTCCAACGCTTCTCCCAATCTTTCGAACCGTGAAAAAAAAATCTATCGACTAAATGTGAAAAATACTGTTTTATAGCGTTTCGATCTCGGCAGTTGACCCATATTTTTGTCCCCCTGAGATGTTTTTTGTCAAATTGGGAAATAGAAAAACGTCGCTGGGAGCTAGATCTGGCGAGTAGGCTGGTTGAGAAAGCAATTCAAACTTAAATTCGTTCAATTTTGACATCGCGACCATGCACGTGGGAACCCGAGCGTTATTCTGGTGACGTTTTTACTCAGTGCCAATAGTTTTTACGCGATGCCGTGCACAAACAAACAGACAAAATTTCCAAAAATAATCTTAACGCATTTCCATCACTTATCCTTCATCCCCCGATTAATTATTTTGCAATTATTTTCAATATACAGACACGTAAAGTTTACAGCTTTATTATGTGTATAGATGAGGTTGAAAAGCTTGTATCGTTGAAATGCAAGGGACGATAACTTTTTTTTTCATTGCTTACAATTTCTTTCGTTGGCTTAAGAGCACGAAAAATTTCTCAAATTATTTTTCCTATCTCTAGTAGAGATGTCTGATCTCAATTGATAAAAACAAAATTTCGATTTCAATAAAAACGATGAAATAAAAAAAATCTATAAAAGAATTTCCGTTGCGTTCCAACGATGGAAACTTCAACGCCATTATTTCTACGTATCATACTTTATTATAATGTTTTAATTCTCTTTTCATTATTGTTGTGTTTCATGCGAGATTAAATACATTAGGCCGCACAATCTTTTGGGTTCGAACATCATAGGAGAATACGCCTCGAACGCGAGGAGCGAAAATAAGCAAGAGTTCAAAAAAAGGGGGGAGAAAACCTCGGAAAGTTCATCTCTGCGCCGGTTTCACGTTGCGGCTTAAGGGAATGTTTGCCGCGTGTGGGCGGGGATGAGGGGGATGATAGTTAGCGCACGGCCTGCAAGATGAGCATTTTAACCCGCAGCAGCAGAATTTGGCAGGAATCCCGAACTCGGGCAATTTTGGGAAGGAAAAAAAAATAAAAACACGGTACACCACATTTTGCAGCGGAAAATGGGCCCCGGGGTCGGATGAGGAAGATAGGGAAGAAAATCTTTAGGGATACATGGCGATAGAGGGAAGATTGTTCCTCGCCAGCCAAAAGTAGCGGCTGCCAATTCTTAAGGAGCTTCCGGTTTTCGTGGGTATTAAAAGTGATGCCTCAAGAGGAGGAGTCTCTTGAACGGAGCAGCGCGGGCATAAGAATCTTCCACGTCAAGGCGATCAACTCGCTATTCAACGCGCGGACTTGCCATAAATGTGCTCGTAACAGCTTTGGCCACCTTATCATTTAACCTTCTTTTTTCGACCGAAATATCATGCTTGAAAATTGAAATTTCATGGACGAAACGAGCGTGAGAAAACCGGATAATATCATTGTCAGCGCAATTGGCAAGAACCGAAGACAATTGATTACAGCTTCGTGTAATCTTTGCGGATTTTTCATATTATATCTTGTGCATATCTTTCATATCAGTGATTCGCAGTCGAGTTCAGGAGTTTCGGGACAAGTGATGAAATGTTACCATTTGATTCAAATTTATACAGTAGATTGTTTGTTATATACTGAATGCACCGTCCAAATTTTAAATCGATCGTCTACATCGTTCCCATAAAATTTACAAGTGAAAAAAAAAAACACTTTTTACCATAGGGAGATGCCTACACTCATTGCTGATCGGCAGTTTTACGCACGAAATAGTGTGAAAAAAATGCTAAGAATGTTATGAATAACTGTCAAACCACTCAGTCGATTATGACAATCGTGTTACCGAAAAATTAAATGATCCGTCTACACTTTTACGAATTATTGACATTTCTGTAAATGAAAACGATCAGTTTTCCCCCCAACTGACGAAACGTAGAGCCGAATTGTGGCAACGTCGCACGAATGTTAAATGGCGCGTGTGTTTAAATTACAACTAATTGTCGTGGCGCGACTAGACATTCAATAAACTGCATTTTTCATAAAGAAGAGAGATATTTTCTTTTTGACACTTGACATTTATCGTTCAGAATTTATTCGGTTTCATTAAGAAATGTAAATGTTTTTTTTTTTTCAATGGTCTGGGTGAATTGCTGTACTCGCTGGTTTTCACGGTAAAAGAATAAGTGCCGCCAACCGTGGAAAAAAAAAACAGACTCGCAATACAAGCAGTGCGCTGTCGCCAAATTTATCATTTTTTTTTCAAATATAAAATAGTCGAAAAATGCACATTGATATAAGTTTTAAAACACGTTATTAATAGGCTCGTGTAAAAAAATAGTAATCTTAAATGCAGGGCTCGAAATTTATTACAGAAATCGTGTCGGTTTTGAACGAAATATTGGCGTGTAGAAGTTGACGCCCTGCTTAAGAACAATAGGACTTCTTAAGCGCCGGTCGATGGTTATTGATCAAATGAACGAACCATGATTGTTTTGATTCTTTGAAGTAATTTTTACTTTGCTTTGTGGCTGTTTTTGCTATGGATTTATATATATATAAATATAATCATTCAATACTGTAGCAAGAACAGCCATAAAGTGCACTAAAGATTATTTTAAAGAACAAAAACAACGATAGCTCGTTCATTTCAGTAATGGCCATTAACAAGAGTCGTTCAACTGGAAGTCGATGCCATGCACAGGGTATGGCAAATTACTAATGATTACACGCAGGCACAATCAAATTTCTAGTTCTTATCAATTATGCTTACGATAATCTTATCCGTGTGCATTATGCTCGAAATTCAAACATATATCTATTTAGCTAGAGTTTAGGTCCACGCCACAATTCAGCCACAGTCCCCATCAAACTTCTTCCCGCGATGTTCTTGTCATTTTTTTTAAAGGGTTTCGCCAAGATTCTTGTACCACAGAAGACCAGCGCCTGGGCTTGGTCGGTTTTAGCTTCGAAATGGGACTTTGTCAGAACTTTCTGGCACACTCATCTGCGGAGTCGGAGGCTCTGACCTGGCACGATGTTAGCAAGGCGGGCCTGCGTTTCACGGTGTGCTTTTCCGCGAGCTTGAGGTCGTCCTACCTCGCGCCTTTGAAAGGTTCTCGCTCTCTCTCTCTCTCTCTCTCTCTCTC
The DNA here is from genome assembly GCA_963932345.1 of Ophion ventricosus. NCBI lineage: Eukaryota > Metazoa > Arthropoda > Insecta > Hymenoptera > Ichneumonidae > Ophion > Ophion ventricosus. The sequence continues at coordinate 16,425,418 of OZ010717.1, forward strand.
TCTCTCTCTCTCTCTCTCTCTCTGTCTTCTATCCTTTCCTCTCAAAATGTAGTGAGAGACCGCTTTTGCGAAACTGTATTGGAAAGGCTAAGAAGTTGGGACACTTCTATCATGCGAAGAACTTGCTCTGTGTCGGCGTCTTAGACAAAATTGAAGGTATATAACGCGAAAAGCACCGCACGTGTATGTGTGTATAGATATATATATGTTCTCGAGCTTCTCCTTGCTTGCTTCTTACTTCTAGCTAAAGTCTCGAAGTACCTAAGAGAAGAGAATGAGCAGCAAGAAGAGAAGAAGAAAAGTAGGTACAGGGCAAAGCTAAAGGGGCGAAAGTGTGCTGCAGAGGAAAGCTCTGCAGCTGCTGACGACCGCACACGACATAGTCACCATTCCCTGATTTTTGCAGCTTCGCCCACTCCTACGATAAGTCCAATGACGTCACGGGATTTGCCTCTCTTTCGCCGCACTGACTAGAGGTAACATCCAGGAAAGCTATATAGTCGCACCGGGCCGACTCTCGCAATGTAATTACCGTTAATTGAAATTCTTAGTGGCACTCGTCCAAGTCAGTCCTCCACCACCAATGACACTTGCATCTCGAAACTTCGTAAATGTAACTATATACGGATGAATACGTGGCTAAGCTAGAACGAATGTCTGAATCGATGAAAGTTTTCGGGAATAACCGCACAACTGGAAAAGATTGGCATGATTCGAAGCGTCAACGAGTTTGAATTGTATCTTCCGCACCATTGTTGCCTCTATACTTGTCACTTCACTTTTTCAGTACCTGAAACACCACCCACGACCATTGCTTGCCCAATGCGTATCAAGCATCTACACGTAGTCCAAGAGCCGCAGGTACTTTTTTTCTATAATCTTGTACAGAATTGATCTTGTTGGAAAATGTTCGGGGGTGTCCTCTGACTGGAAATTCAAGTTGGCGCGGAGGGGGGGGGGGGGGGGGGGGGGGGGTGGGGTGAGCTTCAGCCGCTATCCTGGAAAACACGTTTTATCAAATATCTCATGAACCGTGCATCGTACGACAAAAATAGTAGGAATCGTTTTCGTAAATACTAAAATTCTCTACAACTTTTATTCGAAACTTTTTTCTGTATAGTGCATAGGTTTTTATTTATAGCGCGCCAAACTTTTTTCAACATGGTTATTGCGAAATATATAGTTAACGGTTGATAAAACATTAAAAATGGTAATAACCAAATTTGTAGAACATAAAATTTCCAATCCACTTTATTTCAAGGTTTTTTCCATAAAATTGATACTTCAAGAGCTACAACCTGCAGAATCAATGAATGTTGATCAACATCAAATGTTACCAACAACGATTGATGCAATTGAGTCGAGCATTGAAGCAAAAATGGCCACATCACGCGAAAAGATACTACAAAGTGATTTCCCAGCACGACAACGCTGGGCCTCATATTGCAAAACCGGTCAAGAAAACGTTTGAAGTGCTTATAACTCTTAACACACCCGCCGTATTCTACAGATATTGCTCCTTCCGATTACCACCTATTTCAATCGATGACCTATAGCTTGTCTGAGCAATGCTTCCATTCTTATTAGGATAGCAAAAAAATTGGTCGATTCGTGGATAGCCTCTAAAGATCTGTCTTTCTTTCTACGCGGAAGGCACCTATTACTAGAAAGATGGGAAAAAGTAGTGGCAAGCGATGGACAATATTTTTAGTGATCAATTTGTAACCATTTTTTTTACAATAGAGCCGTATTTTTATAAAATAAAATCCCTTAAAATCAATACACACTCATAATATTAAAAAAAAGGCAAGATTTTTACTTTATGCATATACTACGAAGCAGCGGCAGTACATTTTACGATTCTTGCTATCAAACATGGTGAAATTATCAAACTAATAGTTCCATTTACATTCATCAGTGGTAGGGTTGGGAGGGGCATGTTGAGGAAGTTTGGAAATATCGTCCTGTAATTCATCAACATTCTGCCGTATAAAAATGAAACCTACTTTGGTCAATAGGAAATTTATCTGGGAAAAAAAGGCTGTAGACGAAATTTCTGTTATCCTTATTGTTTCACAGATAATCGCTCTCAAATGACTAAAGCCATATTTGCTCAACCTGCCCCGATATTTGAGTAAGTTGAGCATGTGTAGGAGATAAGTTGCACAAAGAATTGCATTGAAAAAAATCAGACGTATGCAACATTATTTGGTGCAATGCAGTAACAAACCAATAGTTGCTCGTTAATTAGTTAGGTTTTGAAACATTAACATTAATTGCAATGAACTTTGAAATATTTTTTCTCATCCAATGGTAGAAGAAAATCTTTCGATCACGTTTTTTTATTTACTTTTGGGTGAAAGAATAATGAAACGTCCCGTGTTACCGTCTGGTGCGTCGTATGACAACGGGCGATGGAGTGATGTGTTCCCCGCCCCCATACCTCACTTTCCGCTATTTGATGCACCTGCGTTCGGTGTTTGGTTTTTTCCAGATATTTTAATTGCCCAACTTACCCGACTGCTCAACATGCCCCTCCCTGCCCTACTGTGCGAAACAACGATCATAGTACGATTTGGCGCAGGTACGATTTGGGCAAGTCTACCCTACCAAATGTATCGAACTGTGATCACTATTTTATAGTTGTAACTTCCTAATCAAGAATGATCTTAAAATATAATTTGAATTTACGATTGCTCGAAATATATATTTCTTCTCGTGCCCAACAAACACCTTCTCGTCTGTGTTCCTTCTCCGCGTCTTTCCTCCTACACTCCATCTCTCTTTTCTCTCTTTTTCGCTCGAGGCACACAGTGGAATCTTTGTGCCTGTTAAACCGTTTCACTCTCCGGGGCTCTTAGCCTCGAAGGCCCTCTCATCGTCGCTGCCGCGCTCCGCCGTCGTCGTTTCTCTCGTATCTCTTCGCGTTATCGAGTTACAACTGCGTACTCGACCGTATTCGAGTTCTCTTGGCCAGTGTGTTTTGGCTTTGAGAGAATCGAGCAAGCTACGAATATTACAAATTTTATTCATCGATCGCACTCGAAACGCATTCGCCCGCGCCCGCTCGAGAGTCTTTTGCACGTATATCGAACGACTCTAATTGAAACTTTGCTCAAAGGGTCGACATTTTTATCCGATGCGTTTGATTTTTCAGCATAGGAAAAAAAAAACGTCGTTGTATTGCCCTCACTTTTGCGTAACGTGCCAATTTCTCTACCTATGTCAGATTAATTCTTTAATTCGTTATTAATTGCATTTAATTGTTAGATATCGAAAGTATTTCGAAATGTTACACTATTCCCCAATTCTTATTCTTATTCTTTGCAAAGAACCTCGATAATGGAATTATAAAGTGACATAACGTATGACATTTTTTTATTCTTATTATTCTCTTCCGATTCATATCGGCTGACCTCATCCATGATGCGTGCAACTGCAGTCCCTCGCTCGATAACGCATATAAAAACGAAATAGAGAGAGAGCAAGAGAGAGAGAGAGAGAGAGAGACAGACAGAGAGAGAGACAGAGAGAGAGACAGAGAGAGGGAGAGAGAGAGAGAGAGAGAGAGAGAGAGAGAGAGAGAGAGAGAGAGAGAGAGAGAGAGAGAGAGAGAGAGAGAGGAGCATATATATCTCGGCAAATTCTGCAAACTCTGCTAGCGCGTTAAAGCGTTATCACAGAGTCTGTATGGTCGAATACGTTGGTGCAAGATCGTGAATGCAGTCCAGCGGTACTTACATACGAACCGCCGACATGCTCTCGTTGATGCACATCGCAGATGCGCTCGTGTGTCCGCTGCACTCTGCACTGCAATCGATCGCGATCATCTAGGCATACATATATACACATTTGTACAGGCACATATGAATTTGCAGAAAGAAGATTTTGAAGACATTCAAGTCCGAGAAGTGTCCTCGGAATAGCCAGATGTAGTGATAGCCAACGTCACATGGATATAACAGCTTCAAAATATTCCTTCCTGCAAATTTGTATATATATATATATATATACAGGGTGTCCATTTTATCTCTGCCACCCGAAATAACTCGGTAATTATCGACGTCACAAAAAAATGTTCCAGACAAAAGTTGTACGGTGTGAAGAGGGCCATCAAATGCGACTATTTTTTTTTATTTCGGTGGAGGCGCTGACGCACAGTGAAGGTCACCTCCACTTTTTTAAAGAAAATGGTACATTTTTTTTCAACCATCTTGTGGAGCACCTCAAGCCGCATAAAAAACATTTGGGGGTCAAAGTCGTTCAAGGTCATTCAAGGTCAGTATCGATGATACAAATCTAAATATCTCGAATCACTGCCAAATATTTAGTAGTGATCCAAGATATTTAGATTTGTATTTCATTTTAATAGGTGTTCGAAATTAGCTTAAAATGAGAGATATCGGAGATCGTAGTCATCGACAACACTTCGAATACCTTCTGTTTGTTTACCAACTCGCGTTAATCTGTATCGTATGTAGCTCAATCGACGTTGTCGTTCAGTTTGATTTCGAATTTGGGTAAGAGCTATTCATAGTTTGAAAATGTACCGTCAATTCGAAAAAGTGGACATGATACTGTGTTACGGTGAAGCAAGTATTCCACCAGAGCGCGTTTGTTGTATGCTGAGCAATTTCCAGATCGACAGTGTCCAAGCCGGCGAACGTTTGACGCGGTAGTCACGTTATTTCGCGCGACGGGTAGCGTTAATCCTGCTGAGATCCTACGATCTCCGATATCTCTCATTTTAAGCTAATTTCGAACACCTATTAAAATGAAATACAAATCTAAATATCTTGGATCAGTACTAAATATTTGGCAGTGATTCGAGATATTTAGATTTGTATCATCGATACTGACCTTGACTGACCTTGAACGACTTTGACCCCCAAATGTTTTTTATGCGGCTTGAGGTGCTCCACAAGATGGTTGAAAAAAAAATGTACCATTCCCTTTAAAAAAGTGGAGGTGACCTTCACTGTGCGTCAGCGCCTCCACCGAAAAAAAAAAATGGTCGCATTTGATGGCCCCCTTCACACCGTACAACTTTTGTCTGGAACATTTTTTTGTGACGTCGATAATTACCGAGTTATTTCGGGTGGCAGAGATAAAATGGACACCCTGTGTATATATATATATATATATATATATATATATATATATATATATATATAGCGAGTGTATATCGTTCATATGTCCACACGCAAGAGTCACCTAATTGAAATCTACGATTTCGTGCTCGCGCCTGCACCGCGAGAGATAGAAAGTGAGACAGAAAAACGAGACGAATAAAGTGCGTGGTATATGCGTAACTTCACGAATGCGATCGCGCGCACGCACTCTTCATTAATATACACCCAAGAATCAGCCACTTTGCTTGGTGGCCCCTATATATATATATATTATATATAAATTGGGTAAAAAAAGTATTTGTACACCGCGTGTTTTTCAAATTGTCCTACGAAAAAAAAAAAATGCTTGAACATTTTATTTTTCTTCGAAAAAGCAAAATGCAAGTATTTTATTGTTTTTCGCAGGATAATTTGAAAAACACGCGGTGTACAAATACTTTTTTATTTACAATGGGTAAAAAAAAGTATTTGCACATCTCGAATTTTTCAAATTATCCTGTAAAAAAAATACTTTAGCATTTTTTTTCGAAAAACACGAGGTGTGCAAATACTTTTTTCACCCATTGTATATATATGTGTGTGCGTGTGTGTGTGTGTGTGTGTGTGTGTGTGTGTGTGTGTGTGTGTGTGTGTGTGTGTGTGTGTGTGTGTGTGTGTGTGTGTGCGTGTGTGCGTGTGTGTGTGTGTATACATATAATGACTAACGATCATTCTTGCAATAACGAGAGCGATATATTTGAATTCGTAGCGTGCGGAATCCACACGTCTCTCGAATTATCGTATTATTGGGGAGAGCCGTCAAGCACCAATTCATAATGAAAAGAACGACCGCGCGAACGAAGGCAACGAAAAAAAAAAAAAAAACGCGTAGCGAGAGTTGAAAGCTCTTATTGGAATGATATAAAACCTGGTACGCGATTGTCGAGGTGAACAATCAGAAACGAGACGCAAGCAAATTGATGAATTGATATTATCGGTGATAGAGCAGACTTGATACCATGAGTGATTCGATTTAAAAGTTTGCATGAGATGTAGAAAAAACAGAAATAAATGTATCGTTGCAAAGTTTTAGCGCTAGATACTTTGTGATTTTCTGTGTGAACGTCATCGTGTGGACTCTTTATTTTTTATACCTCTTTTAATCTCTCTCGCTCTTTTTCTCTTATTCCCTCTCTCGGTCTCTCTCTCTCTCTCTCTCTCTCTCTATCTTTCTCTTTTGTAAATGGCCCGCGAGTGGCCACCGCACGGATATATAGTGTGGGTAGTCAGTGGGTGCAACACGCAGCAATGGCTGCCTGTCATCATTCAGCGTTCATTCTCCGTTCATGCACGGGCTTGGATTGGGCGTGGGTGCTCTTGTAAGCGGAGAACGTTGGGTAGCAGCGAGAAGCGACATTGTACGTGAACGAGAGGCGTGCAAGCGAGGATGAGGGAGAGAGAGAGAGAGAGAGGTAGACAGAGAATGCAAGAGTGAAACGAAAAGAGAGAGAATGCGAGAGAGAGAGAGAGAGAGAGAGAGAGAGGGAGAGAGAGAGGGAGGGAGGTTTCGAGCATATGAATTTTGCGAATCGTTGGTGCGTCTGGTCCGCACCGGATGGATACCGAATTTTTCATTTTTTCTCCTTTTTCATTCAATTTTTTCTTTCAAGACTATCAGGAGTCTTTCCTCGTTTCTCTCGCCCCCTCTCAGTCTGTGACAGCTAAACGTGCTGCATCCAGACCTTAATGCAACTCTCAGCCTGTGCATGAAGCATGCAACCTTATGTGTTATACATGATTTTTTTCATCAGCCTTTCCTGAGCGCATGTGCGTCCATGAGCTCGAGGGAGAAGCGAGCATACGTGACGATGTGTGTTGAGTATTATTATACACGTGCCAAAGTTAAACGGCGAAGCCAATAGAGAGGGAGTAGAAGTGTGGGAGAGAGAGAAAGAGAGAGAGAGAGAGAGAGAGAGAGAGAGGGAGAGGGAGAGGAAAAGAGACACACAGGCAGACAGACAGAGAGAGAGAGAGAGAGAGAGAGAGAGAGAGAGAGAGAGAGCGAGAGACGGCGAGGGCTCGCCAGGAAGAGAAAGGGAGAAAGATCGATATACCGGGGCGAAGGGTCGAGGGGCTATAGTCGCGACCGCGAGAAGCCCAAACCAAACTATCATTGCCGTTGAAAATAGCACACATGCGCACACATTTCTGCTTCTATATTTGTACACATGTGCGCATAGGTGAGCCAACCTCAAAAAGGTCCTATGTACTCGATCGTGTTGCATGCGCGTAAATTGTCTGTTTGAAGCTTCGGACATTTGATACATAACATCCACTGGGATGTATTTTTACTCAATTCTCGACGAAAATGACTTAATTGTTGAACATTCAGGTTCGCGAAAGGAATACCTTGAGGCATCAAGCTCCATCGATTGCACATATTTTTAAGAATTTTTGTTTCATAATAAAATTTATCTCTATATTTTAATCTTTATGTACATAAAAATAGAATTTTCAAAGTACAATAAAGAATTTTAAAAAATTTTCTTTTTTAATTTATCTTGGTGATCTGGCTGCCTGAAGTTACCCCTGCTTTCACCTTGTCGACACGAAATCTTAACTTTGGAGCACCTGAAAACAAATAGTCAAGTATTTTATTATAAAGTGGAGTTGTAGTTATGACCCCGACTAAAAACTTTCACCCCTGATAAAAAGAAAACAAAATGGTGCACTTTTGAATTTTTCGACTGTTTTTTTAAACTTAAATTCTTTAAAAATGTGTTTAAATATTAATGAACATTCATACCGTTAGTAGGTGGTCGAAGAGATACATGCATAGAATAATCCCTGTAAATATGAGCCTAATCGGTGCAATAGTTTTTTTCCAAAATCATGTCGACAAGGTCGAAAAACGTTGTTTTGAGAAAAACGCGTTTAAAGTTTCTCTTGTAAAAATGTACAGCAAACTTAAGGCCAAGTGTCACACCGACCGAGCGGCCATGAGTGCAAGAGAGATAGCTGATTTGCAGATTCCCAATGATTTCTGAAACGGTTGATTTTTGGGAAAAAAAGAAAAGAAACACGTTGCGCTCTGTTGAACGACGAACAACCGCTTTCTCTTCTTTTGCCCGAAATATGATCCGTCTAGGAGAAAACTTGGCAGTAGGATTTTTACCGACTGGACGTGTGACACATGGCCTTAAAAAAAAGCCTCTTACCCCCAATCAGCGATGCCTGGTTCATACATTGTTCCTTCAGCTTCTTCAAAAGCTTCACTTTCTTGGGATTTTTGGTTCCGCATCACTGTTCTGCGAGCTTTGGACGATCGACACGGCGGTTGCGCGCTGAGCGCGCAGAGACGCTTCTACTGTATCACTCTTTTTAGCCCCTTGTCGGTCACCCCGATCTATCTAACATTCTCTACCGTATTTCTGCAGGTATACGAAACTAATGGTTTTAGAAAATCGAATATTTCCGAAAATTGTTACTGATCCCTTAAGGCAGTAGTCTGCTTTAGGAGCCGAAAAAAAAAGCGTTTTTTCAACAATTTTTTTGAAAGGGAAGGAAATGATTGCGGTAAACGAAATTTTGAGACGATAGTATATTATATTCAAGCTTTAAAAAACAATTTTTATTATTACAAATTATTGAAATTTGCCAAAGTTGTAACGATTTTTCTGGGGCGCCTGGAGTGTGCACTCGTAAATCGGTGCCGGTGATGGAGGTCGTGCGATGCATCTGAAACAGTGGAACCAAATTTTTTTTTAGTTTTTATAAGTTCCTTTTCTATATGAACTAAAAAAATACCGAAGAAATGACGAAATTCCAAATTTTTTCGAAGTTTGAAAAAAAAATTCACTTTTTTGAAAAAAAAAATTCACTTTAAGTTGCAAAACAAGTAATTTAAATAGTACTTTTGTCCAACTTATTTAGTTCAAATAGAAGATAATTCAATACTGAAGCTAGATCACTTTGGTTTTTTTCGATCGGACATATATTGTTTTTACTATCGCCGGCACCGTTTTCCAAAACTTGTGAAAATGAAAACTCGAGAAAACGGGCTGTAAAGTTCTGCCCGAGCATTCGCACCTGCTCGACGCTCGGCCACTAAAACTGATCTAGCTTCGAAAATATGTCGAATTGGCCTCTAAAATTTTGAACACATATTCTTGGATAGTTTTGGAATAGATTTAAGACAAAAACGAAAAATCGATTTTTTGAAGCCTGTAAAGCAGACTACTGCCTTAATGTATGTATATATATATATATATATATATATATAAATGCATGTATCTACGTGTGGTTTCCTCCCCGAACAGCCATAGTATTTAAACATATATGCGTTTATGAGCAGAGAACGTCTGGCGAAGTAACATACGTGAAGGATCGAGGTTGTGGTATATGGCAGAGAGAGAGAGAGAGAGAGAAAGAGAGAGAGAGAGAGAGAGAGAGAGAGAGAGAGAGAGCGAGAGAGAGAGAGAGAGAGAGAGAGAGAGAGAGAGAGAGAAAGAGAGGGAGGAAGAGTAAACAGCGTAGAGAAGCCAAACCGAGAAGACTCGCTTATAGTCGATGTGACATCCGCGCGCACTGGCGACTGAAAACGGCGTCGACGACGTCCATTCTCTCGATTTCCCAATTTTAGCATTTACTTCACACAAAATATATATTCACATATATATATATGTGTGTGTGTGTATGTGTGGGTGTGTCTGACTTCCCGGACAATAATCTATTTTCCATTCTGTCTCTGAACAATGTCTATACCATGTCCCACATTTGTTTCGAATGACGTATTTTAGGTGTTCATTTTTTTTTTGACGATCGTCAATTTTACCCGTGCACAGTCTTGCCGCAAAGAGTGCCAATTTTCAACTCGCCGAAGTATCACGAATTATACTCTGGCCAAACAACAACAACAACAACAAAAACAATTTGGGGGAAGTCCCGTAACGCTGGACGGCACCTAGCGTCGGACACTCGTACTATCTCGGCAAGTCGCTGCGCGTTCGAATCAAAGGCCGAAAGGGGCGCGGGGGAGCATAGTGATACACGAAAGGAGAACGCGGTTTGCCAGTGACGCGAGATTTCATAAATAAAGTTACATTTCTCGAGGTAGTTTTGTTTTTTATTGTCTGAAAATCTTAGGTGTCCGCCACTGGCGTGGAATTCCCCCTACGTATCAATCTTTCGATTTTATCGTCTCAAGATTCTTCATCTTCGTTATACGGTTACGATTTTTCGTTTCATTTCGGCATAGGCTTTGGCAATACTGGGCTTCACTCTCGAAAATACTTCTCAAAACAGTCTTGCAGCACGCGCGGTGCGTTCTTAAACCTGGGTCGCTGCGGACGCAAAAACGTGTGTTAACGCGGAGCTTTTTCATTCGGGAGTAAAATTAGCTCGTTGTAGAACTATGTAGTGTGCGCACGCGAATTCTCCCTCGGATTACTTCCATTCACACCGTCTCACCCACATGTACTTTTATCATAAAATTCACGTACAAAAACGTGTAGGTTGTTCACGGATACATACACATAGATTTGACGGAGTACACGCGCGAATCCTCTCTTCGTTGCACTGTACACCATTCCGAGTCTCGGTCATACGCATTCGAGTACATTTCCCCTGCCAGTGAAACGCCCACTCATGTCCCGAGATTACCAAAACTCTACTGACAACGAGTCTTCCCGCTACCGGTGGTTCTCAACTCTTCTAGGGGAATTAAAAAAAAAAGAGGGTTTCGCAAAGATTAGTCATTGGGATTTTTGCCAAATTATACGGAAATACGTATAAGAATAAGAGTTTAAACTCTACGAGGTATACAACGTGTTTACGTATGTGTGTATATGGATATATGTATATGAATATATATATATATATATTAATATATGCACAGCGACAGATCTAAAGTGGCCATGGGTTTTTTAGGGTCTTGCGCGAAGATTTTGCGGTCGAGAAAAATATTATACATAATGGTTGTTCAAGTAATCTTTGAAAAAAAAATATAGCGTATTTTTGTGATGAGTAGTATTTGCCAGAAAAAATGAGCGTTTTGGGCATAAATCAATATTACATTTGGAATTCAGCAGAACGAAAATAATTAAATTTCGAATACGGAATACCTAAAAAACTTTTTTTTTAATGGAATTAAATTCCATTTATTCACCTTAAAATGCATCTCTGATCCTTTCTTTCTCGATGACGGGGTGTACGGAAAAAGTTTCTCCGCAGTGTTTCGTATTCGGAATTTAATTATCTTCATTCTGCTATGCTCAAAATAGAATTTTGATTTTATTTCCAGAATGCTCATTTTTTCATGCAAAGACTACATCATCAAAATGTGCCATATTTTTTTTTTCAGAGGACTTGAAAAACCATTAAAAATCATAATTTTCTCGGTCAAAAATCTCCGCGCCAGACCCTTAAAGAAGCCATGACCCCTTTATTATTGTCACCCTGTATGTGTGTGTATATATATATATATATATATATATACAGTGCTACTGGTTGGTGGTCACGATCCCGTGAAAGGGTTGGACGTAATGTTTTCCGCTATCAAATAACCCAAAAGTGAACTATTTTCGAGATATTATTATTTTTATTATTTTTTTGAAGTGGGGGGTAGGCAACTTAAAGAATTAATTCAAAAAAATTGTCGTATGGAATCAAACGTTTTTTATTATTTGTCTTTTGCGGACACAGTAACAAAAAATTGTAGACAATAAAATAAGAATAAGGCAAATAAGAATAAACGTAGTGATTTTTTAAATGAAACCTGCATTTTTGTCAACAAAAAAATTACGAAAATTATTAGACTTGCAGAGTTTTGGACCCCTAATTCAAAAATGTTTGCAGATTATTCTTATTTCATTGTTGATATTTCTTTGTGACTATGTTCTCAAACTACAAATAATAAAAATAGTTTAATTACATACAAAATTTTTTTTTGTTAACTTTTAATGCTGTCTACTTAAAAAAAAATAAAAAAAAATAATATCTCGAAAATGGTTGACTTTTGCATGAAACGTTACTGGGTTATATGATAGCGGAAAACATGTCCTACAACCCTTTCACGGAATCGTGACCAATAACCAGTAGCCCTATATATATATATATATCTACATATATATTTGCAGATGCGTCCTCGCTTCCGCGTTGTAATTTCATGTATCTCTGCGAGAGCTGCGACTCGATTCTCGTTCATCTCTTTCTCTCTCTCTCTCTCTCTCTCTCTCTCTCTCTCTCTCTCTCTCTCTCTCTATCGCTTATATATACATGACATTCCCGGTTGACTCGCGTTCAACGCACGAAGCTGTCGCGTGATATATAATACTTGGTCTGGCGTAAAAGCCCGTCGGTTGGCCCTCTCGACATCGCGAGTCTTCGATATAATATGTGTGATAAACGCTGGAGACGATAAGATCGCGAGCGAGAGTCCAATCGAGGTGACACGTTGTCTCTGTCTCCGTCCCTGCTGCCTGTCTCTCTTCCTCTCTCTCTCTCTCTCTCTCTCTCTATCTCTCTCTCTCCCTCCCTCTCTCTCTCTCTCTCTCTCTCTCTCTCTCTCTCTCTCTCTCTCTCTCTATCTCTCTCTCTCTCTCTTCTGTCCCTCTATCCCTGTCTCTCTCTTTCCCTCGTCATTCTTCATTTTCCTAATGGGCCAAAAAATCTGATCCCACGACTTCCCCTTGTCTCTGTTTAGGTTCAATATACGCTCCCCCCCCTCCTGTGTCTTCAAAATGCATAGTAGCACCTTCAAGTTCACCGGGGAATACTTGCTGGAATATTTATCATAGGGTGCACAATATAAAGCCTAAGAAATGTTTCTTATTGGATACTATCAAAGGGGGCAAACACATGTGGACGACGAAAAAATAGCGACTTTTGATTATTTGTTTTTAGGAAGGAACTAAACGTTTTACATTTATGAAACTTTAGGTAGAATCTATTAAATAATCAATCTGTTTGAATACATTTTTTTATTAAAAAATCTACAGATATTACACAAAGTGCAACTATTTCATGGCATTGAAAATGTAATCAGACTTTTCGGGTGATAAAAAAAGGTACATGCAAATAATATGAGTTGCTTTTGCTATCTCTCACTCTCTAGTTCTCTAACTCTCTCACTCTCTAACTCTCTTACTCTCTCACTCTCTCACTCTCTCACTCTCTCACTATCCATCCATCCATCCATCCATCAACCTCAAACGAACAAACAAACCCAAACAAACTCGAACAAACCCACCAACATTGTAATGTACACACCAAAATTGAAACTTACAACTTATAACCACAAATGACTACATGTAATGCAACATTTTTCAACAAATCACTGGCATTTAGCATGTCGCAGCTCCCCTCACCCTGCTACAACACAGCGGCAGTGGAGTGGGACTAGCGTTAGTTTCGAGTGACATCGCGCTAAATCAGACCCCCTATATACATCTTTAAAAGCATTTTCAATGCTAAAAATATTGCAAAATGCCGACGTTGTGGCGTGGTCTCCCTGAACGTCTTGCCGGCAGTTGACCGTTTGTAGGAAAACCAACGACTTCAATATTGATCTGAAAAATATGAGTCAAGAATTTTTCGTATTTTAACATCCAAATGCTAAACTTATACCTAAGAAACATTTAGAAAGTTGAAAATTAACAAAATGGTACACTTCAGAAAACAAATATTGAAATTTTACACAAATGTTTCGTTCTCTTTTGCAATAAAAAAGTATTTTTCAAGAGTGATTTTCATAAACAGTAAGTATAAGTTCGAGGTAATAATTTCCATAAACAATAAGTATAATTTCGAGGTAATATTGTCAGTGAGTTGTGTGTACAATTTTGGCACGATTGGTTGCCTCATTTTAAAGTTACGTTTCCCACAAACTTAAAAAATGCCGCCATAACTTTTCTGGAAGACCACGCCATAACGTAGCAATTTTGCAATGTTTTTCAATGAAAAAAAAATCTTCAAACAGTCTAATTATGTGATAAATTGTACCTAAAGTTTCACGAATGCAAAACGTTTTGTCCATTTAAAAAAAATGATCAAAATTGGCTATTTTTTCGTCATCTACAAGTCTTAAGCACGTCTCGATTCACTCGAACAATTCCTCGAGGTAACGTGCCATGCGGGACAGGAAAGAGCAAGCAAATCTCCTTTGGTTTTGGAGAAACGGTAGTAGAAAAAACCAGCAGATGAATTTTATATAGAAATCGTGAAGATAAATTGAGTCGATGTGATCGATCACATCATCAAAAAAATGATACCCCAATGTCCTCGGATGTCTTTGGATAGGGTCCAAATTTACCGCATTGACAAATAAAAAAAAAAATTGGAGCCGATTTTTTCGTTCTCCGTTTGTTGGGACAAAAGAGAATTTTCGTTGCACACGTGTACTTTCGTGTGTGTGTGTGTTTTCAAAGAAATGCGAGAGACAGAGAGACAGACTCTCTGTTTCTCGATAAAGAGATATAGTTGAGATCGCACGCGAATGTGCCAGCCGTAGAACTTTTCTCCGTCGCGCACACGCACACAGCCATATACACATAGATTTGTACACACGCTTCTCGTTCCTTTCTAATTATATCTTACTTTGTTTGAGTACAACGTACCTTTCGACGCGCTCCAAACGGGGCTAAAGTCAGCACTCGCTCTTTCTCTTCAGCCGAACTCGAGACTCTAAAATCCCCTGCTCCACCTGTCGTTCGCGGATTACCCTCGCGCTTATATACAAAATACACGTGTCGGTATGTACATAAATATACACTTGCACGGGCAATTCCGTGTGTGTCGGGTCGTACGAAAGAATATTGCTCGAACCGTATTTGTCATTGAACTCGCGAATCATCTGAATTTCACATATTTCCCTCATTTTCAGGGTTCCGTAATTATATTGACTGGAAAAATACAAGAACACGATTTTTTTTTCATTTGACGAGGCTTTTTGTCATTTTTTGAGAATTTTTGAAAAATCAGACGTGCCAAACAGATCATTAAAGTGTAATCACATTTTACAATCGTATGCCTACCTAACAGGATCGGGACTTTGATGCATGACCCGACACAAACTTCACCGATTTTATATTCCTTACAGCCCTGTACTCGTGTTCTACTGTCACGAAAATTTGTTGAAAATTGACGAGTATCTCAAATTATCTGTGTGTACAAATAATCGCTTACTTTAAGGAGTTAGACCACTCTAAAGCTAGAAAAAAATAGGCATATTTTGGGATTTTTCTTGCAAAATAATTAAATAAACCGAAATTCTATGCACAGGTATTTATTATATTACTAATGAACTATACAAAATAATGTTGTTTGTAGTGATTGATAACAAAATTGCGGCTGCACAGCGTTTCTCCGTTGACGCATTTTTTTTTCCTGGAAAATTTTTTTATCTATTATGTAGAAGAATCGCTACCGAAGTACGAAGGATTTTTTTGATATATTGATTTTTCTTAAAGTGTCGCATTCTAGAAAAAAAATTACAAATTTCAGGAAAGAATAATGAGATAATTGTTTATAACTGCAAAACTATGAAATATAACAAACAAAAAATCCTACGTTATTCTGTGAAGAGTCTAGTTTTGAATGTACAGTTGAATTTTCAAATCGATTGACGAAGATCTGTTCGAGTTATGTATCCGCGAAGTTCAAAAAAACGTAATTTCGAGAAAAACGCGTAAAACAGGTTTAAGTATTGCCCGACTAGAAATTTAGCTACGGGGCAGACTAGGGCCGGATCCGGCGTGCCGTATGACGTACTAACGGCACTGTACAGGCTGCAGAATCAGGGCTTTACTAGGCGTGAAGCGCTTTTTGGCATCCGGCCTTGAAGCAGATGCCGGTTACGGACGTGATCAGTACACTCTTTCAGGCCCTGATTCGGCTGTCGTATCTATGCCTGAAATGAAACATCAAATAATCAACAAATTATGAGTAAAAAAATTATCGTAGTATTTTGTTGTTTCCATATGCTATATATATTTTATATATTTATCTAATTTATATAATTTCCTATATATGTTGTATGTTCCTGCATATAAGAGAATTGGATTAAATCGTCTCCTGACTCGCTAAAGTTTTTGCCCAACCGCGTGATTTGAACCTACGCCTTCTAATTCTAAAGTTGAGCGCGCTACCTATTTAGCTATCCTAACACTTGTGTAAACCTGCTTTTTTTCGTTGCTTCTTTTTATCATTCTAAAGAATGTCATTAATTTTATTCTTTTTTTTTATAATTTCTTTTTATTGAAGCTTAAACGAAAATTCTTGAGAAAAACTTAAAAAAAAGAATCTGGACTTATAATAACCCATAATAATTCCAACAATAATAAATATCCTTCTAATGTATTTTTATATTATTTAGATATTACAGTCGTCACATCTTTGGTTGAACTTTGGTTCTTCCATTAATGATCATTTTAATTATACTTTATTTAATAGTATCACTTTTGTCCTTAACCCTTCGTGGTTACACATCTAAATTCAATCGCGGTGGTCACACTTCGATTGAACCCGGTCAGTTTTCAAAAAAGTATTGTAACCAAACTATCGGTCCGAAGAGGTTCAAGAAATTATAGAACATGCTTTGAACTTTCTAGATGATGTACGAAAAATTTATTTATAAGAAATCAAATGGCGACTTGTTAAAAAAAAATCATAAATATAGGTGAAAACGCAAAAAAGACATTTTTTTCGCTCGAAAAATCATAGTTCTGTGAATTTTCAACATTTTTACGTAAAATTTGGACGTGATACGCCGTAGATATGCTACTTTTGGAAAAAAATAGTAGCATAGTGCGCGTGCCAAAAAAAGTATTTATTCCGACATGCGAAGAGGGTAAATTTTATGGTATGAGGATACTTCAAACTCCTGGTAACAATACAGTCTTATTCAAAGCCGGGAACTATTATATATTTACACCAAAAATTGATCGACGGGTCGATTCTACTCAGGGTGACCACGAAGGGTTAATCTATTGCTTCGATGTCTTCGTCGTTGGCTGCCTCAATACGGAGCCGGCAGCTATCAGGCTGCGGTTCGGATACGCCTGATCTGTGTCATACGGCCACTGGATTAGAGAAACCGTCGTACGGAAGTAAGAGAAGGTACCCTGATCAGGCTGAAGTAAAGTAACCTTCTTACTACCGCACTACGGTGCCACTGATCCAGTCGACATCCAGCACAAATCGGGCATGTCCTACTACGGTATTCTGGATCACAGCTTGATAGCATCCAGATCAGCTGCCATATGAAAATTTCTAGTCGGGTATAAAATCATAAAAAATTCTTAGATACCTCTAATTAGAGGTATATAAGAAGATTTTTCTATGACCGCGAATTCGCGATGCCTGCACCATACAATTGGCCTTCCGCATTGATGTCTTGCTCCTCTGTTTCCTTTCTGCGCATTCTGAAGCTAACCCGTGCCTCTTTTGTAGCTTCAAGCAGCGATTGTTTGTAAAGCTTTGATGCGCTGTGCGTCCGCCTCCAGAAACAGATTATAGCTTTTTGGGATACTTAGAGATTTTGACCGCCCATAATATTTTGGTATATCATCTTTAAGTCACTTAGGCACCTTTTAAGCCAAAAGCTTTCTTTTTTTTCGAGTGTTCCACAATTGTAGAGTGACCTAACTCCGTAACAAAAATGGCCCATACATTTATATAGATATATATGTACCATTCCGACGTGTCTTAAGAGGTTGAGAAAAATTGGCGCCCTTCCAAATCGACAAATTGTTCGTTAAATCGAGCATGGAATTAGGGAAATCCCCTTCTTCTCTTCTTTCTTTTTCCCCACTTCTCGCCGCCTCCTTGCCACGGGCCATCGTGCCGCCTCGCACGCGAGCCGCTCGCATACGGTCCCGATTCTCTCTCTCTCTCTCTCTCTCTCTCTCTCTCTCTCTCTCTCTCTCTCTCTCTCTCTCTCCCCTCTCTCTCTCTCTCTCTTGAGACTCAATGGTCCAGAAGGTGTCGAGATCAATTTTTTTCGCCCAGCGTGCGCGCGCACTCGTTTGATACAACCCAAACAGAAACAATATATCTCCTAAAACCTGTCGTTTCATATACGACAGGTAATACAATAACTTATGGCTTTGCACAATTGAGGGTCCCAGGGACAGGAAGGGGGGCACCCCTTCCAGTCCCTCGGACCCGAAGAAAGACGCCCCTCGCCCTACGTTCACCATCCTTCCAACAGCGGCTGTAGAACGCTGGCGATTCAACGTAATGGAGAGGATCCTTAAATAGAGTACACTTCGTGCACGCAACTCAAAGGAGTGTGGTATACGATATCGTTCCGGACGAGAAAATTCCTTTGGTCGAGATCGCGTCTCGCCTATTCTCGCGATCGAGCAACGATTTTACATGCGTTTTATAATGCGAGATGGTCAGTCTCAAGGTTGGAGCAGAAGTTTATCTTATTCGTGTCGAAGAGACACCCTCACAGTTTTTTTAATATCTTATTTTTGCTTGTCTTTCGTCGTACGCAAAAGAGACAGCCTCTAACACGATTGGCCAAATACTCTCCTGACCAAGTGATGATGCACGGATCTAATCGAAAAAATGAATTTGTACATATATGCACACACAATACGCGTGCGCCCGCGCATACACACATATATATATATACAAAGCCTGTCTCAAAATGACCTGACATTTCAAATAGCGCGCCATTTTTTTTCGTGGCGAACATAGAGTACTAATCTTTGACAACTGTCATCAAGAAGTATTGAGGTTTAGTCATGGAGAATTGCATGATCGAGCAACGCATAAAAATTGTGAAAAAATGCAGTTATTGCAGACGAAGTTTCCTGGTCGTGTTATCTCGCGCCGCAGCGATGTGAATTGACCACCAAGATCGTGGGATTTGACGCCATTGGACTTCTTTCTTTGAAGTTTTTAGAAAGGAAAAGCGTATGCCAATGATCCACAGACCATTCCGGATCTCAAGGAATCAATTGAACGCACTATCAATGAATTTAGCCCGCAATTATACCAATATGTTATTGAAAATTTCGTCAAAAGGGTGAACGTTTGCAAACAGGGACGAAGCGGCCATTTATCGAATATTGTGTTCCACACATAACCTCTATGCTAGTACCTTATATTAAAATAAAAATATTCGTACTTTTCAAATAAATCATACGTTTTATTAATAAATTAAGATCTCAGGTTATTTTGAGACACCCTTGACATTACAGACGTTTTACTTCGAGGACCTTACTCACAGTAGCCTATTGTCTCCATACTGATGACTATGGAAATCCCAATGAAATTTTGGATCTCTTCCATCTGAATGCGGTCTTTCTTCTTCACGTGCCCATCTCACATTATAATACTAGCTTCTGCCCGCGACTTCGTCCGCGTGGACTTTAGGATTTGATCCAGTGAGGAGATAAACAAAGAGCGAAAAAAATTAAGAAATCAAGAAAGAAGGTAGAGTGTCATATTTCTCAGGCATGGTGGTAGACTGACTGACTGAGGTAAGAGTTGGTAATTTATGAAATGGTAGCCTAAAAGTGCTAACCTTCAACCCCAGGATCACACAATGTCATTGTTGGCTACAGAACTATATGGCTTTGCAATATAGTTCTGTAGACAATATTGTGTGATTTATGGTCTTCGGCGAGAACATTCAAGTTTTGGGCACTTGATACTCTCGAACAGCCCACATATAGTTGATCATGCGAGAAGCTAATCCTTTCTTAGTGCATCTCTACGCCCTTTAAGGAACGTATTTACCGAATTTCATTGAGATAAAAGCAGGAAATTCGATTTCCCCATAAAAACGTCACCATCCCGTTGCACCCCTGATTAGGGGTTGTTTTGAAAAATCCTAAAATATGCATTTTATAATTTGTTTTGGAGAATATTTATACCAAGTTTCAAGTTGATACACGCAAGGAATACAATTTTCCATACAAGCTTTTACATTCCATTTCATTCTTTTCGGGATTTTAATCGAGATAAAGACAGGGAATGCGATTTTCCCATACAAACTTCAACACCCCGTTGAACCCTTCATTAGGAGTTGTTTTAAAAAATTCTAAAATATATATTTTATTATTAGTTTTGAAGAATATTTATCCCAAGTTTCAAGTTGATACATTCAAGGAATACAATTCGCGATAAAAACTCTTACACCCCATGTCACCCTCTTAAGAGGTGATTTTCGAAAAATCCTTTCTTAGTGCACCTTTCCACCTTCTCAGGAACATATCTTGCAAATTTCATGTTTCTATCTTTAGCGGTTGAGGCTGTGTGTTGCCTATATATCAGTCAGTCAGCCAGTCATGGAACTGTTTTACAGTAGAAGCTCGATTATCCGAAGTTTTAGTTATCCGAACGCTCCGACGCCTTATCCGAACTCAATGATCTTCTTTTTTTTCTCAGTTAAGGTATCCCCCTTTTTTCTCTGATAAAGCTGTTTCCTAATACTTCGAGATGTTTTCAAAATACATTATTGTCTATATGTAACTTCATACATCAGATCGTTTATACATTGTATTTATATACGAGAAACATTGTATGCACGAGCGTATTCCAGCAGCGTCTTCCAGCAGTTTGATCCTGGCTATCAAATTTTGGATGACCGTGAGATTATATCTTTAGTGCAAGGGGTTCAAGAGGATGACAATAACTAGGATGATGATGATGGCGATTTATCTGACTCGGAAGCGCATAATAAACCGACCCACAGCGAAGCATTCTGGGCTTCAGAAACCGCCCTGGAATGGTTTCAAACCCAACCAGAAAATAGTCTCACACAACTGCTGTTCTTGAAACGAATTCGACACTTAGCGGCCAAAAAACGCGCATCTACTGTGACACAACCAAAAATTGATCATTATTTTAAGCCGCAATTGTGATCTAACTGCATGAGTAGTGATGGTATAAAAATTGAAACTTCATTCATTGTTAATTGCTATCAAGTAAAGAATTTAGGGTCGTTGGATTGGTAAAGAGAATTTTCGATACTGTTTATATTATATGAGTTGATTTTCCCGGAAATCCGAGTTCTATTTTCGATTATCCGAATGATGTCCGGTCCCATTTAGTTCGGATAATCAAGGTTTTACTTTATATGTATAGATGTATGTATAAGTCCAAAAGTATTCAAAAACATTTTCATTTACATAGAAGAATACCTGGAGTTAATTTCAAGCACCGTACAGTCCTCAAAAAACAACAGTTTGCGCGGGAAAAAGTTAAAGACTCCTCTCAAGCCTTTTGCGCCGGTAGTCACTGCACATCGATGTAACGGCTTCAATTTGATATTTACCCATATATAAGGGAAAGCTGAAAAGATCTGAGTCCGCCGTTACAAACGTGCGAATAGTATTTCAGCCGATAACTTTTCAGCCTCCTCTTGTATATTGCACACACACACACACGCCCACATACGCACATACAGACGTCAGCGTAAACGGCGAACTTTTCATCGCATGTGGGATTTATACGTGATACGAGACGCGCGGTCTCGTAAATGCATATAAAAAGTGGCGAGAGTGCTCGAGACCAAAAACGATATGTTTATATATATATATATATATATATATATATATATATAAGCATCAGAGGGATGAGGATGAAGAGAGCGCGGGTGTACGGGAGAATATACGTGGGAGTTGAATAGCAACGTTGAACACGTGCAGCTTCTGCGAATAAAGTGAACTAATCGATATCACCCAGAGTTGTGCGAGGTTTAGGTACGTGCAGGTAAACATAGAGAAAAATGGTTTTATCCCACTGACACATCGATCCCGTTTGAGTACAAAAAAACTAGAGATGCGTTACATTTTGACGCTGTTTTATTTAATAAAGGTATAGATTTACTCGTCTATACGTTCAATGACGTGCTGTTATTCGTCGCAGGTATTTCCGTTCGAACAGAATCAATTCGAATTGCAGTGAACGCCTCTATTATATGGAGGCAACCAATTAAATGGCATAGTTACGCCACGAAAGAAAATCGATCTTTCCGGTCGCGAGCGTTTCACGTGCCATTGGTGATTTAGCTATATATGGCTAATTCGGCAGTTTTATCCTCAATCACTTGTAATTAAATGCACGTATTTGCGTATGTATCTTTCGTTGAAAAATTTAGGTTGGTGTATATGTGTATGTGCGTATATATATATATATATATATATATATGTAATATATATGTATATAAATTGGTGCATATTCAACAGGTGAAGGTAATGAAAGCCTTAAAAAAGTGCGGTGTCAAACTCAATTTTTTTAACGCATGAACGATGTCTCTTTTAATGACTTATCGGGACTTCACGGTATATTAGCCAATCGACGATATCATAATTGCTACTGCGTCCCACGTGTAGAGTGGGGCGGGACTGCTTGAGCAATTTTTGACTTAATCTGTCGTAACTCTTAAAAAGGTGCATCAGATTTACTTGATACCTACACTGCTATATACGTGATTTTTCCGGCTCAAAACATCTCCAAAAACACTATTTCAGATGTGGTTTAAAAGTTATTGCCACAAATGCGAGAAAGTTCAAAGTTGCTCAACCTACCCTACGGGTGGGATAAGTTGAGCAAGAATATGAGGCAAGTTGAGCAATGGAAGGAATTTCCGTGCGGAACTTGAGTTCGGGCTTTGATCGGGCCCATCTTAATTTTCCCTAACTTTATTAAGACCCTAGTCTGGAAGCCTCACATGGGCCATTAGTTGCCGGTCATACTTGCTACCGAGGTCCATTGAAGGCAAAATAACCAGGGCCTTTAAAATTTCCTCAACGGTGCCTCATCAAAATTATTGCAGCCATAGGCGTACATGCGTGTGTGTGCATTATGAAAAATAAATATATTATTTCAATCCATTTGAGGCTTAGAATTCTGACGCATATTTTGACACGTTTGATCTCGCGTTGTTCCAATGAACGCACTGCATGCGTGTTGGTTCAAGGCATCACAGCTCGTCTACTAAACGCATAGTTTAATTATTATATTACCAGGTATGTTAATATGAAACCGGAATTTTTGTATAGAAAATACACGTTTATTGTATGAAAATGATGAAAAATATTTTATTTGAAGTATTGTCCATTGCTAGCTATACATTTTTCCCACCTGTCTAGCAATTTGTAGATGCCACGCCAAAAAAAAAAAACTGTTGCTCTTTTGAGGCAAACCAGTCATCGAGCCATTTTCGTACATTTTCGTAAGAAGTGAAGCGCTGCTCAGCAAGTGCGTGTCCCATCGATGCAAATAAGTGGTAGTCGAACGGAGCCAAGTCTGGTGAGTAAGCCGCATGCGAAAGTATTTCTCAACTAAATGCCTCAATCGTTTCCTTGGCCAGTTTTGCTATGTGTGATGGTTCATTATCATGAAGCAAAATCACTTTGTGTTGTCTTTTTTGATATTCTGGTCGTTTTTCACGCAAAGCTTGATTCAAGTCGATCATTTGTTGTCGGTAGCGTTCAGTATTAACAGTTTCGCCAGGTTTTAGCATCCAATAATGCTTGCAATTCGCTGTCTTCAAACTTTTTCGGTGGTCTCCCACGTTCTTCGTTTCTCACGTCAAAATCGCGACTTTTGAATTTTTTAAACCACTCAAAGCCCTGTGATTTACCAAGAGCATGCTCACCGTAAGCTTCCACAAGCATTCGATGCGATTCTGGAGCAGTTTTCTTCAAATGGTAACAGAAAATTAAAGCTGTCCGCAAATCGTAATTTCCAGGCACAAAATTCGACATGTTCAACGCTATAACAAACTATGTTGGGGTATGAAACTTGTATTGTTGTGAGTTAAAAATCTTTGTCAGATATGAATAAAACAAATGGCGCCAATGACGCGACTTGACGGTAACTATATTGACAGCTAGGGCCATCTATGGGCAAATTTCGTTTTCATATTTATAGACCTGGTATATTTAATCGATCGTCTAGTAGTATTGGGGAAATCGCTACTAGGAAATCTGCAACTACACCCCTTAAAGGCCTTTACTCGGTTTCCGTACTTAGACCATAGTTTTAGTCAACCTATCTACCCTACCATTCCCTAATAGGGACCCGGTCCGGCTCTTTTACGGAAAGGCCTAATATGGAATCCACAAACAATCCATTGAAGGCCTCGAATCGTATTAGGTATACCCTGCCAATTTTCCGCACGGGTTGGCCCAATAGTGATATGGAAATCATATAAATGTCAAACAAATTGCAGTTTACAATCGAATATATACTTAAAGCTTCAGTGCTAATTATTAAGTGATGAAACGAAAAAAAATACGATAATATTTAGTGAAACAAACGCTCCTAACTTCGTCCATTATAAATCGTGCTGCATCACTGAATCGTTGACTCAAAGCCGAACCCCTTAAAGTCTTTCACTTATATGTGCGCATCCCCATCCGTAATAGAAAAAAATTTACTTTTCGTCGTGAAAATATTGTAGTGGGAACGCTTGCTCAACTAACCCCGACAGGATTTTTCGAAATTAAAGTTAGGTTATGCAAAAATGGTAAGACTTGTCACTACACGGCTATTTTTAATCGAAAGCTCAATAAATACGTATGATTTCGCACCGCACATCCAGTGCAAGCATGTGCGAACGGAGAAACAACGGCGCACGACATCTGTCGGCATTTCGCTACGGAATTATGCATAGACCCAATAGTATTTTCAAATTCATTAAGGATGCTCTCTCCTACCCTCCCTTCATCATTTTTAATATATAATAGTCGCGTTACATTTTTTTTCTAAATCTTTATACCCATTTCGCCGAGGGCCAGGGTAGTGTAATCCCTTAAATATAACATCAGGCAAACCCAAATGTAGGATCCAAGGAGCACATTCTCACAAGCGTAAGTTTATCTTGAACGCCCAGAGCCAAAAGGGCGTTTCGACAAGTGCGAAGTTCGAACACGTTCACCAACGTAGCGTAAGACCTTCTTGATTTGTCGAGGTTGCTACGATGTACCGTGCGCCCACATATACGTTGCTCGTTCTACCTGCAACATATACACATATATATTTCGAGATGCGATTGTGCTTCTAACGTCTTGTCGTTTGATGCGCCAACGTCATATTCCTCCGTCGCTGCGACGTTGGTGCTCCGCGGCGTCGTTGCGTCAGAGGCGTCGCGTCACATTCTTGACAAACATATGTGTGTGTATATATATATACAGACGCGACCACGTAGAGTACGGAGATAACCGCACGGGTGTACACGCGTGTGACCGTACGAATCGCGGTACACGTGCGCATCCCTCGTATCCTCAACAAACACGACTATATAAACGTTTATACACAGCCGGGACGTGCGAGGTACGTGACATATGTTCGCGTCATACAGTGACACATCCGAGCGGAGATAAGCGGGTATAACGCGACGTTATGTATAAATAATCGAACGATCCGCAGCCAGGCTGTACGTGCTGGATGACGTGCAGCGGATCGACCGCGAAACTTTGGACGTAAATGCGAACTCGTGTCCCGAGTTTCAGGAGGCCTGAATGCCTTGAATGATGAGAAAAAAAAACGGTCAAGGGTGTGTCGGATGATCACATATTGGAGGCTTCGTCGTCTGTTAGGTATCATCGTTATACTTGATCGAAACCGTATTCGTCTCTTAACACGTAAAATTTATCGAACATTGACGAAAGTATGGTAGATCGAAGTAGCCATATTGAACACTGATGGAGGCTCACGCAGCGTTCGACTGGAGCAGCGAATAAAAGAAATTATAGCGTTCAGTAGCATTTTAGATGGTCTATCCAATGACACCCTACTCAAAGGGATACATCCCACTGTTTTTTTTTTAAATCATTTTCCATGCATAGACGAAAACATTTTTTAAATTTGCGATTTTATCATCAACCTCTTTGAAAGACGAATCAAGTGTACGAAAAGTAGAAGTGTTCGATTGACAGGCTGGACGCGCAAATTGAATAAAACGTTGCTATACACAACTTAAAACGACGCACTTGTTATAGAGAATTTAAATACGTATATAGGTTATGTTTGGAAAAATGTATATCATGTTATTTGATAAGACTGTCTAATTATTACAATATTATTAACTAATTGATATAGTTTATGGGATACGTCAAATAATTATAGGAATTACTTTTGTCTGTTATGGCATATTTTCGAGTAACTAATAAAATGCTGCAAGCATTCGATAGCGTAGGGACTAACGAGCCCTAATAAAGGAAATTATATCGTTCAGTAGCATTTTAGATGGCCCATCCAATGACACCCAGCTCAAAGGGATACATACCACTGTTTTTTTTAAATCAGTTTCTGTGCATAGACGAAAACATGAAAAAAAATTGCGTATTTATCACTAACTGTTTGAAAGACGAATCAACTGTATCAAAAGTAAGAGTTGTTCAATTAGCAGGCTGCACTTGCAATTTGAATAAAACGTTCAAACATCAATTTACACGGTAGTTGTGCAATTTTAGGAATTAACACGTGTAAATGCCATACACAACTGCATTGACTGTCCAAACTTGATTTTTGGACAGTCAATGCATCCTAAATTAATCCTTGGTGATATAAATTTCAATCGCCTGCCACCATTTCCATTTTGGTATCGAAATTACTTAAAACAACACACTTGGATTTGTAGTGCAAACATGTACTTTCGAATTATATACGTATATATTCTGTATTTGAATTTGATGAGATGTCGAGTGGTAGAATATATAATCGCCCTGTATATGGCGACAGGATTTTCAAGGCAGACAGCCCGATTCTTCGGGTCCAAAGCTAAACAATGCTCATCGCCGTCATTGACGTTGTCTTGGCTGTCCTCGTCGGACTTGAATCTGTATAGGCGAACAGAGTATGAGGTTTGTGAATGGGTAACGAACTCCAAAATCCTGTCGCTATGAGAGCAGGACACCAGACAGACACGCTCCGGGTCCTAAAAAGAGTGACAAAGGGGTCATCCTCATTGAATATCCAGATCGATATCTACTGAGTTTATTTTGCGCCCCCACCCACCACGCAGCACCGTAGCTCCTGTTTCGGTTATTCGCAACCACGTGACCGCACGTAACTCTCTCCGTACTTTATCAATCCGTTTATCTCACATCAAGGTACAAAGTAGATACGCCGGTTCGACAAATTCTACTACATCTTAGATAACAAAATTACGAATGAAAAATGCGAAACTTGACGATTGCTTTTTCGAAATAGGAAACAACGACGATTGAATGAATTAATAACGACACTATAGGATTTAGATGGATTGTAAAATAGAGAATATTATCAAAACAAACTTTTTAATTGCTATAGCTAACGAAAGATATTATTCTGATAGGAGAAAAAAAATACTCGAAGTAATTGCAACAAATAATATTGGAAGAATTGATAAATAAGTAGCGAAATGATAAAATCCCCAGTGAATGGACGAAGTTACCAGTGATTGGACACTTGACCACCACTAAACGGACGTGTAGTGAAGATCGACACTGTAAAGGATAACGATTTATTATGTATTTTTATCAAATGTTAGATTTAGAGATCACCGCGTTGCACAAAAATAATAATATATGAGTATTATATTTGATATTACGATTTCGTAGACAATACACAAAGCTTTTTTGCATCTTAACGTGATATTCTCAAAACCCTACCAAAGTTTGTTTAAACAGAGAAACAGAAAATCAAATTTCTTTAAAATAAAAAAAAACCAATGGAATGATTTTATGACAACATTCGATGGAATGTACATTGTCAATTCTTAACAGAAATTAATTTTCCAATTTTCAGCAGGTGAGCTAAATTTCTCACTCGGCTTTAAGAATTATCAGAACAGAGCCCCTATGTCCATTGACTGGAAAGAGGTTAGAAAATAGCGCCAGTGAATAAACATGTTCCATTCAGACCTATTATTCTGAGTTTATTTTAAAATTTTGCCAAAAATCGAAGATTCTTTCTATCTTAAATAATATAAGTAATGCTTACCGTCAAGACTTATAAAAACGTTCGTTTTCGCCTTCAGAACCCCTACTGTGGACAACCGTATCGTCATTGAGTTGTGCGGTGTAAAAGTACCACAAACTATAAAAATTCTGTGTGGCGTCAAAATTCAATATTAAACTAAGAAATTGGATTTAACGACATCTGCGATTTTTTCGCTGAATTATAGTAATTCAAGTTTTCATCAACAATTAATATTCTTTACTTATTTTAAATATAAATCAGCTTTCGTTCATTCACTGGTCGATTTACCATACTACGGTAGCTTTATTGTGCACTTAAACAGCATTTCAAGTAGGAAAAAAGACTGATAGTAATTATTGGCAAAGGCATAAATTGAGCTATGTATATGAAGAGTATGATCAAAGATTTTTTACAATGCCATTGATGGTCACGCTTCTACGGTGGAAAGGTTTTTTAGCACTGGCAAAAGCAAGTGCATTTTGCGGTAGTCTCACTGTAACGTTGAACGTTCGAGTGCACAACTCTGCACTGGAAGGTTCATCTCCCATCGTCGTTCTCCAGTTCATCTTCCCATCTACGGGAGATGAAATCCTATAAAATCTTGATGTTCTGGATGGTTTTAAGAGCCCTCTTCGAAACATCGTCTTTCAGCTGTAGCCCGGTCAACGTCAGATGAACTAAACCATACCTATACGTATACAATGTGTAGTACACAGTCCCTTTTACGAACAACGGGTGAACAGGAGCAGAACAAGCACAGGTCGGTAGTTCCAGCAGGAAAAGATTCCAGATCGCTTCCCTCTTCGCCATCTCCCAACCCTTTGTCCGTCGTCCTGCTTTCACATCTGAACGTTCCTCGTATCTCCATCACTGTCACGACTGGGTGTTCTCCGGGCAATGCTACACAGAGGGATATATCCTGTGAAGAGATTACGGCAGTGTAGCCAACCCCCGTTCTGCACCAGCACCAGCCAAAGCACCGAGGAGAAAGGGAGAGAAATGGACAAAGAGAGATAGGGAGCCAGAGAGAAGAGGAGAAACGAGAAAGAGGTTACATCCTATATATAGCCAATGCCAAGAGGTTGAAATTTAGTCTCGGCGAAGAGAAGGAGCGAAAGAGGAATAAGGGCGGGTGGACGAGAAGAACTCGTCCGAGGCTAGCACTATGAAACGGGGTTGGTTCGTTATACATATATATATATATATAGAATGGATCCCTGCAGGTTGAAACGGCGAGGAGGTCGTTGGGTGAAGGAGGGGATCGAGAAGATGGAGGAGTTGGAGGGTTGCTCTTTGGCTGTGGACGAGGCAAAAACGAGCCAGACGCTGACGCGCTCCTGAACCAGTAAAAGTTTAAGCCTCTGTCGTAACTTCCCCTGTCTCTCTCTCTCTCTCTCTCTCTCTCTCTCTCTCTCTCTCTCTGCCTCTGCTTCTCGCTTGGTCCTTCGCTCCCGTTATACTTCCGCGACACTGATCATCCCTCTCGCAAACTGTCGGGGCTCGCGTCTTTATGCGTCAGTTACTTTGGGCAGCCTTCTCAACGCGGCCTTGTCGGGAGAGCCTCTGTGAAAGCCTTGGATACGGAAAATATTCCGTGTACCGTGGTCTGCTGCCACCACCCTCCAAGAATACGCTCGTGAACGGGGTTGAAGATTTCCCCGATAGTTTCGTCGGCCCCTATATCGGTGGCTCTATCGCTGGTACACACGGCTATTCCTGGCGTCTCCAATAAAAAAAACGATGTTAACAGCATCTGAGCAAACTAGTCTTCCCAGGGCGGATAAGAAATCTTCATAGGGTGGTCAGTCTGGAAACGACCAAATCAGCGAAAAGTATGAATAATTGATGTAATCGCTTCACCAGAAAGTTGATAAGAGTTTTATTGGGATTTATGTTATTCTCGAGCTTCGATTTTTCATAGCTGGTTCTTTACGCCACTTTTAGCCACCAACCCTACAAGTATACGTTGGCTGTCTAATGCTATATGATATAGCAGGTTTTCATAAAATGAATATTCCCTTATACTATCAAAAATCAAAAACATCATAAAAAATGTTCAATTGGGCGGCATCAATTTCCGATATGAGAAAAATCAGATGGCTCAATGCGCAAGGTAGTACCGATCACCATGTGCGCGGCGAGTCCAATTGATTGGATACTGAAAAAAAAAGTACGATGGAGAACGAAGGCCATACAAGAGTTTGTCCGTTGTTCTTCTCGTAACACGTCATTCGTCGGGGCAGTTTGATACCCGCATGGCCTCGACGTGCCAGCCCGCTTGATTGGTATTCCAAAGATTCCCCGGGAGGTCCTCGTGGCCCTGTGTTTCGGGCAGGAAACACGTAAAAGCGTAGGGCTAGATAGAACGTAGTAAGTTCGATTAAACGAAATCCAGAAACGAATGAGAGAGTGATGATGGTCGCGAGGGTGAACGGAGGTTACAGTTGGCGTAATCCCCGCACCCCCTATAAGACAGAAAACAGTCCGTTACTAGAGGATTGCTAGAATCATTGTAGGGTTCTTATCCTTATATCCTCAATTTCTTATAGGGTCCTTGACTACCATGTACTTCACTAGTATTTTTCTGACTAACTGAAATTAGTTCGTCCTCTTTGTGCTCCCTCTTCGGTCATCATCCTGGCGTTCCGTTTGTTTCTCTTATTCCATCTCTTTTCTTCCTCCCTCCCTCCCTCTCGCTCTCTCTCTCTCGCTCTCTCTCTCTCTCTCGCTCTCTCTCTCGCTCTCTCTCTCTCTCTCTCTCTCTGAATTCTTTTTATCCGCAGCGTTTTTGGGGCTCTCTTCGTTCTTCCATTTCCAGATCTTCGTCGTATATCTCTATTACCCAAAGACGTTTCCAGCTCACCCACTCGATCTCAGAGATGTTTTTTTTTATTCGGGTTCTTCTTTCCTTTTTTCTTCGTTCCTGTTTGTATTCGTTTCTCTCCCCCTCTCTCTATCTCTCTCTCTCTTTCTCTCTTTCTCTCTTTCCATACTTTAGGCCCATGCGTTCCTTTTGCGCTTACAAACCTTCGCAGCCGGCTCTCGCGAACCCTTCAATTTCTCCAGAGCGTCCAACAGACGCCGCCGAATCTCTTCTGTTTTTTTTTTTTTTTCGTGACGTACGGTAATCTTTCTCTCAACGCAATTTTTGTCCCTACATTTTTTCTCTCGCGCTTCGTTTCTCGCTATGCGAGGTTGGAGCCGCACACTGACGAAATTGTGAAACTCGTGGGTTCGAATAAATCGATCAGGCCAATTGTTCTCCTGATAAGCGATCGCTGGTAAATTTGAGAGGCTAATTTGTAATGTCGCTCAGAATATATTTTTTTCCTGACATAAGCTACGGAAATCAGATCACTTTCAGGCTTGCAAGCAAACACAAGTGCTGTATTAAATGTATTACAGGTAAAAATCAATGCTTTGCTAGGAATTGTTGACGAAATAATAATCTGCCTCCGTGTTATTTTTTTCATAATTACAGCTTAAGGATGTATATGCTATAACTGAAAACCATAATAAACTGTTCCAAATTTGACATATTCAAAATTCAAGCTCAGTTCATGTGGAAAATTTGAAGACGATTGATGAAACACATCAAATGTTATACAATAACTAATTTAATGTGCACTTTTATGATAAATAGCACTCTCTCCGATATTTATACTATAAAAATATAGATAAAATCATAGGAACGAGTTGTAAATTTTCCCACGCATATAGAATACATTCAAGAATCTATTCTCAAAATTTTGTACGCGTGGTCAATGTAATTTCGGTGATATTTAATTAAAACCGAAAAACCGAAATCCAAACAAACCCAAATAGTTTGGAAATATTATTTTCTTTGATTCAGGAGCTCATTAAATGAAATTTCACAAATTTTAAATTTCTGTTTTTTTTTTTCGTTTCCAACAGATAGATTCCGCTGTGATTCGCGTCCAAAAGTTTTTTCTGGCTTGGACGAAATATTACGATTTTTCAAGTTTTTCATTTTTTTTTCCTTCAAATAACGTCTCGGCATATGAGTTAATGCATTTTATATTATATATAATTATTCGAAACCAGTTTACATAAAATTATCATGGTTAACAGTGAGAAAATTAATTTCACAATGCTTTTGGTAGTGACGATACCTTACATCCTTAAACTCAATATTATATTCGTAGTTGCAATTCGATACAATTATTCGTCATTGCGTTTCATCCATGCATATAAAACGATTCTCTAACCGACTCACCGACATATCGACAACACACATCCTAAACCGCAGAAGATAGAAACATGAGATTTGTAAGATATGTTGCTTAGAATGTGTGGAGGTGCACTAAGAAAGGATTTTTCGAAAATGAACTCTTAAGGTGATGAAATGGAGTGTAAAAGTTTTTGTGGAAAATTGAAATCCCTGCTTTTATCTCAATGAAATTTGGACGATCTGTACCTTAAAGGGCGTAGAGGTGCACTAAGAAATGATTAGCTCCTCGCATAGTCAACTATATGTGGACTGTTCGAGAGTATCGATTGCCCAAAACTTGGATGTGTTTGCCGAAGACTATAAATCATATAATGTTGTCTAGCATTGCAAAGCCATATAGTTCTGTAGACAATAATGACATTGTATGGTACTGGAGTTGAAGGCTGATACTTTTAGACTACAATTTCATTAAGGACGGAAGTTCAGGTGTTACAGTAACTTTTCTTACTCGAAAGTTAGAGATAGTACATTTCAAAAGTTAAGCCGCTTCCCAATCTGGCAAAGTCGCATACATTTTTAACCTGTTTTGTGTGTGTGTGTGTGTGTGTGTACTGTCAGTTGTCTCAACTATGGCTGATTTGTGACGAGGCAAAATTACAATTCGCAAAAATTGAAGTAAAATATTTACGTGAAGAAGAAAACGGGTGACGGGAGTAGTATACAATGAAAGAACGAGTCAAACTAACTCGGGAAAAGAAGAGGCAAGACTGTTGAAAGCAACACTGGCGTTGATGAAGGTGAAGCGAACCTCAAAATCGTGTAAGACAAACGTCTAATAGATATTGAATTATATTATATTATTGGACATACGAATATAAAAGATATGCATGTTTATATATATATATGTGTAATTAATCAATCGTTGTCTTATCCGAGCAATATAAACGTCATTCATTTCTCCCATCCCTACACATGTATTTTAATCATGCGCGCCATAAATTGGGTATAATGCATTTTCGAAATTCCCGCCGCGGTGCACGGTCTCGCTTCCTCTGCAATGTTGCCAGAATTTCGGTTACTGAGTTATTTGCCAGAATAATTAATTTTGTTAAAACGAGTTCTAACGAGTTTTTTGTTAAAAAAAATTTGTCCATGCTTCTTCGTTTGTGTAGAAAATTCCATATTTCTATCATATTAGTCTTAAATGTAAGACTAAATAATGTTAAGATTTACATGTAAGTTTTTCATTATTATGGATTTTTATCAATAACCAAGTTTCTAAACTGCACGAAAATTTTATCAAAATTTTGTTTACACTGTAATTTACAGGTTACAATCGAATTCCAAAAAGGTTTTATAATTTTTTTGCTGACACTTCAGTCTTCTTAATTATCAACCCTTACCTCAGTCAGTCAGTCTACCACCGTGCCTGAGAATTATGACACTCTACCTTCTTTCGTCATTCCTTACTTTTTTCTCTCTTTGTTTATCTCTTCTTCGGATCAAATCCCAAAGTCCACGCGGACGAAGTCACAGGCAAAAGCTGGTCAATGAATATTTACGATATCAATTGGCGTTGTATTACTTTTTACAAATTAAATTAGACTTCATATTTTTTAATGTACATAGTCATGGTGTACGTAGTGGACGAGTAATATATTGGTTTGTGAGTGTACGCGTGTGTGTGTGTCCGTACACACACACATGTATATAGAAAGAAGTGAACACAAGGGTTGAAGGGGAAGATGATGGAAAAGAGACCATGGCGTTGGATTTCGAGGGAGCGACAAAGTATAGGACGAGTTAGCGTTGGCGTCGGTCAAAAAGCAGGACCAAAGTGATATAGGTACGGTTGGCGGGGTGGACAAAGGGACGAGGGCCTGGCATGGCAGAGGGGGCGGGGGGAGGGGTTGAGGGGTGACGAGTATGAGCTTGAGAATTGCCGTTCCTGATATTACTACCCCGATCAGCCCTCCGCTCTCTGCTGGCGTCGCAGAGCCGCCTCCGGTCGTGCCTCGAGCCCTCGACAGAAAAAAAAAGGATAAAAAAAATGTCAGATCCCTCTACCAATGTCAGAGAAAACGGGGCCAGGAGTGGCGCTGTGACTCTTCTCTTGTGCCTGGACGAGAGAGAGAAGCTCGAATCCCGAGAGAAGTGAGAAAAAGGATCGCTCGACTTCACCTACGGTGGATATAAAAAGATGAGAGGGCGGGAGAGGAAGGGAGAAGAGAAAGAGAGAGAGAGAGAGAGAGAGAGAGAGAGGGAGAAGAAAAATATAAAAGGAGAAAGACGTAAACCCCACAGCATCCACCGCCCATCTCTTATATTTCACCCACACTTGGAGGTGACTTTTTTTTCCTTTTATTTCCATCCTTAGGTTTTACTTTTTCGCTATGTATATATATATATCTACCTACCTCCCTAACACTCTCTTTTTTCTCCTTCTCATTTCTATCCCTTCCTTTTCTCTCTCCATCCTCCTCACTGCTCTCTTTCTTTCGCTTTGTACCTTCCCTTTTTCCATCTTCGGCTTTTTGCTTTTTCTCTCTTTTTCGCTCCTTGGATGGCTGCACTCCGGTGGATTCTCTTCTCCTGCCGGGCTGCTGCTCGCACCAACATCAACGACTCCTCACTCTCTCTCTCTCTCTCTCTTTCTCTCCCTATGGCCAGATCCGCTCTTCCTTTTCGCCCTAGGCAGTACTTCGGTTTGCCGGTCTGGCCCATATAGCGCAACTCGATATAGCTCCGTGCTCGCTGGCTGCCGTTTTCTCGGAGCACCTCTAGAACACACACACACTCACACACACACACATATATATATATATATATATATATACCCTATTCCTGGAACATATCGATCGCTGGTAAGGAAAAAGGCGTATCCACAAAATTCGATGTATGGCATATGACGTGGGTAGGGCCCCTCGGTTCACCAAGTTACTACTACACATGTGTACACGTACGTGCAAGCATCAGCAGGAATATCCCATGGTGAATATATATATATATAGCCTGAAACGACCAGCGAGAAGGTACCAGCCTAGAGAGAAACCCTTGAGATTGAGGAAAATGGAAAAAGGTTGGCCCAGCTCTTTCTCCGGATTCTTCCTTGAGATCTTTTAGTATAGTAAAACGGTCGTACGTGTTCAACGGACCAAATCCTTCGTTTCCATGGCCCCGAGAACATGGTGTGCCTACCACAAAAGTAAGGGTAGCAGAGATGCGGGGGGCGGGCGAGGGGTTGGAAATGGTGTGTATGGAAAAAAAGAGAAAAGTTGCTACGGCCTATATGTAAGGCGCACATATGTGTGTGTGTGTGTGTGTATGTGTGGGTGGGTGTACTGGACGGTTGAGAGGCTTCGTTAGACCCTTCGCGAAACCGATATCCCTCGGGAGCAATTAGGAGGACACGCGAAATAGAACGCCGGGAATGCTCTATACTGTCTGCCCACTCCGCTTGCTCAACATTGCTCCCTCGTCGTCCCATTCCATTTCGATTGCCGACAGTGTGTGTGTGTGTGCGCGCGCGATCGTGAGCGGAAAAAGGGACTCTGATGAAACGTCGAAGCGGCCAGAAGGGCCAGAGGGGAAGGCGATTCGTTTCTACGGGAAAATCCGATGGTCATCCGCCGATCATGTTCACGAAAAATTCCACGCCGATCAATTGCTATAGTATATTATCAGTGAGGGCAATTTGATTTTTTTTTTATTCATCCGTTAATATTTTCGCAAATTCCGTCGAAATATTTGCTCCAACGTGCGACGGGAATAAGTTTCATTGAACTGTTGAATATTGGGCTTGATAGAGTTTTCGGACAAAAAATGAGAAGAACTTCGAACATTGTTGACAAGTTAACAACGATAGGAAGTAAAGAAAAAAAATAGAAAGAAGGGAGAAAAAAATGAAAAAAAATTTGCGTGCAGCGAGATTTGGCTCAGTGAACTAGCGGTTACTAGATAAGCACGCTACCGGGTAAGCTACGGGCTCGCTCGAACAGGGGATAACGTTCAGTCTGTTTAACCCTTCGTGGTCACATTTTCAAATTCAATCGCGGTGGTCACACTTGGGTTGATTCTACCCAGTCAGTTTTCAAAAAAGAATTCTGACCAAACTATCCGTCCGAAGTGGTTCAAAAAATTACGGAATATGCTTAGAACTTTCCAGATGATGTACGAAAAATTCATTTATAAGAAGTAAAATTACGACATGTTAAACAAAATTCATAAAGAGGTAAAAACGCAAAAAGACAATTTTTCGCTGAAAAAATCATAGTTCCGTGAATTTTCAACATTTTAAGTTAAAATTTGGACGTGATACTCCTTAGATATGCTCCTTTTGGGAAAATAGTAGCATAGTGCGCCTTCCAAAAAAGGTATTTATTCCGACATGTGAAGAGGGTAAATTTTATGATATGAGGATACTTCAAGCTCAAAAAAATAAAAAGTAAAATTTCAAAAAGGCGTCTTTCTCGGGTATGCTTCGCTCTCTAGTCCAATGTACTTTGTGCACTTGATAGTCGAGAGGAACCCTTCCCCTACGTCAAGTACGGAGACATTCTGAGACAGACTACCCTGCCCTTTTCTTGTTAGTTACAATACGGCTGTGCACAGTAGATGTTCTATAGGCAAAAACAAAAGTTTTTACGAGTTATGAAGCTAATTGTTACTTTTATTATTTAAAATAGAATCAATTATTGATTTTTTGCAAAAATCTGAAATAAATTCGTAACAATAAGTCCGAATTACACGTGTTTATTCACTGGTGCTGTATTCTAACATATTTCCAGTGAATGGCCATATGGGCTCTGTTCTGATAATTCTCAAAGCAGAATGAAAAGTTCAGCTCATCTGCTGAAAATTACAAAATGAAATACTGTTAAGAATCGACGATATACAATGTAAGAATCAAATGTTGTAAAATCATTCCATTCGTTTTGTTTTTTACAAAATTTAATTTTCCGTTTCTCTGACGAAACAAACATTGCTAATTTTTTGAGAATGTCACGTTAAGGTGCAAAGAAGCTTTGTGTATTTTCTACGAAATTGTAATAAGAAATATAACACTCATATGTATAAGAATATTGACATTTTGGTGCAACACAGCGATCTCTGAATCTGGAATTTAATAAAAAATAAATAATGGATCGTTATCCTTTACAGCATTCATCTACACTACACGTTCATTCACTGGTGGTCATGTGCCCATTTATTGCCAATTTCGTCCATTCACTGGCAATTTAGTCATTTCGTTACTTATTCATCAATTCCTCCAATATAATTTTCTGCAATTACTTGAAACATTTTTTTCTACTATCAGAATAATATCTTCGGTTAGCCAGAGCAATTAAAAAGTTTTGATAATATTTTTATTCTACAGTCCATCTGCATCCTATAGTGTCGTTATTCGTCCATTCACTGGTCGATTTACCCTGTTTTGCAAATACCAACACGATGATTTTGAAAAATCCGATTGTATCAGAGTTGAATCTTCCCGTTATTAAAAAGCGTCCTTATTCAGCTAAATGAGCCTTGCCGATTCAAGGCCAGCAGGATGCACGCTCGTTTGAGAAAGACAGACCTACGTGTATATCCGTATATATATATATATATATATATATATATTCGCACCGCTATGTATCGCCTAACGGTAAAAGCTCCTGGATCGCTAGCGCTCGCGGAGATTCCGCAGGATTTTTTGCGCCGATGAGGTCCCGGCGATTTCTCTGCTCGTGTGCAGCGACATTGGCGAACTTTGCCATATAGTATATATATATAAATATATATATATATATATATATATATATATATATACACGCACACAACGGAACGGAGAATGGAAAGAAAGACAGCGGAGATAGCGAAGGTCCAGCCTACCATTACTAGTATTATTATCACCATCACCAACATCACTATCATCATCATCATCGTCGTCTTGGTCGTCGTCGTTGTAGTGGTCAGGTTGCATCGGAATATAGCGGATCGCGCGCGGTACTCTCGCTTGGCCTTGTCTGTATAGAAATGCCGGAGCGGGGTACCGTTGGAATCCCCGGGAGTAATCATTTTTCGAAGGACGCACGTTTGTTAAGACCGCGCTTCGTGCGAGCACATCATCAGCGCCGGATATTTCGCGATAAACGCGTTTATAACTCGATGTATATGCCAGCTGCTTGGCATGAACGAGAGGGTGTAATCCACCTTGGCACATAAAATTATGTGGGATATGGCGTTTATTTCACTGTGAGCCGATACGAAGGTACTGCACCACGTGTAGCATTGGGAATACACGGATATACCTGCGGCCCATGGGTATTTCCGGTTGTAAAACGGAGAAAAGATGCTGGCTCATCTGATGAAATCCAAGCTGCTACTTCTCATCGGACTGTTTGCCATGAGGAGGTTTTTGAAACTCTGGCTAATACTCGGATTTTGGGATCGGGAACCGAAATCGAGTTCGGGCTTTGATCGAGCCCAGCAGAATTTTCCCTAACTCTATTAAGGCCCTAGTCTGGAAGCCTCACATGGGCCGTCAGTGGCCGGTCATACTTTGTTATCGACGGTCATTGAAGGCAACATAACCAGGGCTCTTCAAATTGCCTCAACGGTGCCTCATAAAAATTATTGCAGCCATATGCGTACGTGTGTGTGTGTGCACTGTGAAAACGGAATGTGGTATTTCAATACATTTGTGGCTTAGAATTCTGTTGCATATTTTGACACGTTTGATCCCGCGTTGTTCCAATGAACGCCACTGCATGCGTATTGGTTCAAGGCATCATGGCTCGTCTACTAAACGCATAGTTTAATTATTATATTTAATCGATCTCGATTACTATTACGCCACAAATTCTTCAATCACGCAATTTATACTAATTTGCCCCTATAATAGCAAAGTCTAGTTATATAGGGGAAATCGCTACTAGGGAATCTACAACTACACCCCTTAAAGGCCTTTGCTTACTTTCCGTACATCGACCATAGTTTTAGTCAACCTACCTACCCTACCATTCCCCAATGGGGGCCCGGTCCGGCTCTTTTACGGAAAACCCTACTGTGGAATCCACACGGAGAGAATTAAAAAGTAATTTTTGTCGTGAATTTCACGGTAAAAATTACCGTGATATATTTCAATGTGGTGACAAGTGAGAAAAGCATAATAATTCCTATGCGACAAGTTTTTTTTAACTCACGTTACAGAAAATTTCAAATACGTAGCTAAAATTTTACTATACAAGAAGGGTAGCGCGCACGATAATTTTTACCGAGAGCACAATACATTTTCCTATAGCACTCGTTAAATTTTATAATAAATCTTAAAATAACTGTTATAAAGACGATACTTTTTTATAGACATTTTTGAAAGGCATAAAATAATAAAATGCACAGTAAAATTTCGCTGATATTATATATTTTTTAAATTTAAGTTTTGCGTATTTTGTTACACATGAAAATTTACTAGAAAATCTGGTAAAATTTTCTATCTGAAGAAGAAATTTTATTTTATTTTCGTGAAAATCTGTGTTTTACTCAGTAATAATAAGCGAAGTTTCAGGCTTGTCATCTGGTTACCGTTACTGTACGGTAATTTTTAACATTTAATTCTTTCCGTGCACAAATAATCCCTTGAAGGCCCTGAATTGTATTAGGGATGCTCTGCCAATTTTTCTCGAATATTAATTGGATGATCGGAGGTGATCCTGTTAAACCCTTAAAGCGGTATATACATTTACAACGATAAAAAAATCGAAAAAGCAAGGAGCGATGAATTAATGGACGAAAATCAACTTTATAAAAAAGTTGAAGGCTTATTGTATGTGCCTGGTATCGATAACTAACCCGCAAGTAGGTAATTTCAATCATTGGATTTTTTACGTGTGAAACTTTAAAAGGGTTTTTCTCAGAACTGCTTTTTCTGCATTAGCGTGCAGGATTACTCAAAAACTATTAAATCGATTGAGTTGAAACTTGGAGAAATATTGATAATATTATTAACTTCTAGTTGACCAGAATTATTTTTGAAAAATTAGAAAAAAACTGCTTTTTCATCCAAATTTTACAAGAATTATTCGTAAAAATTTGATTTTTTTTAAAGCGTGAAATTCTCTTAAGTTTGCATTTTCCTCATCTGAATTCCTGTCAAATAGAAAACTATACATGTTCGAGCTGAAAAAATGATTGAGTTTTTTGCAGATCAAAGTCTACGGGAAGCTAGACTGTACGCCGATTCGCAACTCCCGCGCTAACCTCGCTGTAACACTCTGCCACAGCTGCGTCATTTTGATGATAAATAAATTTGAAAAAATTGTTTTGTATACTTAAATATACTATTAAAGTATACCTACAGTTCGATAAATGTAGAATAATTATTTCTTAATTTAAAAAATCTCTCAAAATTGTCTAATGTTTTTCCCGTCTAAATGTATATCCCGCCTTAAATAATTTGGTTATTCGTTATGATTAAATTAATACTTGATATAATAGCATTATATTTATGATAAGAATTTTCATTCTCATAGATTATCACTGATGAAAAAATGCTCACAATAGTGAATAAACTTACAACAGATGTATTAGTTTCATCCTAATCAATTATATATTTGATGGTGCAAATATAAAAGCAGCTTTGCACAGTTCTTGAAGTTGGGCTCCAGTTTACAGGAAATGCCAATGTTCTAGCCAGGTATGAATTACGTGAAAGTGTCCTTGCTCGCAATCTATCCCGGCCAGAAAATTGTAATATCTAAAGGTAAAGTGAAAGCTGTAAAAAGAAACGAATTTGCGATACTTTCGGTCTGTTCCATGAAAGGGCCTGTTCAGGTGAATCAGACGAGGCAAGCCTAACCTCGTAGGCAGTGATGGGCATGCCAAAATTACAATGTAATTCAATTATTAATCTGGCTACAAAGTAATTAAATTACAAAATAATCTCATTGAACTGTATTTCATTACATTTTAATTGTAATTATTCAGGACATATTATGAAATCTGTTATAATGTATTTAATTACTTAGTAATCTGATTAAAATGTATTCAAATACTTTGTAATTTAATCACTTTGTTACTAGTTATGGTGTAATAAAGGAGAAAATATCATTTTATTCTCTAAAGTTGGATAAAAAAAGTGATAAATTATATCTCGTTTAAACTACAAAATCAAAATCTTGTTTAGCTATTAGTTAGCAAACTGGTTTATTCGAATGAATATATAATCGATTAATTTGCAATTAGATTAACTTTCAATTGAATTACATAGTAATTAACAACACTAGGCACTTGTGGTAATTAATAAAGTAATCTGTTATAAAGTGATTAAATTATCAATTACAGTAGTAATTGTAATTGTTAATATGATTACTTTTTGCCCATCTCTGCTCGTAGGGCATGCCCGGTGACATTTCTGCAACGGATAAAAGCTCGAAATAGAGGACGAGAAAGCAGTATCACAAAAATCGTGTGTAAACGTGTGTATTCGAATACTCCTAAGTCCTAAGGGAAAGAGGGATAACGAGAGAAAGAGGGAGAGGGAGGGGAGATCAAGGGGAGGGAGGAAGAGAGAGATGATCCTAGCCGATTAAGCCTTCGACGCC
>OZ010717.1:16472233-16688338 GCA_963932345.1 Ophion ventricosus
TGAATCAACCTTAAGCCGGCAGAGCAAAACCGACGCACGCAGGCAGGCCTGCTCCAAAATGCGTGAGAAGAGTTTCACGCTCATGGATGATTGTTATATTACGATGAGACGTGAGTTAGCCATATGTATCTATATATATATATATAATATTTATATACATGTGTGTGTGTGTGTGGGTGTGCGCGTATAATACAGAAACCGGATGAGAGGTAGTAGTCGTCAATCGAATGCGACAAACTGGCGTGTCGTTACGTGTATAATATGAGCATGTCCAGATCCCTGGCAGGAGTGACCAAACGATTCAAATGATAAAACCTCGATATATCGCCCAGCTCATCAAATCATCTATCGCCTTCCGTTGTGCTTTCTCGTTAACCTGGGATCTTTTTTCCCATACACGCATATATTTGTCTCGCTATGCGTCCGCTGCGCCCTCGTGGCCTTTTTACCGTACGCAATGACAATGTATGTTAATGCATTTTGCCTTCGTATTATAAGAGCGTGGCAGTGGACACATGGAATTAAGATAGTGACTGGACAATGTACGGACAAGGTACTGAACAAAGTACGGAAATTTGTTAGATCGTGGCCAGATTCTACCACATCCATATAGGGATTTCATAGGGAGACCGTAGGGAGTCCACGTTGTAAAACAACTGGATACGGCGCTATTTCACGATCGTCGTGACGTTTGAAAATTTTTCATTTGGAATCCTCAACCGGAATTTGTTGAACCTGCTAAAAAGAAAATCCGTTCGTCATCCCGTGCACTAATTTGTTGGGGAGTTCTGAGATGCACCCACGTCTCTATAGGGATTTGTTAGAAACACCGCACATAGGGAGTCCTCATTGGGATCCAATTCAATGCTGCACTGCTCCCCGATGAATGCCGGTTGAGAATTCTTATCACGTTCGAATCGGAAGATTATTGTGATGAGATTATTATGAGAAATCCGTTTCCGAACCTCAGAAAATCCAAACAAAAAAAATCGAATGTTTTCTATGTATCATTTAATACTTGCAATCGTATCTTCTGAAAAAACGAACAAAAAAAATGGAGTCAGTTAATGATTGGAAGTGATAAAACTGCTCTACATCTTATATGGAGAGAGAAGGAGAGTCAGGTAGTCAGAGAGAGAGAGAGAGAGAGAGAGGGGGAGAGAGAGAGCGAGAGAGAGAGAGAGAGAGAGAGAGAGAGAGAGAGAGAGAGAGAGAGGAATTATATACCGGTTATGTTCCATCGATTGTGATAAATTATTTAGTCAAGCTATTTATACTGGTTCGCCCCTATAATGGCAACGTCTGATAATATTGGAAAAATCGCCACTAGGGAACTCCG
Source organism: Ophion ventricosus (assembly GCA_963932345.1). Taxonomy (NCBI): domain Eukaryota; kingdom Metazoa; phylum Arthropoda; class Insecta; order Hymenoptera; family Ichneumonidae; genus Ophion; species Ophion ventricosus. The sequence goes on from OZ010717.1 coordinate 16,473,573, forward strand.
CCACTCCGTACTTGGCTCATAGTTTTAGTCTCAACTACGTATTCTGATCGTACTAGAAAAAAAAACGAAGGTACACATTTTTCCTAAGTTTCTTTGACCAAAAATGTAGGTTTTATTTTAAAAATTGCTAAAGCGATTTTTAAAAATGGCTAAAGCGTTTTTTTTTATGAACCGTAGGCAAGTCACGTAGCCTACGGTTCATAAAAAAAAAACAACACATTATTACCTATCCAATGAGGTACTTAAGTATTGAATGATAATACAAAATTACAAGATGTTTGAATAAACATCATTACACAGTAAACAAAGGAAAAGTATCAATTTTATTGGACTTGCAGAGTATGGACTCGTAATTTAAAAATGTTTGCAGATTATTCTTATTTCATTGTTGATAAATCTTTGTTACTTTGTCCTCAGACTACAAATTATTTTATAAAGTTCGATTCCATAAGACAGCTGATTTTTATTAATTTTTTAAGTTGCCTACCCTTCACACTAAAACAATAATGAAAATAATATCTGGAAAAATGGTTCACTTTTGCATAAAGCATTACTGGGTTATTTGATAGCGGAAGACATGTCCTACAACCCTTTCACGGGATCTTGACCAATAACCAGTAGTCCTACAGAGGAAAGGTGTACGGGTTGATCCCATGGGGTAAGATGATCATTTTCAATTGCGAAGAAATTGTTAACATTATCTAGTGGTATGTAAGGTTTAAAAAAAGGCAATATTTTTATTAAAACCCTAATAAATTGAATATTTCGCATATGCCAATCGTACGATAGATAAATATGCCAGTAGTAAACGCTTTCGGATCTTGATTATGCTGCATATCTTTGAAATTACGAGCATTCTCCCTTAGGGGTATCATCTCGTACACCTTTCCCCTATATACATATATATATATATTAGATGTATGACTTAATTTTTACAGATTTTTTCTTCAAGCTTAAAATTATATTTAAAATAGAAATATTTTCGCGGTCTTTTGTGGTTTTGAAAGGATCGGACGCAAGGTTTCAGAACACCGAACGACAAGTCTACGTGAGTTGCATAACCTCTCAGAATAGCAGAGTTTACAACGGCAACTGATAAACAGCACATTCGACACTGCATTTTATACGAATTCCAACAAGGAAAAAATGCTTCTAAAGCACGGGAATCAATTTGTAGTGTTCTTGGTGCCGACGGTGTGTCTTATGAAACGTGTAATTATTGGTACAAACGTTGTAGAAGTGGTGATTTCGAATCTTAGTGACCAGTCGCGCCCTGGACAGGATATGAAGGGTGTGCTTCATTACGAACTCCTGGAAACTGATCAGACGGTAACTGCGGAACGCTACAGCCGATAATTGAACAAACTGAACGAAGAACTTGACCAGAAAAGGCTATTTACTGGGCAAGGAGGCAAGCAAGTCATACTGCTGCATGACAAAGCTCGACCTCACGTTGCTCGCGCGACTCAGAAGACCCTCTTGAACTTGGGATGGGAAGTTCTCCCGCACGCGGCGTATTCACCAGACCACGGTCTTACATACAGGTCTGGAAACTCCGCCGGATCGGGGGGGTCGCTTACTGACGAAAATTTTTTAATGCACTGGCCGCTGGAGCGCTGCGATCTTAAAAGAGTTGGTGGCGAAGTGCGGTACGGGGGCAGACGGAGGTATTGAAAAAAGACAGAGCTAATCGCCGCATTACTCTGCATCTGCCTGTCTCCGTAACACCTCATTTCAATTATTGGTTCTGCAGTATATATATATATTGGTGGTATATCTACCAATATAGCTAATTATAATGAATAAAATTAAGCGGTGAACCAACCCAACAAGCCGCCAAATCTAATTAAACCCCAAGCGTGGCTATAACTTAAATATTAGAAAACTGTCTTACTCATGGAATGATAATCGTGGTCGCACGGATACGGTGCTGACATGAGCTACCGTTTTGAAGGAGCCGAGTTCGATCCCCGAAGAGTGAGCTTTTTTTTTGCATAGGTTTCTGGTGTTGTATTAATTATTTATACACATTGTATCATTTTTGTATGTCATCATTTTCTTTCTCGCAAATAAAAATTCGAATTAATTTTTAAATAAATGTTTTTATTTTTTTATCGGTTTTTTGGTCGTTGGTAAAGATTTTGAACTATGGGTGAATAACAAAACGATGAAATCATTTATACCACGTCGCATTTTCTATACCATTCTCATCCTCTTTTTTCCATTCGAGAGAAATGTCTTCAGCCTTGAAATGCTTGTCACAAATGACATCCAACGAACTTAATTTTATAATACCCGGGATCGCGTTTTCCCACTGTTTCCACCGCACTGTATCTTTTGGCACGCGAAATAACGAGTGCTTCGATAATACAATTCTGCTTCCAGTTTTGCACCCCGGCACAACACAGATTCTCGGAATTTTTTCACTTCCGATAAGTCAATAGCACAAGAAATCCACTAATGAGTCGCTTTTGTTTACAAAATTATTTTTGGTGGTTATGTTCATCTGGGGGCAAGATTGAGGCGCCACGTAGTGTCAACTCTCAACGAAAATTTTCGTCCGTAAGCGGCCTACCCCCACCATGCGAATTCTGGCAGAGTTTCCAGACCTGTATGTAAAACCGTGCACCAGACTTGGCCCCATCCGACTACCATTTGTTCCGGTCAATGCAGCACGCCTTAGTGGATAAACAGTTGAAAACGCTGGACGATGTGCATAAATTCGTCGATGACTTTATCGCCTCGTAGCCTGCAAGTTTCTTTCGCGACGGCATTCGTATATTACCTGAGAGACAGGCGCAAGGTCATAGAAAACGATGGACAATATTTCCAAGATTAAGTTCGTTGTTCTCTATTTTTTAATATTAAATAAATTTGCTGAAAAATCTGCAAAAATTAAGGCATACACCTAAAATATACACGTAAAAGTTTGGTGTTTCCGTGAATGCATCTTTTTCTCCTTTGCTTTTTTTTTTATCAAGCGATGCTTCATCGTTCTAATTCGGGGTGGTAGAGGGAATTGGAATGATACACGTCTCGGCAAGGGGCAAAATAAGCGGGTCCGAGGTCGATATGCGACGGTTGTGCCGAGGAATCGGACGCGATGGGTGAACCGGTCGGGTGAGGGGAGCGCGGGGGTGGCGGCTCGGGTGGGTATAGGGGCGCGAGGAGGGAAAAAGGCGAAAGAGCTTGAACGCCCGTAGTTTACGCTCCTCTTGTGTATATCTCTCTCCCCTGTCGCACACACGAGAAGAAGAAGAGTCGGGCGAACGAACGACGCCACTGCTTTTTTTTCGGCCGCACACGTGTGAGGTTATCCCGCTGACGGTGACCCCATCATCCTCCTCCTCCTCCGCCTCCTCCACGTCCTCCTCCTCCTCCTCTTTCTACTTCTTCTTTCTCTTCGTTTGTTTCTTTTTTTTCCCTCCGACGAGAGACCGCCGCCGCCTTCGTCCTCTCCACGCGTTTCTCTCCCCTTTTGCCTTTGCACGTCACTATAATACGCCTCTCACTTCGAAAGATATAGAGAACCCGGAGGACCGCGGACGCGCAGACCCGTATCCCACAGCATTGGGCCGTGGCGCTCTCTCTCTCTCTCTCTCTCTCTCTCTCTCTCTCTCTCTCTCTCTCTCTCTCTCTCTCTCTCTCTTTCTATGCCTCTCTCTCTCTCTACCCCTCTTTCTCTCTCCCCCATTTTCCCATCACGGGGATCGCACCCATGGCCCAGTCCCTCGTCGACATTAGGCTCGAACGATTTTTTTTTCGTCTCTGCTCTTTTGCTTCTTCTGTGGTCTCTTGACGCGCAAAGATATCCAGTGAGTCGCTCTTCCATACGGTCTTCTCGATTTACTGTATATACGACACGTTTCATATTCATACGAACCGAGATATATCATTATATACAGGGTGATCCCGTCCGTAGACGTCAAAATCGACCAGTGCGATAGAGGCCCCGGACGGCAGCAATATTCACCACTTAAAAATGAGTCTTTATTATGTATTGTTTGAAAAATCCGTGCGAAAATTGAGTTCGGGCTTTGATCGGGCCCATCTTAATTTTCCCTGACTTTATTAAGGCCCCAGTCTGGAAGCCTCACATGGGCTATCAGTGGCCGGTCATACTTTACTACCGCGGGCCATTGAAGGCAAAATAACCAGGGCCCTTAAAATTGCCTCAACGGTGTCTCATAAAAATTATTACAGCCATATGCGTACGTGCGTGTGTGTGCACTGTGAAAAACGAAATGTGTTAATTTAATACATTTGAGGCTTAGAATTCTGTCGCTTATTTTGACACGTTTGATCCCACGTTGTTCCAATGAACGCACTGCATGCGTGTTGGTTCAATGCATCACAGCTCGTCTACTAAACGCATAGTTTAATTATTATATTTAATCGATCTCGATAATTACTATGCCACAAATTCTTTAGTCAAGCAATTTATATTGATTTTCGCCTATAATAGCAAGGTCTAGTAGTATTGGGAAAATTGCTACTAGGGAATCTGCAACTACGCCCCTTAAAGGACTTTACATGGTTTCCGTACTTGGACCAAAGTTTTAATCAACCTACCTACCCTACCATTCCCTAATAGGGGCCCGGTTGGGCTCTTTTACGGAAAACCCTACTATGGAATCCACAAATAATCCCTTGAAGTACCCGAATTGTATTAAGGATAGCCTGTCAAGTTTTCCGCACGAAAAGACGATTTTTTTGGACGTGCTCTACCTTGAACTAAAAATATCATGAATATTAACCCTCCGCGGTTACCCGGGGTCAAAATGACCCCAAGCACAACTTCGAACCAACAAATAAATCACTTATTTTTCATGATTATCGTTCTTTATTTCACTCCGAAATGGCTCTTCAGATATAAGAATAAATACCTTTTTTGAAGCGAAGAACATTCTTTGTTGCAAAATCACAAACGAATATTAAAAAGTGTATTATAGAAGATATGTACACCGTGCGAAAAGCTACCCTGCTATGTGCCCGATTAGAACTGATGAAAATAACGAACCCTTGAGTCTTGCATCGGACCGGAAGTGACTTCGATGTGGCTAAGGTTAATTAGAATTAATTCAATTTAAGAACGATTATTCTGTAATAATCAATATTCATTTTATATGTTATATTAATATTGAATAATTTAATGCGCAGTACAGTTTCTCGTTTCTTCCATAATTCGGAAAAAATGAAATTTTGTATTTTCTTTTTTGTTCATGATTTTTAATGGAACAGTCCCTCGAGATGTTCATAGCCATTCAATGATCCCAAAATAATAATTGTGAAAAAAAAAAAATTCGTTTCCCTGCGTTCTTTCTTTTCCTTGCAATATTCTAAATTAAATTATAGGGACGCGCATTCCATTTGAACAATAACGTGCTATCGTCGCAAGGAACATTGTCCGAAAGAAATAATCTCATGCTAGGTGTGAACATAAAGAACAATTCTCTTTCCCGACGATCGGTAAAGCTAATTATCTTCGATTCATTCTACTTCATCTTACCTGGTCGACATTTTTGTACCGATCATTCTGCTCGAGATACAACAGAACGTTTGAAAGAAAAAACAAAGGTGAATCAACCAGAAATTGCGTCTTTTTTCTGAGCTCGAACCACCCTGTCGACTCTGCCGCGAGATCATTCAACATATGCGAAACAATCTCCTGTTACCACTTCCGAGACGTGAAATCAGAATTCCTTGCAACGCCCCAAAATCACCAGAAAATAGGAGTATTTTTTATTACGAGATTACAAGTGTGTGTTTTCCCGACGAGATCGATCAATCTAGTAACTTCAACAGCTCTTCGTTTTATCGATCGTATTTGGCTGACGTCCAAATACCATTCGGTGCTGGAAAAGCCTGTTGGCTTACATCGATTCACGCGTTCGTATACACAGACATGCATTTTCACCCCGACTCCACCGAAAATCTCGATCTGCAGCCAATCGTCTACAATTTCCGGATTCGAGCGATGTACTTGGAATTTTGGCAAAAAAAAAAAAACCAGCGACGAAAAAAATCTCTGCACCGTTATTATTACGTTCCCGATGTATCCTGTATCGCGCGCACCAAATCGTTTTTTCCCACAAACGAGAATCGCGGAGCGATTTTTGCGCGCCCGGTGATGTCACCGATCTATGTCCTACCATAGTCCGTGTCTTCTAACCGCATCGTCGTTATTGTCGCCTCGTCGCTTGCGAAGCTTGAAACTCGATTGGGACTGACGCGCTGTCTTCGTGTATACGCGCGCAAAACCGTAACGTACATAAACGTATATCAAAATGTATATACGCAGGCCGTAAAGAATAACGTATGTAACGTTATACCATCGAGACGATACGGATCGGGTTTTATATATATATATATATATGGGGAAATGTAATTTCGAGGACATTCCAGTCGGAGAACTGTCCTTGTGGCAGCTTTTTTTGTTCCTGTAATCAACGTTACGTAACCGGCAATGTCTTGAGAATAATCGTTAGATAAACGTGAGCGTACTTATATATAAAGATTATTTTAAGATAATTTTCGAAATAATTTTCAAATTTATTTTGAAATAATTTTCGAAATAATTTTCAAATTTATTTTGATATAATTTTCGAAATGATTTGCAAATTTATTTTGAGATAATTTTCGAAATAATGTTCAAATTTATTTTGAGATAATTTTCGAAATAATTTTCAAATTTATTTTGAGATAATTTTCGGAATAATTTTCAAATTTATTTTGAGATAATTTTTGAAATCATTTTCAAATTTATTTTGACATAATTTTCGAAATAATTTTCAAATTTATTTTGTTCGAAAATTCAAAATCATTTTTAAATTTATTTCGTTCAAACATGGAAATAATTAGAAAAATTATCACGTTAGAAAATTTGTAATTAAATCTTCTTTTGATTTTTTACAGAAAAGATCTTTTTTTTTTCACTGAAAACAGGTTTCGATATTATGAAAATAATAGTGAATGCAAATAAATTTTTTATTTGTATATCTAAAATAACTCACATTTACGTGTCCGTACACACGCACACACGCAACACACCCAGAGCACCCATATATATATATATTTATATTTTTTTACATATATACAGTCAACGCTTTAAAAAAAGTTTTATATTCAATAATTCATATATGTATCCAAAAAAAAAAATTTGAAAAAATAAAAATTCATGTATTTATAATTCACATAAATATTATTAGATCATTTTCAGATTTAAAAAAATGAAATAATTGCGATACTTTCATTTAAAAGCTTAAGTATACGATAAAAAAAATTCGAATGTCTTATATATATATATATATAAACACACTCACACCTAGTGTTTAAATGTTTAAATTTCATCCATTTAATAATTCGAATATAATAAAAAATGATTTTCAATATACATAAATAATTTTATTTATATTTCACATTATGATTATAGTCTTGATACTAGATGGTTCTGTCCTTAAAATCAATGATTTGTTTAAACAATATTTAAAGGCCGTGCTCAAAAGAGCCAGTTATCCCGATAGTCAACATAACACATATATAGCGCGTTTGATATGTATTTTCTCTGAATATATATAGATAAAAAAATTATGTATATTGGGTGAAGTAAAAAGTTCTGGGCGTTTTCCGCTAGATATCTTTAGTGAGCCATATCTCACGATGTATACATCGCATTGGGTCATATTAACGGCGATTTAAAGGTGACATTGCGCTTCAAAAAAAGTTCTTTGACAGTTTTGTGTTTGGTGAAGCCAGTTGTGTGTTACAGCGTTCCAAAATGGAGGTAAAAAAAGAGAAAATTCGATACATTCTTCAGTACCATTACGACCAAGGTGAAAAGGCGGAGCAGGCGGCCAAAAAAATTTGTGCTGTTTATGGACCCAATACAGTATCGAATGCAACAGCAAAGCGGTGGTTCCAACGATTCCGTTCTGGTAATATGGACGTCGAAGATGACGCACGCTCTGGTAGGCCAATCGTCGAAAATGTCGATAAAATCATGGAAATCGTCGAGTCGGACCGGCATGTAAGCACTTATTCCATTGCCCAGGAACTGAAGATTAGCCAGAAAACCGTTTGGAACCATTTGCATAAGGCTGGTCTCAAGAAGAAGCTCGATGTATGGGTGCCACACGAATTGACGCAAAAGAACCTTTTGGACCGAATTGATGCCTGCGATTCTTTGCTGAAACGTAACGAAATCGACCCATTTTTTAAGCGGATGGTGACTGGCAATGAAAAATGGGTCACATACGAGAACAACAGCCGAAAAAGATCGTGGTCCAATCGCGGTGAGCCGGCCCAAACGATCGCCAACTCTGGATTAACGGCCAAGAAGGTTTTGATGTGTGTTTGGTGGGATTGGAAAGGAATTATCCACTACGAGCTGCTCCCATCGGGTCAAACACTCAATTTGGACCTCTACCGTCAACAATTGACCAGATTGAAGCAGGCGATCGACCAGAAGCGGCCAGAATTGGCCAATAGGAAGGGTGTTGTGTTCCATCAAGACAACGCCAGGCCGCACATATCTTTAACGACGTGCCAGAAGCTTCGAGAGCTTGGATGGGAGATTCTATCGCACCCGCCGTATACTCCAGACCGGGCACCAAGCGATTATCACCTTTTCAAGCATTTGCAAAATGTTCTTAATGGTACAAAACTGGCCTCAAGAGAGGCTTGTGAAAATGAGCTGGTCAAGTTTTTTACCAATAGGGACGAGGACTTCATCAATCGCGGAATTATGAAATTGCCTTCAAAATGGACAATAGTTATCGAACAGAACGGCGCATATTTTATCCAAATCGGATAATCCTAACTATGTTAATTTCATCGTCGAAATAAAGCGAAAAAACGCTCAGAACTTTTTACTTCATCTAATATATATATGTGTGTGTGTGTGTGTGTGTGTGTGTGTGTGCGTACGCGTTGCAAAGCCCAAGCGCACCCGCGGCTCCTGGAGCAACTTGACCCCTTGACCCCTCGCCAACTCGTTTGCCTTTATCGCACTGGTACATTGCTCTTAACATGTGGTATACACGTATCTCTCGGCTTTTCTTCGTGTCACATGAGCGTATATTATCTTCACATGTATAGAGGCGCGCATATACACACGCGTGTAATACGCACTTTAGTTCGCGTTGTTAACGCGTATACGTGTGTATACGTTGAGCGCGAACGGCCGGCGGTGCTTATAAAATATCCCCGCTACACCCTTATCCTTTTATGAAGCGACGGTGCGGTTACGTATCCTCGGAAAGCCCTCTGCCCCCTCCCCTGGCGAGTGAGTCGTGCCAACGACACGCGATGCCCACCGTCGACGACGACGACGACGACGACGACGACGACGACAATGACGACGACAATGACGATGACGACGACGGTGGGAGCGGAATTCTCTGCTGAGCGACAAACAATTGCCGCCAAGTGGCTTAATTGTAGCCAACTAAACAAATGTTCTCCACGTTTTATCTCTCGCTCTCTTTCGCTTTAGTATTCTCGTTGTTGCTCTCGTTAGGTGCATTACACATATAACCTGAGCGTGAAGCAAAACTGTTTGGCCACACATACGAATACTTCTGCCCATCATCATCGCCCCCCCCCCCATTTTTCTTTCTTTCCCATTTCATCTTTCTTGTTCTTTTACTTCTTCTCTTCCTTCTCGGACTCGTTTTCCTCTCGATGTGTGTTCCACTCTCTCTCTCTCTCTCTCTCTCTCTCTCTCTCTCTCTCTCTCTCGATATTAGCTTGTCGTCTGGCTGTATCTGTCAGAGTACTGACTTTATAGAGAGAGAGCGAGATGCAAGGACGGAAGGGGGAAAGCCCCGGTTGGACAGGTCCGCACCGCAACGAATATCGTCATCGTCATTATCATTCCCGTGGCCCCGACGCTTGCTCTTCGCGAACCTCTTTCGCTCCCCTTCTCTCTCTCTCTCTCTCTCTCTCTCTCTCTCTCTCGCGCTCTTCCTCTGTTTCTTTAGCCACGACTTGGAGAGAGCTTCCCTTGAACGTATGTCTTCTTGTGTCCCCTTTTACCACGACGATACTGCGTGTATGTGTGTGCTCCGCAGCTTCTGATGCTGATGCTCTTCGGTCCAGGATGAGAAACAGAGACAAAGATGAGGAGTGAAAGAGAGAGAGAGAGAGAGAGAGAGAGAGAGAGAGCACTCTCCTTTACCGCCTGGTTCCCACACACACCGCATAAACTTGCTCCTCCCTCCTGCCGTTGCTTCTCGTTGCTCTCCTCTCTTGGGCTTCGCTCAACGAGCCACAGATATAAGCTCGTGTGAAAAACCCACGTGACTTCTGCTCTTGGGATATCTTCTCCGCGTGAGTTTCTCCCCCAACCTCTCCTCTTGGTCTCGTCCACTCTGGCGTATAGCACACTGGAAGGTTCCAAGAGAGATTCTCTCTCTCTCTCTCTCTCTCTCTCTCTCTCTCTCTCTTGCTCGCTCTCTCGGTACCCTCGTCGAGCCAGCGAGAGACGTCGCATGGAAGACGTTCCTTTTTCCCTCGTTCGACGGTATGGAGGTATGGAGGTATATATATATAGGCAGAACGTTATACACAACTTGGATAAGTACGTTGGCTCCACGCCATCATGGGATTCCCTTCTGGCAATGGGATCTTTTAGATCTCAGTCTCACACGTGCATATAACACATACACGTTTGTTCTTCCCCCGTGTTCGTGTGTGTGTGTGTGTGTGTGTGTACGTGCTCCCCCTTTAGATCTCACATTTTGCCAAGAAAACCCAAGTTCCTTATACTCGCCAACGCCGTGACACAAGCGTCGCGGGTGCGTGTGTTATACATCGACGGTTTCGAATTTCGTCTTACTCCACTCATCAGGACACATTTTGCGCTTTTAGTTCCTACCGGTTAGAATAGCCTTTCCTAGATCGTAACCCTAATTTTTGTTCTTAATTATATGTATTTGTTTTTCTTGTATAGCACGAATGTAACATGAATCAATTGGCACACGCATATTATAGGTTAAAAGCAAAAAAAAACTCGAATGGTATGATTTAGGAATATTGCTCGTTGACCGTACCAAGTACCTACTCCTAAATCGTACTTGTAACGAAAAAAGTTGACAGACTATTGGACGTTTTACGAAATTTATTGCATACGGAATTTGTGACCTGCTAGTTGACTACAGCACAAAGATAGTGAATCTAAAATAAAATTAAGTCTACTTGTATTAACCGTAGAATTATTATTTAATTGTACCATTTCGTTTATCAAACGTAGAAAACAGGTCGATTTTCAATATTTTTTTTCTGATAAGAATAATGGGATGATGGGTTTTTACACACAATTAATACGTGATCTCACTAAGTGTGAGTTCTTTTTTAATTGACAAATATTTGTAAACGATTAAGTTATTATTATTCGGACAAAGTGCCGCCGTTGTTGCATATGGTCTATCTATCCGTGTGGGTAGACCTGGCATCTAGGCTGATCCGAAATGGAAAATAAGTACTCTCAGTATAATGATAAAACTTTTGTATTGCCGGAGACTTTGTTCAAATTGTGAAAATATCAAAAATGCCAAGCCGTAGAAAAAAAAACGTTTGATTTTCGATAAAAAAAATAATTACAATCATTTGTTATTAGAAAATAGATAAATATATCATGAAAAAACATCCGGCCTTACCATAGAAAATGATAGAAACTATGCTCTGTCCGAATTTGAAGTATATAGAACGAATGCATTTTGAGATACTATTTACACTGCTTCGAGAATATAGTTTTGTAAAGAATACTAAAAAAAAGAAGGCAAAGAGCAGCGGGGCGATTCCCCGTAGCGTATTGGGGAACTGAACCCTCATAAAAATCATCATTACTCGGTCAATTTTTCGAATTTGTGCAAAATTTCTCTTTCAAATTGAAGTTAAGACCCTAGGCTATAGAGAACCAATACAAAAAAAAATGTATTCCTTTGATTTCAAGCTTACGCAGACCCCTTAGAACTGCAAAACTGATTTATTTTCAACTTTTTCGCATGTCAAGTGCCTAATATTCTTGCGCAATGTTAATGTACTTGGACGGAGTGAAGTCCATCTGAAATAACCGTACAATTATTCTTGAATGATACTGGTACAATTGAGGACAGCTCTACCGGTACGAATTAGTCTCAATATCCGAACGCAAAGTAGGACGACATCAAAAGAAAACGCAGTTCTTGTGGATATCAAAATTCCTGCCATCCTTCGAAATAAAGAATTATCTCTGTGCGGGTACTACTCAAGAATCAAATTGTGAAGGATCGAATATAACAGAGCTTTAACGATGCTATTAAAATACGACCATTTATTCATTTACTCTATCATTTTATAAAAAAAAAAAACAAAATTCATGAGTAAAAAATGCTAATATATTAACTTTTCCAATATCTAAAAAAGCAGCGACATCAAGTTTTTTTGTAAATCACGCTATCCAGCATGGCTAACCGTTCTAATTTAAATCCATCGGTGATGTCGTACCAGTGATACGATTTAGGCTCAAGTATATAGGGCTTAAGTCCTACGAGTACGATCGGCGTGCGTGATCGATATCGCCGACAGCTTCTGAATATTAAATAAGTTATATGCAAATTACGAGGAAACTCGGTTTACGAATGAGTGCAATGTAACCTTCGATGCAATTGAATCCGACGTGCCCAAAGGCAAACTGATGGACCGATAGGGGGCGGGGGCAGTCGCGACGACCAGAAATATTTTACCGCGAAGAATTCAACAGGGAGATTTCTTGCGCTCATCCGGATAATCGATTTACGGCTGGTAGACTGTCCTCGCCATTTGTTCCTTTTTTTTTACCATGAGGGCTCGTAGGTGAGCCCGCGACCTCCGATTGACCGGTCAGGCCCCGGCGGGAATCCTCATTAATATCAGGGCACATCCGGCGGACGTGGGGCGGCCCCCGCGCGTCCGCGTAGGTGAGAGATTCAACGAGTATATACACATATATGTATGTATGCATGTATATATATGCGCATGGCTACTGCATAAAACGGTAGGATGACACACACAGCGCGCGGGCTCGGGCAAACGTTTAACATTTTAACGCTTCGGCTATAAAGAGAAACTCTCTGACCCTTCACGTGTGTATGCTTGTGAGAGGTGTGGAGAGGGGGGAACAGAGAAAAGAAAGAGAGAGAGATAGAGAGCGAGAGAGAGAGAGAGAGAGAGAGAGAGAGAGAGAGAGAGAGAGAAAATATCCGGAAAGTTTCACATGGCAATGAATCCTTCCGTGTATTGGTCGAGTACGCTTCGAGATGAAAATTTTGGTTAATTATATTCCTAATTAGTGATATCAGTACTGGCGGAGGAGAAACATTTAAGGAGTTTCGATTTCGTTCCTTGGCTGCAGGAGTGAGGATAAAAATATTGTACAATGAGTTTTCGGCAGGCTGCCAACTTCTTGCGAAGAAGAATTTCATGTGAAAATAAATCATTATTCGGCAATATCCAACTCATATTGTTGAAAAATATTTCCAAGCCGTAAATTATATCAATAGTTATCATTTTTCCAATTAAATATAAATATTTATGATATTGAAGTTTGCCTCGTTAGATTGCAACGAAATTATTATTTTTTTTTCGTATTGCTCAATTTTTTTTGTACATTAGGCAACAAATATCACTGAAATAATTTCGAAAAATACATTATTATGTTAACGACTCTCTTCCTCTCTCTCTCTCTCTCTGTCTCTCTCTCTCTCTCTCTCTCTATCTAACCTCCCCCCTCCCTATTCAACGTATAAACCCCTTCGAAGATCTGTCTAGTATTCTTTCTTATAAAGGGTGTCTCGAAATGACCTGACATTTTAAACAGCGCGCCATTTTTTTTTGTGACGAACATAAAGTACCAATCTTTGACAACTGGCATCAGAAAGTATTGAGGTTTAGTCATGGAGAATTACACGATCGAGCGACGCATAAAAATTGTGAAATTTATGAAAATGATTGCAGACGAAGTTTCATGATCGTGTTATTTCGCGCCGCAGCGATGTGAATTGGCCACCAAGATCGTGCGATTTGACGCTATTGGACTTCTTTCTTTGGGCTTTTCTGAAAGGAAAAGTGTATGCCAATGATCCACAGACCATTCCGGAGCTCAAGGAAGCAATTGGACGCACCATTAGTGAAATTAGTCCGCAAATAGGTCAAAATGTTATTGAAAACTATTGAAAAACGTTTGCAAACAGAGACGAGGCGGCCATTCATAGGATATTGTGTTCTACACATAACCTCCATGTTTTTACCTTATATTAAAATTAAAATATTCGTACTTTTCAAATAAATAATACGGTTTTTTAATAAATAAAAATGTCAGGTCATTTTGAGACACCCTTTATATATATATAGGTTATGTTTGAAAAAATCTTTATCACAATGCCATTAACTAATTATTATAGTTTATGTGATACAACAAATAATTATAGGAATTAATTTTGTCTGTAATGCCATATCTGCTATTAAACGATACAATACTGCAAGCACTCGATAGCGTATTGACAGCGTGCGTAGTATAGGCAGGTAGATTGTAGGTTCGATTCTATGTGTAGGGGAAATGTTTACTTCAAAAAAAAAAAATAATAATTTCCGGACCTTTGGGAATGACGAATTATAATAAAAAAATCATTGATGTAGGATTCAGAGTTAAGTATTTAATTCTATTTTTGATTTATGAAATATTCGATGGATTTAGTAGACGAGCTGTGTTGCCTTGAACCAACACGCGTGCAGTGTGTGAAAAAATAATCAAAAATCATATCAAATGTGCATAATAATAATACACTCAAGTGTGTAATGCCAAACTCATGAAGCGAATCCTGAAATTACGTACTCGGAAATGTGTAAAAGTGAAATAACTCATATGGCAAAACAACAAACTTGGCTTTGCAGTGTTGGATTGATAGTACGTGACGGCAGTGTTGGGCGTTAATCAATTAAATTTTCAATCAGTTCATTAATTGACGAAAAAAAGTAATTCCGATTAATTTAATTACAATTAACATTAATTACAATTAACATTAATTTCAATTAACTATTAATTGCATGTTGCAATTGATTTATTTGGATTCATCTATGTTAATTCAAACTCGCAATTAAAACAATTGCAATTAACTTTTCTAATTGTTCTAAGAAACAATTAAAACTAACAATTAAGCTATTTAACTCTATAGATATCAGTTACGACGGATTTGTTTGGGTTTTGTAGGCTTACGCAGCGCCCAATACAATAATCAGTTATTATTGTTAATTTTTCATCAAATACACCAAAAAGATTGAAAATTGATTAGTTTCTAATTGTTAATCGTGAGTTTTCAGAATTACAATTAATTAGTCGTTAATTGTTATAGACGTGAGTAACAATTTATTAATTGTTAATCTTTAGTTACCGTAGCAACTTAATTTGGCCCGATACTGCGTGACGAGAGTTATTTTTCAACCCTTTGCGAAGTTATTTTCGATCCATATGACTTCCTATGCATTCGCTTATCACGCGAAAATATTCGAATACGGACGCTACTGAATTTCGAGAGGTCGTGTAGACTCTTCTCTCTCTCTCTCTCTCTCTCTCTCTCTCTCTCTCTTTTGTAGTCTCTCGAGAAACTCGTTGCGGATAGATCTCGAGTGATGCTGGCGCAGGTACAAGAAATATACGGAGGCAAATCGGGCTATATTGAATTCTTAATGAAAGATTCTTAAAATAACGTTGCACCGAGATTTTACGTCGAATCTTTGCCGTGTAGTCTCAATCGCGTTATCCCTCAGCCCCTTTGTCCTTCTCTCTCTCTCTCTCTTACTCTTTTGGATAACTGATAGATCGCTCCATTTGAATCTCACCTCTGCCGCACTACGCGGCTTCGCGGAGAATTTAGCCAATAAATTCCAGCGATTATTAAGCAGAGAGAAAAGATTTTCCCAAGGGGCTTTGATATACACGTACACACGCACACACCCACCTAGCTCAGCTTTCTTACTTGCTGTCTGCCTCGAGGGCACCCCGACCACTCCGCAACTCTTCCTTTATTGAATATTCAACTTTTCTTATGTAGACGAACTCCTGTCTACTATGTACAGACACATACCGTACAAAAGACAATCGAAAAGTGAGACAGTCCTTTTTTTTTGCAACTCCTTTACTTCTTGCTGTTGAAAAGGCGTATCGCGCTGAAATGGACCGATTGAGGAATTCGTACGTTTGCAATACATTCCGGAAATTCCGGGCCGTCGAAAGTTTAAAAATTATCTCTAGTGAAAAATGGAGTATCAGAGCGAAAGGAGTATTTTCATTCCTTACAGTTCTGGCTCTCTGACTGACGGTGAGCAATGCCTTAAGGAAGTAGTAAAGAATAATCTTGTAGAATTTTTGTTAGAACTTTGGTTGAAGAAATAAAAAAATTTCCTAACTCTATTAACGTCCTGATAGTTTGGCAGCCTCATCTGGACCCTCGAAGGGTGGTCACATTTCTTCACTGAGAGGTCTCAAAATTTCCATGAGTTTGACCTAGTGCTCGATTATTCAACTACATTTATTAAGGTTCGGGGAATTGTTGAACTACGAGAAGATAAACAGGCTACGATAATTAAAATGCAAAGCAACTCTTGTTAAAGTTATTGGATATTCTTTCAACTTTATATTTAGAAAATTGTACATGGCACGTTATAATCGAAATAAATGTCCTACTTGTATTTCCGAAAATTTCATCGGTCATTTTGAATTCGGGACGGACGATATTAAATTGAGGTTCTGACACAATTAGAATCATTATACGAAGTATAGTTCCTCAATTGGTGATCGATATTTTACAATTTTTTGTTAGGCGCCTCTAATGACGGCCAACTGGAGCTTTAATTGGTTTTGCTCAGTCAAGCCTTTCTTACATTCAGCTACCCAAACTAGATATACCAATTTCGGGCGATCTCAATCTGATGGGCCATATTATACCCTTAGAGGTCCGGAATCTTATCGATGCTGCGTTGACAATCTGCTTAAGGGGTTAGGCTATTATAACGATCTGAAAATGAGGGTTATTGAAAAAAAAAACAATTTTGAAGGAACGTGTAAGATGATTGAAAAATCGTTTGAACATTTGTTCGTATGTAGGGGGCCATTGACGGCGAAATAACCAGGGCCTTAAAAAATGCCTCAACGGTGCCTCGTAACAAATTACTGCAGCCATACCCGAGCAGAAATCTAATCAGGCTGCCTGAGGATCCATCAGGGCCGGATCAGGGATCAATAAGGCGCCCTGATCAGGCACGCATGATTTGCGCCGGACAGAGGCCTGAGCAGGGATCAATGAGGCGCCCTGATCAGGCAGGCCTGATTTGTGCCAGACAGGGGCCTGAGCAGGGATCAATAAGGCGCCCTGATCAGGCACGCCTGATTTGCGCCGGATAGAAGCCTTATCAGGTATCAATAAGGCGCCCTGATCAGGCACGCATGATTTGCGCCGGACAGATTGGGCCGGAAAGATTGGGACGGTCATCGCCAAAACCGGAACAAAAACTAAACGATCAAGTCAAGTAAAATAAAAACTTAAACTTAAAAAAAATGTTTTCATATGTTTCATATTTTTAATAACGTTAGTAAACTTGATAACGTGTAACTGCGATAATAATTTAATAAATGTTGATCTATTTTTAAACAAAAAATTAATCAAATGATTGAGCCAGATGACACGCATGTCTCAGGCAGGATGAGGCACCTGATCCGGGCCAGATAAGTTGCTTGATCCGAGCCAGATATAGTGCCTAATCCGAGCCTGGTAAGGTGCCTGATCCGGGCCTGATAAAGCGCCTGATCAGAGCCTGATAAGGTGCCTGATCCGGACCTGAATTTGCAAAAGCGTTACATCCCTGATCAGGGCCGGACTACATTTGCCTGATCCGGCCCGGATTTGCTATTGTGGCAGCCTGATCCGGTCCGGATTTCACCCTGAACAAATTTCTGCTCGGGTATGTGTACGTACGTGTGTGTGCACTGTGAAAAAGAAATATGTTATTTCAATACATTTGAGGCTTAGAATTCTATCGCATATTTTGACACGTTTGATTCCGCGTTGTTCCAATGAATGCACTGCATGCGTGTTTAGTTTAGGGCATCACAGCTCGTCTACTAAACGCATATAGTTTAATTATTATATTTCGATCTCGATCATTATTATGCCATAAATCCTTTAGTCAAGCAGTTTATACTGATTTGCCTCTATAATAGCAAAGTCTAGTAGTATTGGGGAAATCGCTACGAGGGAATCTACAACTACACTTGATCTTTACTTGATCTTTAGGCCTTGAGGCCTTTACTTGATCTTCGTACTTAGACCATAGTTTTGGTCAACCGACCTTACCTACCATTCGCTAATAGGGGTACTATTAGCAGGGGTACACCATACTATGGAATCCGTAAATAATCCATTGAAGGCTCTCAATTGTATTAGGTATACTCCTGCCAATTTTCCGCACGGGTTCTTCTCGAATACCAAGTATTCCCAGTTGCGAATGACTCGCAAATCTTCGTAAATTCTTGACCCAGAACGTTCCTCATCGGTAAGGAAGCCGTTGGAATCTCTTTTTTCCACATCCGCGGGACACTATATAGGTCTAATATCGAACGGTGGCGAGAGGCCCAGGGAGGTATATAGCGAGAGCACGCGTGTACGGAGAGGACCATGATAGTTGGAGAGATCGGCAGAAGGGGGTCAACCGTGTGAGACCCGGACCTGTAGTTACAAGTATCGCGTACCTTTCGAACATGTTTTTTTGGGTCGTGCCGATGGGAGCAAGGATCAACGAAGATCCCAGTGCCAAAGAATGGGAAGAACGCATCGCCGCAATTATTCTCCATTATTTTTTATTTTATTTTTTCCCCACGCGCGGTATCCGCACGGAGAATAGCTTATTAGCTCGATAATGCCGGCGCTGTAGTGAACGATGTTGTTACTATGTTGACCCAAAACTTGGAGCAGGCGACGCAAAGTTACGGGATATCCTAGATTGGCCGGCAGGTTGCGGTGTATAAAGCCGCGGGGCCAAAACGAAATGCATATAAAAGATGCCCCCTTCCACACTCCCTTCTCCCAAAGCCCTCCTACCAACTTTCTGCACGAGAATGGGCGCGAATCGCAACAACGCGACGGGGATACCGGTCGACCTTCTGGATGTTGCAACTCTCGGAGAGAGACCTGGCACAGATAGAACGAGAGAGGCTGGGCTCCATATCAACTGCATACACATACATATTCGAAAAGGCGAGAGACTCTCTCTATCTCTCTCTCTCTCTCTCTCTCTCTCTCATACACACACACACACGTATATACAGGGTGTCTCAAAATGACCTGATATTTTAATTTATTAATAAAACGTATTATTTATTTGAAAAGTACGAATATTTTTATTTTAATATAAGGTACAAACATGGAGGTTATGCGTGGAACACAATATCCGATAGTCGCCTCGTGCCTGTTTGCAAACGTTCACTCTTTTGACGAAATTTTCCGTAACATTTTCACATAATTGCGGATTAATTTCATTAATGGTTCGTCCAATTGCTTCCTTGGGCTCCGGAATGGTCTGTGGATCATTGGCATACACTTTTCCTTTCAAAAAAGCCCAAAGAAAGAAGTCCAATGGCGTCAAATCGTATCTTGGTGGTCATTTCACATTACCGCGGCGCAAGATAACGCAACCATGAAACTTCGTCTGCAATAACTTTCACAATTTTCACAATTTCTATGCGTTCCTCGATCGCGTAATTCTCCATGACTAAACCTCAATAATTCCTGATGGGAGTTGTCAAAGGTTAGTACTCTATGTTCGCCACAAAAAAAATGGCGCGCAATTTAAAATGTCAGGTCATTTCGAGACACCCTTTATATATATATATATATAGTACATATTGAAAACTCTGTTCCTTTTCTTCTCTGGTCATGGCTTTTGCCAGCAAACACATGCTGCAGGCCACTACAGAGGAGAAGCTTACGAAACCGGCATGCACGTCCCTGCGGCTCGAACAAAACGCGGACCGAAGGAGCCGCGGGCTCGCAATCGTCCATCGTTTTAATGCGGGAGAAAGAGAGCCTGAGACGTACGGACATAGAGAGAGAAATAGAGAGAGAGAGAGAGAGACAGAGAGAGAGAGAGAGAGAGAGAGAGAGAGAGAGAGAGAGAGAGAGAGAGAGAGACGCCGTTAATTTTATAGCGCGCGGAATCAATCAGCGTCGTTCAGTGAGAGACCTCGCTCGTTCGGAATCGATTATCACACGAGAGAATCGCGCGTCGTGAGGTCGCGCGACTCTGTTTTATCTCCTCGCTTCCTCTCCCTCTTCTTCCCGCATTAAAGATATCTAGATATATGTATGTGTGCGGGAATTTGAGTGGATTCGAGGAGGACGCACTACGTATAGCGGGAACGTAAAGTACCCTCAGGGATGTAGCTGTTCGTCCCCGTTAGCTTGAAAAATGATTTCATCCTCCATTGCCCGGTATGTTGATCCCCGAACATACCCCGAATACCATCGTTGTTATAACACATCCATAACCATGAAAATGCATGAAATTTATGGCTTTCGCTCGTGATTTTCTGCCACGTAAATCGCTTCGTATTAATCTCTCAACGTTTTTCCCCTCTCTTATTGTCCGAATGAGGAAAGATCAGGTTTTGGTGAATGACGCGAAGGAATTGGGTGCGGGATGGTTTCGTTATCGCGTTTGATGGGTTTTTGGTAAATCAAAGTTCACTTGTGTACACACGTACCCGACTGGAAATTGACGTTGGGTTTTTGTACAGTTCATTGCTGGGTCAACCCAATTCCTTGTTGGGTCATTATCGGGCTTCCCTATCAGGTTCTTATAGGGTGTGTAACGATCTTCTAGGGTTTTCTTTGGGTTCTGTCAGGTTTTGCCTCGGGTAAGCCCAATTTTTTGTTGGGTTCTTATCGGGCTACCTCAACCGGTCCTACCATTAACCCACTGAAATCAGTAGCGTTGCATGGATTTGGGTTGGGAATTTTTTAGAACGTTATAAAAATTTGTTGCATGTAAAGTCGTGTTCACGCACTTTATAAGATTTTCTCTGATGCCAAAATATACAAATTCACCACTTCCGTCGACGCCGAGTTGTTCGATGACGCGGTTCGTTTTATTCGTACCTAGGAATGTTTTTACACTCTTCGGTAAATTCGGATAGTCCTGTTTTCTTTAAATATTGAGCAACAGTTGTAAGCGCGAGTGGGGGATTGCTGGGGTTCGCAGAGCCCATTTTTTGATATTTTCGAGTCTGTCGAATTCTCCATTTTCACTCGCTGCTTCTTCATCGTTATCATTTTCATGATGCCCAACATTATCATCGTCGAAAAAGTTATCTTCATCACTGTTTTCCACTACTACACGATTAAATTCCTCTCTTGGCTATTCTTGGGTTTGTTCATTGTCACTGTGCCTAACCTCAAAATCACTGTTACTGTGCCTAACCTCAAAATCATTGTCACTGTGCCTAGCCCCAAAATCTTCCGGTCTTTCATCATTCGACTGTTCTTCAGTCTCCCAATTAGACGTTTCAATTGATAAGCGATTGTTTTTTGCTGATAAACCGCGAAGGGCACGATGTTTTCTTACTCGTAATCGAGTTAATTCTTTGCTTTGCCTGGCTCTCAACATTTTATGCGTACACCGATTCTCTCTCTTCCTCTATATATATGCCGTTTCAAGTTTTCATCCCCACCTCCTCCAATCCACAGATAGGTAAGACAAAATTTTAAGGTATTGTTTACTTTTAAAACAAAATACCGCACAACAAAATAAAATGAAAAATTAAGTTCCGAATAAAAATGAAAAAAATTCCGAATAAAAAAATAAGAAAAGTTCTACAATGAAAAAAAAAAATCTCATAAGATCCACTTATTATTGCAGTATCTATCAAAAATGTATTTGCATATCTATTTATTATTGCGAAGTATAAGGTTTATATGTTCACCTATGACTCATGTGGTTACCCCTAAATAAACATTGTTGGGACCTTACATCATTACCTTATCCAAACCCCAGATGGGATAACCCTGTTAAAACGTTATAAGGACGTTATCGGTACTTCCCATCGCAGGGTTGTCCCAATACTATCTTTATCAGGACCTTGAGAGGCATTCCCTATTTAGGGTTCACCTGAAAAAGTCCCTATGCCGTATAGGGTTGTCCCTATGAAAATTTCTGGTCGGGTACTTATATGTAATCAATATTTTAATGAAGATTAAACCAAGAAGAAAGATTATTCTTGTGGTGACAGTTGATAGAAATTTTATTGTTTCGGTAGTCAGGGTAAAGCACAGCCGGATCGACGACGTGAAATTTATATCAATATACCAAAGTCAGGTGTTCCCTGATCCGTGCATGCAACATTTTTTTATCATCTCGAACGAAAGCGTGATAGGTTGTTAATATCCGTATCCTTGTTCGCGTGTGCTTGAAAGGGGAAAAAAAAAGAAACGTTCGAGCGATGCATATACATTGAGGCTATATGTGTATCGATAGCTACGAGCCAAAGAGCAATTGCGGATGTTGGTGTAGATCTCTCACGCCAGAAAATACGTAGTGGATAAATCCATTTTGGAACTTGCGCATATTTTCAGGCGAATATATATTTGCCCATACATTTAAGGTAGTAGCCTCGCCAAGGCGTTTGGCTATAGATTTTTTTTTTACTTTTGAGGCCGCATTCAGGACACTATTAAATGATTACCTGCAAAATTTCAAAACGATTCACCGTTCCATTTCCGAGATATTGGCAATCAAAGATTTCATGATTTTACACGTGTTCTTATGGGGGGCAATGGAAAATATCACATTTCACGCAATAACTTCGAAACTTCTCTACAGATTTTTTTTTTATTCTCAATTACAGTGGAACAAATGACAAAGTGGGTAAAAAAAATCATGAATTATGACCGTCTAGTTTCAGAGATTTAGCGATTTAAATTAAGCAATGTCTAGCGACGCTAGCGCCACGAAGCGACTGGAGCAGACTAGAACTAGATTACAGTAGTGTGTGCATATCCGTATACGCAGAGTATCTACTTATTAGTAGCCAGAATGGATAGTCTGATACAATAGTGAGGGTTAGGTAAACATTATATTAGGCATTTTCATCATTACTTTATAAGTTTTTACATCCTGATAAGATGTACAACCTACATTGTAAAGATATTTCGCAATATTTCGAAGCGCTGTCATCGATTGAGCGGAGAATAAAGTTTTCAACGTCACTGTGGCGAAACTTGCCATGATTTCCAAAATTGCGCATTTTAGAAATGCGCCATTTTGACAAAAAACAATATATCAAAAAAATCCTACGTACTTCTATACCTATTCTTATATATAATCGAAAAAACTTTAGTGTCTCATCATAACTAAAAAATTATAGGAGCTGTTGGTCGGGCCGTTGATCTTCCAGAAATAAAGGCATTTTGACATGTATCGTTGTGAAAAAATAATTTTGTATAGTCAATTACGTGTATAATAAAACCCCTATTTTGTAATTCCGATTTATTTTATGGTTTCGCTGAAAAAAAAATCACAAAATATGCCCTTTTTTAGCCTCTAGAGTGGCCTAAGGCCTTAATCTGTAGAAAAGTTTCGAAGTTATTGCGTGAAATGTGAAATTTTACACTGCTCCCCATAAGAACACGTGTAAAACCGTGTAATCTTTGATTCCCAATATCTCAAAAATAGAACGGTGAATCCTTTTGAAATTTTCCAGGTCACTTAATAGTGTCCTGAATGGGTCCTTAAAAAAAAAAAACAAAAAAAAATCTAGGTATAGAAAAACGCCTTGGCGAGATTAATAACTTAAGGGCTCACATTTTAACAGGCGTCTTATTTCATCTTACTGCAATTACTGAATAGGGGAATTTGAAGAATAAAAAATAGTCGATTTTTTTAATCACCCTGATAAATATATATATATATATATGTGTTTGTGTGTGTGTGTGTGTGTGTGTGTGTGTGCCCATATAACGAGTGCGAATACAAAAGCACTCAAATGCACACACGTTACATATATGTATGGGTAGAGAGGTGAATCGTAAAGCCGAGGACTAGGGATTTGCATGCGAATCGCTCGAGATCGTCACGGCTGGGACGCGTGCTATGGTCCCGCTTATCTCGTACCTGCTATACTGTGTCGTGTATGTAGAGATGAGAGAAGACTAAACTGACAATGAATGTCGAACGCGGGCTGACTCGCTTCGTAGCGCTCTTTGCCATCGCACATTGGAGTAACGGTTTTGCTTTCTTGTTTCTGTTGCAGGAGAATATTTCGACCCCGGAGCCTGCCGACATTTCAGAGGACGACCACTATTCGAGTGAGCAAAAAAAAAACAAAAAAGCAAAAAGAAAAAAAAAACTTACATCTAATCTATCCTCTGTTTTACATATTCGAGAAGAAGAAAAAAAAATGCTACTGTGTAGAACCCAAATCATCCTGCTCATCCCATCGGGCTACCGCATTGCTCTTTGGACCTTTTTTTTCTTGCATATTCACCTTTATATATTTTTTTCTTTTTCTTTTTACGAGCGCGAAGAATGCAAACACAATTGTCCGTTTGCGTGTGAGCTGCTTGAGTGCAAGGAGGCAGCATTTTTAGGGAATTTTTGGATTTTGGCCGATTTTTGAATGGTCGATTTGAGCGTAAGTCGTCGTAAAAATAAAATGGGGATATAGTTGTGTTTTTTTTTTCTAGTTTGGACAGGTAGCTCATAGTTTGAGAGCCTGCGCTGAAATTTCTCTACCTTTTGCGAGAAAAAGAAACCCTTGGTAAAAAATCACGGTAACGCAGCCACTACCGCTCAATATTTTGGATACACCAGTCGATATTTCTTGCCGCACTAAAAAAAAAGATATCCGAATTTAAGGAACGGCGTTGTAAAGGGAACAAATGCAGCTTTGTTTTGCTTTTTTGAAATATTTTTTGTTTTTTTTTTCGACTCGGTACACACCTTTGTACGTGACCGTTTTTCGGCTATTTTTCGACTATCGAGAATTGGGCGCATAACTTATAGAATTTTTTTTGTTGTTATTTTTATCCATGATAAAGTTAAAAGGGATAGTAGAAGCTCTACTTTCGTTTTTTAGAAAGTTTTGTCCGATTTTTTTCGCAAAGTTATTTATTTTTTGGCTAAAGAAGACAAAATTTGGAGAATGCCACATAACTCAAGAACTATAGCCTGTGAGGGGAAATGTCAAAGGTGTAAAAAGTTGCGTAAGTTTATACTGGATCGCCTGGAATTTTTTCAGAATTTTCCTTAGAGATTTTTTTTTTTACTATTTTCGCTCGAAACTCTATGGCTTAACTCGAAAAGTATGGCGTTTAGGACAAAATACCAGGAGGAGAAACTTTTTTAATTTTTTATTTTCAATTCGCTTGAAATTTTTAAGAATCTTTTTTTGCAATTTATTTCAAAAATTTTTTGTCCGAAACTCGGAGAATCAATTGTTTGGACGATTCTCCGAGTTTCAGCCAAAGAAAAATCGAAAAAAAATGTCACAAGAAAATTCTGAAAAAATTCAAGCGAATTTAAAATCGAAAATTAAAAAAGTTTCTTTTCCTGATATTTTGTCCTAAACGCCATACTTTTCGAGTTAAGCCATCCTACTCATTAGAGTTTGTTTGGGGTTAAAATAGTAAAATAGTAGAAAAAATCTCAAAGGAAAATTCTGAAAAAATTCCACGCAATCCAGTATAAACTTACGCAACTTTTTACATTCTTGACATTTACTCTTAAACCCTATAGCTCTTGAATTACGTTGCATTTTCCAAAATTTGTCTTTTTCAGCCAAAAAAGAAATTACTTTGCGAAAAAAAATCGTACGAAACTTTCTAAAAAAACGAAAATGGAGTGTTACTAACCCTTTCAAGTTTATTGTGGATAAAAATAATTTTAAAAATGCTGTAAGTTATGCGCCCAATTCTACATGGCCGAAAAATAGTCGAAAAACGGTCACGTACAAAAGTGTGTACCGGGTCGAAAAAAGCTCATAAAAAATATTTCAAAAAAGCAAAAAAAAGCTGAATTTCTTCCCTTTAAAACGCCGTTCGTTAAATTTGGTTATCTTTTTTTTTTACGGATTTATCTAACTTTTAGTCCGGCAAGAAATATCGACTGGTGTATCCAAACTTTTGAGCGGTAATGTACATTTTGGGAGAAATTTTTGTTTTTCGGTGAGTCGAATCGATATTAGCTGGAATCCTTTGACACTGGTACCATCGAATTTCCATATGGCTGTCGATAAAAATAAACCACGGTTCCGGAATATTGCGTCAAGTTAAATGTTTATTATTGACAAATTGAAAGTTGAAAATTACAATAGGCTTTTCATTCCTAAAAATAATGTTCGGCCGTCATCACCGATGTGAAATCGACGACCTGCGACATAACGCGGACACATTGTAATTTATTAGACGAACCGAGCTTACATACGCAATCCGAAAATCCTTCAGTAGTCACAAAATGTACGTTCTTGCAATGCCATTTTGATTTCACCCGTGACCTGAATTCAAGCGTAACAAAAGCTCGCCATAGGTCCGCGTTACGGAAGGCTCCTCCGTCGTGTCACTGCGAACAGCATTATCGAGCGAGCCTTAATGATTCAAGACTTGTCTCTGCAGTCGTGCACATCCCGGGATGACGCGTTTTTAGCCCTTCCATCCGATTGATTAATTCATGATCTCTTCTCTTCAGTCAAACACGAACCTTGCGTCTGGATTTATATAGAGCTGTAGAATTTCTGAAAATCTTCAATTCTCGACATTCACCACCATTTTTTTTTCCATGATTTCGATCCACGAAATACAAGTATCATTCAATTTTATTTTCAACTCCAAGCTGGTTACGCCTGACAACGAAAGATCGTAGAATCGTTATTGAAGTCGGTGATTTTTTTTAGAAACTTCATTATTGCATTATAAAATGGAATTCAATAAATCGGCATTCGACGCTGGGATAAACGAATATTTCGACAATTTTACAGATAATTGAGATTTGAGCTATTCTAGGGATCGTGCCATAATTTCATTCGATAAAGACCAAAAAACAGCGAATGCATTTAACGACATAAGGTGTAACTGTTTGATGAAGAGATCAACATTTTCTTCTCTTGGAATGTCATTGCACTATGAGAATAATATTTTCTAAGTTCGATATTTGCGATGACGCAATAATTAAAGATAGTAGCAATTACACGAGCTCTCGTTTTTTAGTGCTGGATGGGATAACGACTATAAACGGACCGGCTCGATATCAAGGATATGCGAATATCGTCGAATATATTTAATAATTAATTGTAATTACGTCACAGCTTGGAGCCCCAAAACTCCATTGCGGTGCGTTCTATATCCAACGGGACGATCTATAATTTCAATTTATTCAATTTTAATCAGTTAGCAATATGCGCTTTCATCCTGGCAACGTTAACACGTATCGCTGGCAAAACGCAAGCGTCCTTTCATGATATCCCGCAAACCAAATTAATTCGAACGTTTTACTCTCTCTCTCTCTCTTCTCTCTCTCTCTCTCTCTCTCTCTCTCTCTCTCTCTCTCTCTCTCTCGCTCTCTCTCTTTCTCTCTCTTTCACTCTCTCTCTCTCCCTCCCTTGCTCTTGCCATCGCTCTCTTTCTTCGGCCTCTTCTCTATCTCTGTTTCTCGCACACTGACGCTTTTGAAAATTTCAATTTGTTCTACACACACATACAAATACACAATTGGGTAAAACACGTGCGAATGGCGGCCTGTGCATATCAGCCTCTCGCTCGAAAAGCCTTCAGCAACGAGTGCCGAATCTCAATGAGCTTGCCTGCATCGAAATTCAATAGATTTTCCGTATAATTTGTGTCCACTGCTCATCTCTCTGCACTGATTTAACGGGAAAAAAAGAAAAAAATAAAGTATTCTAGTCTTTTCATTCATTTAAAGCATAGTATTGACCTGTCAAAATAAGAAGTTGTTTTCCATACTTGAATCATGCAAAAAATGTAAAAAATAGTTCAATTGGTGTACGAACAATTGCGAGAGAAGAGACTTTTTAACGTAATTTCACATGTTCTAAAAAAAAAAATGATCGCGATGGTTTCAACATTTCCGATGTATTTACTTCGAGGATACTCGATGTGATTTTCTTATTGACAGTTTCAAGAGATACAAAGAATCCCTTCTGATGCAAAGTATATGACAGAAAAATTAATAAAATAAATTGTACAGTAATGACATTCATTTTATATAATCGTAACGAATTTTTATTCTAATACAGGAAAATTGTTCCGTTTTTAGTATAGTTCCCTATGTAGCCACTTTTCTATCTCCCTCCCTTTCTGCGTTTCCTCCAAGCCCGATGGGATTCGATGGACATATAACTCTTGCGATCATTTCCGATGTCACGTGTTCCGATTGTTTTTTTTTTTTTCAATTGTCGAACAGACATTGTTTCATTACGGATTGATCAATCACACACATAAGTACCCCACAGTTCCGCTTATGTTTGAAAATGTGAATTAGCTTCGAGCCCTTTTTATTTATAATTCCTGGAAAACAAATGCCCCCCCGATGCGTAATCCTCTCGATTTCGTTGTGTGTTAAAAAATAAATAAACGAGTGGTAAAAACATAAAATACAAAAAAAAACGTTGAAAGTCGAAACGAGAAGATAAAAAGAATGAATTGGCACGTTTTAATTTCGGCAGGCGCGCTCATGAAAGACGCGGATAAACTGAAGCTGATGCTGCTAGCGTGGAATTATAATCTTCAGCAACAGGCACAGGCACAGGCGCAGGCTGCCACGGCAGCGCTATCGCCAAATAATTCGTCCACGTCGACAACGGCAACCACTATTGGCACAACTGTCACCAGCCAATGTGTCACTTCTACGGCAAACAACACCATTAACAACTCCACACTTACAGGTAAACACATTTTATACGCACCGGCTATATTGTTCATCAATTAGTTCACATCACCTCCATCTCCTTCTGTCACTTGTTTTCAAAGCTGTAGCCTCAACCGACTTTCCGTCAAAAGTCACCTTTTCTATAAGGGAAAGAAAACTTTGAAGAATGCCAATTACATTGGAAACAAATGTTATCCTTCTAACAAAGTTTCGAAATAGATTGGATGACAACTTCGATTTGACGGTCATAATAGCGAGCATGTTACAATTCATATTCTTTTATCCTTCGCGTGTACCTATTTTTTTCTATGAATATCGCAGGCCAAAACGATTAGAAATACTTTGCCAAATGAGCATGATGAATACTGCTTGACAAAAGCGTGTACGGCTACTTTTTTTCCTGAAAAGCTTTAGAGGGTGGATTCGAACGCGAGCAAGTAGCGGGACTCTTCCATCAAGATGCTTCGTATAATAAGCGTCAGTTGTCTCCCAACCGTGGCCACAGACAAACTGCTATTATCCAAAATAGCAGTTTGGACCGCGATTGTGACCACGTAATTTTTTCGAATGAAGCTTCTTTTTGGGCACATATCCCATCAATCATACCTCGTCTACCCACACCGATAGACACCAAAGATCTGGAACGTCAAGCAAGCATTTTAACAAATTCGACTCATATGGAGATCTTTGCGACTTTATTTACCCACTGTATATATATACATGAGGCATTCCACGCCATTTCACCGAGCCCATGACCTCGACCATTTTTATTTTCCTGATTTTTTTTGTAAAATTGTACCGCACAAAAGGAATATCCACGCATATTTTTAGATTTTTGTCTCCTGTCTTTTAGGAGTTATAATTTTCCAAAAAAAATAATTCCAATTAATTGTAACGGACCACGTATTTTTTGCTTCGAAAGTGAAAAGTATTTTTTTTAACGATGATTGCCTTTTTTTTATTTATTTTTGTCAAAAAAATTCTCTAAAATAGAGTGACCTATTCTATGATTCTTAAGACTAGTCTCATCGTGGGCCTATTTTTCGGTCTATTTTTTTTGCGAATTAATCATATTTTTTTAGCCGATTTTTTATCATTTTAATCTCCAGTAATGCTATATATCTCCATTTTAATCTTGAATAATGCTAATAATGAAACGGTTCATTTTTTATTTGTGCTGAAATTAACGATAAAGAAGATTTTTTGTGCAAAATTAATTTTTTTTCGCTAATAATATTAACCAATACTAGTACAATTCTCAATCAGTTCTAATAGGCATAACTATTCCAGTTTCTATTCTTTTCATAAAAAAAATGAACTAAATAATGAATTATATAGGAATACGTGAATTAAAAAAAGAATTAAATTATATCTATATATAAAAGGAAAGATTTCACTCTTTTTTTAATTCACATATTACCATAAAATTCTGAATTTTTTAATTTTATTTACGTCAAGGATCGAAACTAGAATAGTTATGACTATGAGATCCGATTGAAAATTGTCATACTTGTATTGATCAATATTCTTATTGGTGAAAAAAATTCATTTTGCACAAACATCTTCTTTTTCTTTAACTTCAGCACAAATGAAAAATAAACCGTTTCATTATTAGCATTATTCAAGATTAAAATGGAGATATATAGCATTATTGGAGATTGAAATGATAAAAATCTTCTAAAAAAATAGAAGGAAAAATGGGCCCACGATAAGACTAATCTTAAAAATCATAGAATGGGTCACTCTATGTTAGAGAATTTTTTGAAAAAAATAAAAAGATGGCGATCATTAAAAAAAAAATAGTTTCCACTTTCGAAGCAAAAAACACGTTTCCCAGTATAAATGATAATTTTTTTCATATTTTTTTCGTGAAAGTATGCTTCAAAATGAACAATACATATATACTGACATTTGTCGATATTGCAATTAGTTCAGGAGTTACCAGCGTTTAAACGTTTGCAAAAGTTCCGAAATCGACATTTTTTGAAAAATTATAACTCCTAAAAGAAAAGAGATAAAAATCGAAAAATTGGTGTGGATATTCTTTTGACGCGGTACAATTTTACAAAAAACAAAAAAAATCAGGAAAATGACAAATGCTCGGGGTCACGGTCTAGGTGAAATGGCGTGGAATGCCTCGTATATATATATATATCAATTCATCATTATCTCCAATCCTGTTCAGCCTGCAGCGATGTAACTATAGACTATGAAATAAAAGTATAGGGTCAGTGTGCCGTTGTACCCGAACGTTTCAATGATCTCGCAGTTGGGGGGTGGATGCAGTTACTCCGCAAAATCCGCGATATCTCGGACGAACGATCCTGCCGAGTCATTTTCTTCACGAAAATGAGCCATCCTGATAATTTTTTGATTCTATAGAAAAAAAAGATAAAAGAAAAGAAAAAAAACGTTGCGACTTTTCGATAACACTACCTAACCGGTAAGTTGTGCATTTCTTAAACGTTATTTCAACGTTTATCTCATTCACCGTTGGGATCCAGCCCCTTTTACTAAGCCTCTCGCTTTTCTGCAACCCTCCCAAAGCTTCGTCCAGCGTGAAAGAAGTTTGTATGCGCGCAGAAGGGAGACAAGAGAAACATGCCGTGGTACACCGGTCTTCTGACAGGTTCGAGATTTTACACCTGGTAATGATTTTTTGCTTCTGCGGCTGGACGAAAACAAGGACACCCGGAGCGTGTCCTGAACGACACACTCGCGTGTTTTCTCCTTCGTACCCTGTCCCACGACCTCGAACTGGTCACCATGACCATTTTTATAATCTTCGAGGCTCCATCTCCGGCTTTCCCCTCGCGGACTGTGCGTCAGAATTTTCTACAGTCCGCTTTTCGACCCGGTCTTCTCATTTCGG
The DNA here is from genome assembly GCA_963932345.1 of Ophion ventricosus. Taxonomy (NCBI): domain Eukaryota; kingdom Metazoa; phylum Arthropoda; class Insecta; order Hymenoptera; family Ichneumonidae; genus Ophion; species Ophion ventricosus. Next base: position 16,505,386 of record OZ010717.1, read on the forward strand.
CTCTTTTTTCTTCTCGCGATGCAATCCTTCCATCGTCCGGAACTCTGCTGCTCCGATGAAATCGATTCATCCATTTATCTACAACGATAGCATTATTTCATCGATTGGATTAACTCTCGCACGAACACACGAGCACTTCACTGCTCATCTTATCCGATTGTAATCTTGAAATCGACACCTCAACAGGAGATAAGAACGCGTTTCCAGAATTCTGCTGACAATCACCATTGAATGGTTTTATACTTACGACTTGTTGACGGTGCATCGAATTATGTAAATGCGTCTGTATGCTCATGCGAGTGTAGATTTACTTTCAAATATAAAAACATAGAAATACACGTATTTATAGCTATATCGGGTTGGGCACGTACACTGCCGAATTTTTTTTTTTTTATTTAAATAGGATCTATTTAAATCAAATAGGTTTTTTCCTTGTCTCACAACCTACTACAACCTTATTAGTTTCGAATATATTTTTTTATTTGTTCAAGCTATTATTTTTTTATATTAAATGTATTTAAATTAAATAAATGAAGATTAAATTCAAATTAAATAAATAAAGATAAAACACGATATATCGCGCGAATACGAGAAAAGAATATAGGTTCGTGACATAAAAGTACGGTGAAAAAAGGTTAATTTTATTTTTTCACTAACAAGGCTGTTATTTGGAAAAAAATAAAGGTATCAATGTGCCTTTTATTAAACGGCGCGATTATTTATGTATAGAAAGACTAACCCTTTTCCTCGACTGCAGAATGTTACAACAGTCTTCTAATGAAAACAAAGCCATGAGATTTTTGAGAGACTGAATCGTGTACCATTTTTCCGTCCGTCTTTGTTGTCGAATACTACCAGATGGAACCAAATCACAAATTTATTAGGAATAAATAAAAATATTTAGTTCGTAAATTATATTAAATAAATCTTGATTTGAATAAATAATTTTAATAATGGAATGCAATAGGGCAAATTTTATTTCACGAAAAATCTAATTAATTTAAATAAATAAAACAAATCAAATGGACGCATCAAGTTAATATCAAACGAATTTCTCTGTCAGTGTAGATAAGAAAAAATACGTGTATTTATTCAAGTACCAGAGTGCTATTGAAACAACAAAAGAGGAATTCCAGGATTAAAGAGGAATTTTATTTTATTTAATATTTTGTGTTTTTTTTTGCCATATCAATAAATTTACTGTAATCATGAATAAACGATGGCATTTTTTTTCACTTCACGCGACTCTTTCGATAATTTCATTGAAGGGGGCCTAAGCTCGGGACCCAAACACTGGTTGATTTTCAATTTTTTTCTTCTGACGCGAGTATAGGGATGGAGTGATCGGTTTTTTTCACACAATCAATACATCATCTTAACAAGTTTGAGTTGTTTTATTGTCAAATATTAATAAACAATGAAGTTATCATTATTTAAACAACGGTGTAGGTCGTCCTCGCAACTAGGTTGATTTTAAATGATAAATAAAATGTATTTTTAGTATAATAATAAAACTTTTGTATGGTCGGATACTTCTTTTTAATTTTGAAAATTAAAAGAATGACAAGCTGTTGAAAAAAAATTCCATTATTAACGAAAAAACAATTTCAATAATTGTTTATTATCGAATTAACAAACATATAAAAAAATTAACTGGTCATACGATAGAAATTGTCGTCAGAATTTTGCGTGAATCGGACGAATGGATTTTTAGATAGGATTTACAGCCTTTTGTAAAACATAGTTCCGAGAAACACGTAATAAAAATGGAAAGTGAGGGAAATGGGACCGTTCGACCCTTCACAAAAACCTTCGCACCTCGGTCAATTTTCGGATTGTTTACAAAACTTTTGTTGAAAATTAAAGTTACGATCCTCGGCTGCAAAACTGTGGAATAAAAAAATAATTTTCGAGATTTCAAGCTTAGGCAGACTCCTTAATTTTGAATAAATATTTTTGAAACTCCTCCGATCAATCATTCCAATGAATGAAGAATGTCGGAATTGCTAAGAACTGTGTAAATCCGAAGGCCTTGAAAAATAAATAAAAATAATAAATGTATTATTTAGTTATCATTTATACTTATTAATTCATTTCTAGTATATAAGCATGCACGCATACATATACAGGGTTACTGGTTATTGGTCACGATATCAACTAACCCAGTAATGCTTTATACAAAAGTGAACCATTTTCGAGATATTATGTTTTTTTTTTAGTGAGGAGTAGGCAGCTTTAAAAATTATTTAAAAAGAACTGTTGTATGGAATCAAATTTTTTTATTATTTGTAGTTTTGAGGCACAATAACAATTATCAACAATAAAATGAGAATAATCCGCAAACATTTTTGAATTTGGCGTCCAAACTTCTACAAGTCTAATAATTTTCGTAATTTTCTTTCATAAAAATGCAAGTTTTATTTTTTAAATCACCAAGTTACTTAGCTTGCGGGTCATTGAAAAAAACAACTACACATTATTACCTATCCAAAGAGGATTCCATACAACAGTTTTTTTTTAATTAATTTATAACCTGTCTACCCCTCACTTGAAAAAAAAAATAATAAAAATAATAATATCTCGAAAATAGTTCATTATTGCATACAGCATTACTGGGTTATTTGATATATATAGTAAGTTGATAAGTTTCGTTCATTTTTAAGTATTTGGAGATTTCTAAACATACCAATATATTAGGTGTAGTAAAAAGAAATCCATTATTTTTGCCTTCAATTTCATGCAAAAATAATGGATTTCTTTTTACTACACCTGATATAATGAACAGAACTGGCCACCTTGTTATTAGGTACGCTACGATATGTACTAACCGAATACTAAATTGGTTGTCGCAGTTCATATCTTAAGTCCCTAGCAATTCAACATTCCCTAGCATTGTACTTCAGCAAATTTACCACAGCGATCCAAACTCTCAATAAAGAAATTTATTCAAACTTCCCATAGCTCGCTTCACTTCCATTAACCCTTCGTGGTCACCCTGGGTAGAATCGACCCGTCAATTATTGGCGTAAATATATAATAGTTCCAGGCTTCGAATGGGACTGTATTCACCATCCTAGCTAGAGTTTGAAGTATCCTCATACCATAAAATTGACCCCCTCTACATGTCGGAATAAATATATTTTTTGGAACGGCCACTATGCTACTATTTTTTTTTCCCAAAAGTAGCATATCTCAGGAGTATCACGTCCAAATTTTAGGTAAAAATGTTGTAATTTCACGAAACTATGATTTTTATTTGCGAAAAAGTGTCTTTTTTGCGTTTTCATCCCTTTATGAATTTTTTTTTAACGTGTCGCCATTTTATTTCTTATAAATAATTTTTTCGTACATCATCTAGAAAGTTCAAAGCATGATTTTTTGAACCACTTGGGACGGATAATTTAGTCACAATACTTCTTTGAAAACTGACTGGGTAGAATCGACCCAAGTGTGACCATCGTGATTGAATTTGGAAGTGTGACCACGAAGGGTTTAAACCCTGTCACATGACTTGTGGCCAACACTAGCTAAATATATTTATTTTAATTATTCAAAAAACAAAAAAAAAATGTGCTACGCTGATAAAAACATTGCGATCCTCGATATACCAGGTGGAGAAACACGTTACGTAGCTTCATTGGCATCAGATTGAACTGTGAGTAAATGATCAAAAGTAAACTATGATATATTAAAGAAAAAAAAAAAACTGAATATTTATCTCGACGTGAGTGTACAGCAAGCAGCGCCATATTTCGTTTCAAGATATCTTATACAATCTCTTGAAAAAGAAAAAAAAAAAAGTGAAATACGTTTTTTAAACCTTTCGGAGCGTCTACTTCGTGCGCAAGACGAGACAGTCGCGGGCGAGTCCGAGGCTCTGTAGCGTCATTAGCATCGGCGTTTCGTGTGTGTTTGTCTCGTTCCAAGATCTCATCTCTCTCGTCACTGCGTGCATTATTCTCCCTGTATATATATTACACACTTGCGAGTCTCGCGAACGAGGTTGCGGAAGGATAATTCACTAACTCTCTTCATGGACCGCGGCGTCGGCGTTTCTCGTCTCTCACGAGACTCTCTCCCCTCCCCCTCTATCCCCCTTAACCCGCCGCGATGGCTCTCACATCGCAAAACCGCGACTCGGCCTTCCTTTTCCTCGATCCTCATGCGGCTAGCGCGAGTTAAACTGGTTCTGCGGGTCACTCAATCTCCATCTCTTATTCTCTCTCTCTCCCTCTCTCTCTCTCTCTCTCTCTCTCTCTCTCTGTTTCTCTTAGGCGCGCGCCCTCTTTCTCTGTCTTTATCTCTTTGGACATACGCGGCGCGTACGTCGCGGTAGATATTTGCACAAAAGAAAGAGAGGGAGAGAGAGAGAGAGAGAGAGAGAGCGAGAGAGAGAGAGAGAGGGGGGGAGAGATAGAGAGAGAGAGCGAGAGGGAGGGAGGGAGAGAGAGACTGGAGTGCGATTGCGTAACTATATAACCAGCTTTTGGTGTCGTATCATAGGGAAGCGAGGGTGAGGCGAGGGTAAAAAGACGAGACTCGTCGAACCCGATGCTGTTTTTATATTTCTTTTTTTTTTATTCTTCTTCGTCCACTCCCATCCACGACTTCTTCTTTTTTTCTCATCCCTTTTCTTCCCTTTTCTTATTTCTCTCAATCGACTTTTCTCATAGTGTAGGGGAGATCCGGGCAAAGTGAACACCTTAAGATTTCCGTGATTATTGCCGATAATGTATAATAGAGAAAATTAAAACAATTATCTGAGATTAGTCTTTAATTAATCAACTTTCGAAACGCGTTAACAATTTTCCTTAATTCTAGTTTAATTAGATGCTGTAAATCAAATAACAAAAAAATGTCAAAGTATCCACTTTGCCCGAGCCCCCAGGTAACGTGGACACGGCATAACGGCAAAGTGGATAACAACAAAGAAATCTTTGGAAACGTAAGTTACTAACAAAATGATCTGTATAAGGTAGCGTATGCCAACTCGTACTTTTCGGCTGTTCCTTTGATGGATTACCCAGCTTTACATAAATTTATTGTCGTTTGCATGACATCTGCACTCCAAGAACCTTGCGTCGTCTTTTTTTTTTGTATTTATTCACCATCTGAAACGAAATACGCAGATTATTATATATAATGAAATTCTTTACGATCACCAGGCAAAGTGAATACGGTATTCGCTTTGCCCTATTCGCTTTTCCCCACGTGGTCACTCCTGATGTTATCCCGTTTCAAATTAAAACTATTGCTTTGGGTCTCATTTTCTACACACTGTATAAAGCGACATAAACATACATTGTAACCACCCAAAAACAAAAGACGATAAATAAATAACTTTCTTGTTATTAGAAAAATACTTATCTCGATGAACCAATAGTTTTCAAGTAAAACACACACAAATAATCATCTTTTGGATGGCGCGTGACACGGCCACTCACCAAAGTACTGGGTAACGACGGGCGAACGTTGCTATAGTAATGTGGCGATCGGCAAACGTATAATTTGAAACTGGTGGCGAGTATTCACCCTGCCCGGGGTATTCGCTTTACCCGGACTTCCCCTATTTTCTTTTTTTTTTGCCGATTTTTTCTATGGCCGTTTCTTCCATTCTTTCTCTTTCCTCCTCCCTCGAATCTTTTCGTCGCTTATCGCCGCTTCAGCTTTTGACGTTTTCATCCTTTTACGCAGCATCCGCCTCCTTCCGCAGGTTATTCTCTTTTATCGGATCTTCTTCTTCATCGCCATCATCATCATCATCATCATCGCCGTCGTCGTCGTCCTTGTTTTCTTCTTCTTTGAATCGGCGGGTGCTGTGTTGCGCTTCTTTTGCGCCGCACCCTTCGACCATGAGCTTCTCTCCTCGTGAGAGAGAGATCGTCACTTTGCTTGCACACGCTCGGTCTCGTATACAACAAGCCGCGCATCTCCCGCTGGTAGGCTGCGGAACGAGGCAGAGGAGGGACGGGCATGAGCACATACGGTCGAGCACTTTTCTGTTAGGACCCGTTTCAGAACGTCTCGCGAATTGATCGAATCTGTAAAGGGTGAAAGCGGGCGAGAGAGATACAGTGAGAGAGAGAGCGAGAGAGAGAGAGAGAGAGAGAGAGAGAGAGAGAGAGAGAGAGAGGGAGAGAAAGAGAGTGAGAGAGGAGGAGGGAGGCAGAAAAGCGATCTCGTGTAGAGGACACCGGGGGCCAGAGAGAATGCACTTTTCTGCATCAAGCATCTCTCGACGACTCACGAGCTTCACCTCCATCCGACACCTATCCATTGCTAGTGCTTTTTTTTCATTAGCTCCCTGCGAGAACCTCTCGCAGACCCTCGGAGATCCACTCGAGAAAGCTAAGGCCCGATTGCTCGCTCCTCTCCCGCTCTACCACGCTTTGGATTTTATCCGAGTCTTCGACCGTGCAGAAATTTGTTGGGTAGTCCCCCGATCCTACCACATTCCTATAAGGATTTTATCGGGACGCCACACGTAGGAAGTCCACATTGGAATCCAAGTGGATTTCGCACTATTTCCCGAATTACAGTAGAACCTCGATTATCCGAACGCTTCGGTGCCTTATCCAAACGTTCCATCATCCGAACTCAATGTTGGTCTTTTTTTTCTCAGTTAAGGTATCGCCCTAAGGTATGCCCCTTTTTTTAATCTAATAAAGCTGTTTTCTAACACTTCGAGATGTTTTCAAAATACATTATTGTCTGTATGTAACTTCGTACATCAGATCGTATATACATTGTATGTATATACGAGAAACATTGTATGTACGTGCGTATTCCAGCAGTTTGATCCTGGCTTTCAAATGTTGGATGGCCATGAGATTATATCTGTAGTGCAAGGGGTTCAAGAGGATGACAATAACAATGATGATGATGATGATGGCGATTTATCTTTAGAAACCGCCCTGGAATGGTTTGAAACCCAACCAGAAAATAGCCTCACACAACTGCTGTTCTTGAAACGAATTCGAGACTTAGCGGCCAAGAAACGCGCAACTACTATGAGACAGCCAAAAATTGATCATTATTTTAAGCCGCAATTGTGATCTAACTGCATAAGTAGTAGTGATATAAAAATTGAAACTTTATTCATTGTTAATTGCTATGAAATAAAGAATTTAGGGTCATTGGATTAATCAAGAGAATTTTCGATATACTATTTATATTATATGAGTTGATTTTCCCGGAAAACCGAGATCTATTTTCAATTATCCGAATTTTTGATTATCCGAACGATGTCCGGTCCCTTTTAGTTCGGATAATGGAGATTCTACTGTATGTTGTTTGAAATTTATTTATTGAAAATTCGCAACCGTTGGATCTCTTGAAAAAAAAAAACCAAATATCCTTTCGTGATCACGTGTACAAATTTGTTGAGGAGTCCCAAGATGCACTCGCATCTGTATAGGGATTTATTTGCGACAGCGCACATGGGGGAATCCTCATTGGGACCCAATTGGATTCTGCACTGCTTTAAACGGCGTTCATTCCCTAATGAACGCCGTTTAAGAATTCCACGTTTGAATCGAAAATATGTGAAAAGTCACGAGCAAAATCTCGGTGTGTTGAAACATAATCTGCACGCTTCCTCAGCGTATACGTGTCTACTGATATATCAAAGTGCAGTAAAATAAATAACAAACGATAAGTACAGAAGATTTTCAGTGATTTTAATCAAATAGATCTTTAAGATATACTTTTTTAAGCGACTCTTACTTCTTTGAGGAAGTTGGAGCGGTCCAGTTGAGTCGAATGACGGCTTATGAGTTTTTTTTCTTCAATAAACCACAAAAAAAAATGACACAGATTTATTCTGTAAATGGTACGTTTTTATAAAATATTCCATTGAAGGGTAAAATTATGCATTTTTATACTTTTATTACGAGAAAAAGAAAAACTGTTGTGTTACTGACAACTTGAAAAAATATAAAATTATTGATGATTATTTTCAAGAGTCGTAATCTTTTATTAGATTAAAAGTATTAAAAAGTTTAAAAGATTGAAAGCTTAAAGACGATCGTAATCTTTTATAAAACATTGATGGTTCAATATTGAATATGTTTGGTTTTTGATAGGCAAGATGGGGTTTTTTCTAAATATTTATAAAGGTTTGGTTTACGTTAATCCGTTGTTAGAAATGGTTTATCTTGTTTCTAAATAGCCAAAAAAATTAAGTCACCCGTAGTATGAACGTTTTGTCCATCTAACCGTACGTAAAATTACATGCATTCAACTATTTTTTAGTTCGGGTGTTTTGTAGTGAAAATATTTCCTAATTTCGTAAAGACTCAGTATAGTCTGGACAATAACATATATATATATATTTTTTTTTAATATTGGACTGTGGGTATTGCTCCAACCTCTTGAAAATAAGATTGATACTTTTTTTAAGCTAAACCCATTTTGCATATCTAAATATATTGTTTAGAAAACTCAACGTACAGAATACAATGGGATCCATCAAGAATCGTATCGGATTTTGTTTGATAACGCAGCAATTCTTTAGCATTCAAATTAAATTCGTACATTGGATTCTAATGGAAAATCCCGACTAGAATCCAATGTACGAGTGTGAAGTTACCGGCGATTTCGAGACTAAAGCTTCCTCCGCGTATCTACAATCCAGAAACGAAATTATGTATTCCGTAATTGACAGAGATTTTTTCGTTGATGAAACGATCGCCGTTGACAATAACAGGCTGATGTAACAGACTTTTTATTCAATGAACCTTATGTATCAGCCTGTATACCCTAAAGGATTCGAAAATTTGTCATCGGAACGATTCACAATTGCGCTTTAAAATGAATTTCGTAATAAACTTGGTTGATCCCTGAATTTAATAGGAGAAACCGTCAAAACTCTGTAACAGTTCACGTGCGACGTATGTTCTAAGCTATATAGCGAAGAGCTGAGGACACGTAAGTCCAAGGATCGGTTTCCTTTTGCGGCATGAGAGGTCGAAAGAATCTCGAGCTACGTGGACGCCGGAGAGCCCGATTGCCCGGGTTCTCTTACGTCCATATATATACACATATATATACATATATATATATATTGCGTTCATTGCGCTGACCATCACAGGGTGGGGTTAACCTGAAAGATTTCAGGTTCAGAGCCTCGGATTTCTCGTTTCGTACTTCCCCCAAGAAGAAACGCGTCTTCCCCCTGAACGGGGTCGCGCAAACTTAAATATATCGTGAAATAGGTGCGAATTTGGACCACCATCTGAGATTCGCGTATACACTCGTTACCCAAATAAAATAGCTAGTATCGAGATAACATTGAGCGATCCTTCCTTGGACCGGTCCTAGCTATAACTAACCGTTGGCTTAATAACTGTTTTGTGGAAACTTTTCCTTCGGGCTTTCACCAAGGATTCTTTCTGATCGAACGTCTCAATGACATACTCGCACCAATTCGTTTCTTTGTAAGCGCGTAGTCTACGAAGGAGATGTTCATCGAAGAGGAGAGTCGCAAGTAGGGTAGGGATGAGGGACATGTTGAGCAAGTTTGGAATTATTGCCCTTGTAATTCCTTAAGGCCTTAGGCCACTCTAGGATTTTTTTAAAATCGATTTTTAAAAATGTACCTTAGTACCTATAAAATTATATTCCAAAAGATTATGGGTGTGAAAAATCTCTAAGTACTCGCTTTTCGAATTTTAGGGCAACCCCTTTTAATTCATGGCGTGACTTTCTACTAACTTTAAACGCGTTTATCTCAAAACCTCACTTTTCAAGTCGGCCGGACTCATAACTCAAACAAATTTCAACCGATTCACTTGAAATTTTCACTGTATATTTAGAATTACCTTTTCTGAGGCACTACGTAGAATTTTTTAAAATTATATTGCATAGTTCCTTTTTTATAAACAATTTTCTGACGATTTTCTCATGGCATTTTATACTTTTTGTTTTAGAAATGCGCCATTTTGACAAAAAACAATATATCAAAAAAATCCTACGTACTTCTATAGTTATTCTTATATACAGGGTGAGGCACATAAAGTGTTACAGAGCAATAGCACTCAAACTATAGATCATATCCAAAAATGTTTCAGACAAAAGTTTCAGTGTTCGAGAAGGCCGTCATACTGGACCACCATATTTTTTTTATCGGTGGAGGCGCTGAAGCTACGTGAAGGTCAACTCCACTTTTTTAAATGGAACCATGTATTTTTTTTTTCGATGACATTATTACCGATTTTAAGACGAATTCAGCGACCTATAACACAAGGTAATTCTAGTCACGCAAAGTATGAAAATAGTCGAAAAATCGAAACATATCGGAATAATCACTTTCAAAGGATCCACTAACCTTGGTTTGAGTCTACCTACAGAAGATGCTCGAAGTGATGACTCTCGACTTGTAAGCACTTGTTAATTCGCTGATGAAAAGACCGTCTAACTTCAGCCAACATTTGTGGTGTAATTCCCCTGCATGCTCGGTGTATTCTTTCTTTCATGTCGTCAGGCGTGGTAGGTGCTACCGCCACTACGCGTTCTTTGACAAAACCCCATAAAAAGTACTCTGGTGATGTTAGATCTGGCGAACGAGGTGGCCAAGCTACAGGGCCGCCTCGTCCTATCCACTTTTCACAAAAAATCTCATTCATCACTTGTCTTGAACACAGAGCATAATGGGGTGGTGCACCGTCGTGTTGCATCCACATGTTCATGCGAACATGCAAGGGCACGTTTTCCAGTAATTCAGGCAGTACTTTTTGCAGAAAGTTTGCGTAAACTTGCCCAGTCAAGCGAAACATTGGTATCGTAAGAAATGAAAACAGCGATCAAACAAGTGTTTACAAGTCGAGGGTCATCACTTCGAGCATCTTCTGTAGGTAGACCCAAACCAAGGTTAGTGAATCCTTTGAAAGTGATTATTCCGATATTTTTCGATTTTTCGACTATTTTCATACTTTGCGTGACTAGAATGACCTTGTGTTGTAGGTCGCTGAATTCGTCTTAAAATCGGTAATAATGTCATCGAAAAAAAAATACATGGTTCCATTTAAATAAGTGGAGTTGACCTTGACGTAGCTTCAGCGCCTCCACCGGTAAAAAAATAGGGTGGTCCAGTATGACGGCCTTCTCGAACACTGAAACTTTTGTCTGAAACATTTTTGGATATGATCAATAGTTTGAGTGCTATTGCTCTGTAACACTTTATGTGCCTCACCCTGTATAATCGAAAAAACTTTAGCGTTTCATCATAACTCAAAAATTATAGGAGCTGTTGGTTCGGCCATTGACCTTCCAGAAATAAAGGCGTCATCGGAAAAATACTGCACAGTTGCCATTTTAACATGTATCGCAGTAAAAAAATAATTTTGTATAGTCAATTACGTGTATAATAAAACCCCTATTTTGTAATTGCGATTTATTTTATGGTTTCGCTGGAAAAAAAAATCACAAAATATGCCCTTTTTTGGCCTCTAGAGTGGCCTAATGCCTCAACAGTTTGCCGTATAAAAATGAAACCTACTTTGGTCAATAAGAAATGTATCTGGGAAAAAAAAAGTCTGTAGACGAAGTCCCTCTTATCCTTATTGTTTCACAGATAATTGCTCTCAAATGACTAAGGCCATATTTCGGCAAAGTAAGAATTGCATAAAAAAATCAGACGTAACATTATGTGGTACAATGCAGTAATAAATCAACAGTTGCTTGTTAATTAGGTTTTGAAACATTAATATTAATTGCAATGAACATTGAAATATTTTTTCTCTCACAATGGTAAAAGAAAATCTTTCGATCACGTTTTTTTTTTTACTTTTGGGTGAAAAAATAATGAAACGGCAAGTGTTACCGTCTCGTGCGCCGCATGGCAACGGGCGATACCGTGATGTGTTCCCCTACCCTATACCTCTATTTCCGCCATTTGATGCACCCACGTCCGCTGCTTAGTTTTTGCAAATATTTCGATTACCCAACTTACCCGACTGCTCAACATTTCCCCCTACACGATCGATTATACTGAACTGCCAATGTACAGAGCGACTGCGTTGCTTCCTTAACTCATTGAGATTGGCGACTGGCTTTCTAGCCGGTAACTATTCAGCCTCCACCGTACAGTGTGTACTTACTCGATTCCTGTACACTCGAGCTGAGATTCTCGCCATTTTTACAACGTACGCGAATCTTGAGTTTTATAGGAACACGCGTGTACGTGTGTATTTGTGTGCACGCGCTTATATTCATGCGTGTGATCGTCCTCCTCCGCCCGCTCACGGACCCCGTTTCTGCGAGACATCGACGAGGAGGTGGAGGAGGAGGAGACACGATCATTCGCCTTATTCTCTCTATCTCTCGCTCTCGTCGCGGCGCATATCGTGAAGCCGGTTGCCCCGGGTGGTACACGATCGACACACACGCACACATACGCACGCACGTATAAATATATATATATATATATATATATATATATATATATATATATATATATATATATATATGCGTTCATGAATACATGTATACAGAGGCATCAGGTAACTCAGAGTCTCTCGCGTGCGTGCAAGAGCAGCTACGTATGGCAGCCTCGATCGCAAAGAGACGTGCGGCTCTACGAAAGAAATAAAGGAGTCACATAACGTCGTCGTCGTCGTCGTCGTCGTTGCGGGCGCGAGAACAACCTTCGATGGACCTCATGAGGTGACCACGAGGAAACTGGACGCGCCTCTCCTCGTACACGCACCAGCTTGCCTCGAGAGAGAACAAGAGAGAGAAGGAGAAAGAGAGTTCCACGGTTCTTCGCGTCCGGTCTAGCTTATATTGCAGGATCATTGGAAACCAGCATGAACCAGCAACAGGACTCTGCGGACACGAAGTTCACTGACCTCTCTTTCATATTTATTCGCTATACGAATTGTAGAGATTGAGATGAAATCTTTGAGATTACTCGAAAACGAAAAATTCAACATAATGTTCACCATTTTGTTTCCTAGAGGAGCAGCGGTCTTATTGACATTGGCGTAGTCAAGGGGGGGGGGGGGGGGGGTTGAGTACGGTCTCCCCAGAAAGCCATCGGTCCAAAATAATTGAAGTCAAGTAATCGGGAAATTTTATTTAATTTCCACCGAAGCCCGCATAATGAAATAATTTGATAAAACTTGAATTATTCGTAATGATTCAAGTTTTAACCCTTCGTCGTAATTTCGTAATTTGTATAAAAAAAAGCTACTTCATTACGTAGGTTGAATAGATATTCAAATTGTGCAATTAACCCTTCGTGGTCACACTTCCAAATTCAATCACGGTGTTCACACTGGGTCGATTCTACCCAGTCAGTTTTCAAAAAAAAGTATTGTGACCAAACTATCCGTCCGAAGTGTTAAAAAAATTACGGAACATGCTTGGAACTTTTTAGATGATGTACGAAAAATTTATTTATAAGAAATAAAATGGCGACATGTTAAAAAAAAAATCACAAAGATGTGAAAAGGCAAAAAAGACACTTTTTAGCTCAAAAAATCACCACCGTGAATTTTCAACATTTTTACCTAAAATTTGGACGTGATATTTCTTAGATATGCTACTTTTGGGGAAAAAAAATAGTAGCGTAGTGCGCGTTCCAAAAAAGATATTTATTCCGACATGTGGAGAGGGTGGATTTTATGGTATCAGGATACTTAAACTCCAGGTAAGATGGTAAATACAGTCCGATTCGAAGTCGAGAAGTAATATATATTTACGCCAAAAGTTTATCGACGGGTCAATTCTACCCAGTGTGACTACAAAGGGTTAAGGGGGATTTCTACTTTGTTGGGCCAAAAAGTGTTCAATTTTTCACCAATTTTTTATGCGAAAAATCTTGAATATAGAATATTGAAATTTGGTATGTTTACTAAGCGGTCTTTATTGAACATGATACTATTTTTTAAAGTTTGACAAAACATGGCACCGGGAGTGGGAGGAACCACGTATGTCGGTGCACCGACGATGATATTCTTCCCTTGCGGAAGTCCTCAATCCTGAACAGGTGGCCTGAATCAAAGAAATCAAACATATTTTTTACTTTGTACAATATTGTGTATAAGTTGAACTAGAATCAAGAAGAAAAATTGAAAAATAAAAAAAATAGCGAGCGATTGAAGGGGAAATTTAGTCTTTTACGAAACATTTTTGCAGTTTTTTATGTAGTGTAGTTTTGTTTTTGTATGCAAGAGTTTGATATTATTGTTAACACGAACGTATGATTAAAGCAAGTTACATATTTCATGCGCGTTACGCGATTATCTACTACTTGTAAATTCTTTAAACTTTTTGTTTAATTCTTTAAACAAAAGATAATTGTGAACAAAACCAGTTCTTGTCAGGCAAGCCTTCCTACCCCGCCAGGAAAAAATCCTGACTACGCAAATGCTTGTAGGATTTTTTTCAATTTTCGGGTGTATTCAGAAGTGACATTTTTCCTAAAAGTTTCCACTTGTAAGAAGAAATGAATATAATTGAGACTAGATTTTCTTTTGGTTCTATATTAAGTGGTGTTGGTGTTGATGCGTGTGTAGCTTTATCAGGTACGCGCGACCTAGAAAAAGGAGCACGTCGGTTCTTCGGAGACTGGGAGGCACATGCGGAGACCCCCTTTATGGTTTCGCCAGGTCGGTCGCGAGTCCGTTCTACTGTCTTTCTCTTCTCTCGAGTCGAGGATATATATATATATATATATATATGTGTGTGTACGTGTGTTGCTATGTGTTTGTGTAATTAGAGGCTGCGCAGACTGTACATTGAGAGTTGCTGCGATATCTAGCCCATCGAGAACCGCGACCGCACACCTAGGTCCATGGCCGCCGTGGTCGTCGTCGATATATTCGCTCCTTCGTGAAAGCATCGTCTCGCAAAAAAAAAAGACGGAAAAAAAGCTATATAACGTTCTCCTTGCCAGCGAGTCATGTGTCGGGATGGAATCTGCGCGTGCGATCCGTTCGCGCGTAAAGGACACGACAATGAGAATGCCAAACGAGAGGATCGAGAATTGAAAACGATAAAGAAACATTATTTTACGATGCGACGATTATAAATGATTCGTCCTGCGGCATTATGTAATCTCACTTGAGGGGGAACAAAGCTGCCGTTTGATGATTTTATCCAGGAACAATATTCTAGTTCGTTTTATAAAATGTTGTGAACTTTTGAAGGTATGCATAATGCGGCATATGAGATTTCGTGGCCCGTTTCGCGTATTTCCACTGAATCTTTACCCCCATATTGGACACTCGAACACTTATAATTCTTGATGTCTGAAAGCTTATTAGGAAAAACACGCGGCTAATATTGGCTAAATTTAAGCCGTTATGTGCCCGTGCAGAAATGTGTTGGGAGGAGGGGAGGAGGGCCGATCCTACCGCATCTCTACAGGGATTTGATAGGAACGCCGCACTTAGGGAGTCCATATTGGAAACCACACGGAGAGAATTAAAAAGTAATTTTTGTCGTGAATTTCACGGTGAAAATTACCGTGATATATTTCAATGTGGTGACAAGTGAGAAAAGCATAATAATTCGTATGCGACAAGTTTTTTTTAACTCACGTTACAGAAAATTTCAAATACGTAGCTAAAATTTTACTATGCAAGAAGGGTAGCGCGCACGATAATTTTTACCGAGAGCACAATACATTTTCCTATAACACTCATTAAATTTTATAATAAATCTTAAAATAACTGTTATAAAGACGATACTTTTTTATAGACATTTTTGAAAGGCGTAAAATAATAAAATGCACAGTAAAATTTCGCTGATATTATATATTTTTTAAATTTAAGTTTTGCGTATTTTGTTACACATGAAAATTTACTAGAAAATCTGGTAAAATTTTCTATCTGAAGAAGAAATTTTATTTTATTTTCGTGAAAATCTGTGTTTTACTCAGTAATAATAAGCGAAGTTTCAGGGTTGTCATCTGGTTACCGTTACTGCACGGTAATTTTTAACATTTAATTCTCTCCGTGCAAGTGGATGCAGCGCCATTTCCCGATTGAAGTCGTTTGACAATTTTTTATTTGAAATTCTCAACCGCAATTTGTTGGCTCTTCCCAAACAAAAATATCCTTTCGTGATACCGTTGGGACTACCAACAAATTTGTTGGGTAGTCCCAAGATGCATCTACATATGTATAGAGGTTTGTTAGGGACACCGCACACAGGAAGTCCTCATTCTTACCACGTTCGAATCGAAAATATGAGACAGTCATCGGGCCCATCTTAATTTTCCCTAACTTTATTAAAGCTCTAGTCTGGAAGCCTCACATGGGCCATCCGTGGCCGGTCACACTTTGCTACCGAGGGCCATTCAAGGCAAAAGAACCAGGGCCTTTAAAACTGCCTCAACGGTGCCTCATAAAAATTATTACAGCCATATACGTACGTGCGTGTGTGTGCAATGTAAAAAGGAAATGTGTTATTTCAATACATTTGAGGCTTAGAATTCTGTCGCATATTTTGCCACTTTTTATTCCGCTCTTCTTCAATGAACGAACTGCATGCGTGTTGGTTCAAGGCACCACAGCTCGTCTACTAAACGCATAGTTTAATTATTATATTTAATCGATCTCAATAATTATTATACCACAAATTCTTTAGTCAAGCAATTTATACTGATTTGCCCCTTTAATAGCAAAGTCTGGTAGTATTGGAGAAATCGGTGCTTGGGAATCTACAACTACACCCCTTGAAGGCCGTAACTTGGTCTTCGTACTTGGACCATAGTTTTAGTCAACCTACCTATCATTCCCTAATAGGGGCCTGGTCCAGCTCTTTTACGGAAAACCCTACCACGGAATCCACAAACAATCCCTTGAAAGCCCCGAATTATATTAGGGATGCCCTGCCAATTGTCCGCAGGTACGTGTGTGTTGATATTATGTCATAGTTCAGTATAATAAATAACAAACGGGAATTAAAGTGGATTTTTATTCATGTGATTCAAATAGATTCATAAAATATACTTTTTAAAGCGAAACATACTGTTTTAAACATAAGATTTAGACTTTTTCAAGATTCACTAATTTT
Source organism: Ophion ventricosus (assembly GCA_963932345.1). NCBI lineage: Eukaryota > Metazoa > Arthropoda > Insecta > Hymenoptera > Ichneumonidae > Ophion > Ophion ventricosus. Next base: position 16,522,411 of record OZ010717.1, read on the forward strand.
ATATATCGGTATATTTTATTCAGAAAATTCGACGTACAGAATGCAATGGAAATTCTTTTTTATTTTCGTTCTTCGTCATTTTTAGTCTTATTCAAAATCTTTTTTCATAGATTTGGGCTGTACATCTCTGAGGAACATCTTCTTAAAAGGTGTCCGTCAATTTGATCTATCGAAAAAAAATGAGCTTTATTCGATATTATGAATCGTATTGGATTCTCTTCGATAATGTGGCAATCCCCTAGGATACAAATCAGATTCGTACATTGGATTCCAATGGGGAATCTCAATTAGAATCCGATGTACGAGCGTGACGTTTTAGAAAAGGCGTCCAATGCGATGACCCATTGGGTCCCTATCAGGAAGTAGAGACAAGTGTGGGAATCCAATTGGATTCCTACGACCATTTCTACACGGGTGATTATATTTCGGAAACAAAACGATCAATAATTACGTTTTTTTTCTCTCATCTGGATAATGATCCTCTGCTGTCCGGTATTTTTTTCTTTTTTTTTCGAAACTATATCGCCGCGTTTTTGCGTAATATTAAGTGAGTGTTCTAGTCCAGGAGCCTAGATTTATTGCGTTTTTTTCGGGCTGGATAAAAAACAAAACAAAAAATATGTATAATATCCATGTTTTATGTCTTCTTATCGATGTTTTATGAACTTACAAAAAAAAATTTGTCCAAAAGAAAATGAAAATTGGTAAAGTTATGAGAACTGTGAAGTAACCGGATGTTCAAAATAATAAATAGAAAGATACATCTAATTATTAAGAAATGATTGACCCCTTTTTTGTCCCTTTAATCAGCTTCGGTCAGATCGTCACCCATAACGCGGAGTTCATGCAAGTTTCGTACCGGTCATGCCTTCACCCATATCCCATTCGTAATTCATGATAATCAATATATCACCCACGCAAAGGCCTGCATCGAAGTTAGGCCCTGCCCCTTTTTCCTTGCAGTTTATCGGAATTCATCTACACCGCGATATCTCTGGAATATGATATTTTTCGGAAACCCAGTTATCTTGAAAAAGAACGGTTAATGGTAATTTCATCGGTTTTTCTTCCGATAAATTAGTCTGGGGAAGTGTAAGGTATTTCCGGTCGATGATTTCGTTAATTATTGGAGTATATTTATAGTCCACAGTCAATTAAATTGTAGGTGAATTACTTCCACAAGTCGCAACCGCTTTTTTTTTATATTGTATATTGTACGTTTCATAATGCCACTATATTCGTACGAGAGAGTTAACTCTTCTGAGAAATATTATTCCGTTTTATATTCTGTATTTAGGACGAATCCCAATTAACCTTGACAGTTTGCTTTTCTTGTCATTGACATTAACTGAGACTTTTCAAAATTCGTTCGTTCAAGGCGTCACACCACCCTGGCGCTCGGAAAAACAGGTATACAAATATTTTTTTATTCGACGCGACTATTAAATATATTAAAAAAATTATTTTCCACAAATACATTATAGTTCTATGAACTAATTGAAAAAGAACATTGAAAAATGGCGGCCATATAAGTTGTCTAGCAGGACCCTCTTTTGAAAATCTTTGCCGATCGTAGAATTTTTTTCTCTGTCAAACATCGTGTGAAAAACAAAAAAAAATTCTTGCAATGAAAGATAATGGCTGAAGTTTAGCATAGGGGAAAAATGTGAAATTTTTGTTTATAGAAATGACAGCTGTTCGAAAAAAAAAAACTGATTTTTACCATAATTTTAAGTTGAAACAATTGATAATAGATGAACGCGGCATTCATTAAAAAAAAATCCGATGCTACATCCTACGTAATATTATAAAGAATAGGTGGTATAAATTTAATGGAAATCGGTTGAGTAGATCTCGAGATATTTTGTCCATCAGTTTGAAAAGAGGGTCCTTCTAGACGACTTATATCTCCGCCACTTTTTAATTTGTTTATAAAACTATAATGTATTTGTGAAAAATAAATATTATTTTATATATTTGATAGTCGGGACAAAAATTTTGTTTATTTTTATACCAATTGTTTCGAGGGCTAAGGTGGTTCCCTTAATTAAAAAAAAAAATAAGTCATCAAGTTTTTAAACGCCGACAAAAAACGAGAATGAAAGAACCCTTCATCGATACTCCCACACATCACTCTTTTGCAATAATTTTTATTCGTTTTAACAATCTCTTCATTGGAAAATTGCAATATCATATTCCTCTTGTTTGTCCTATCCATTTTTTAAACTCCAAGTATGTATTTTTTTTTGCTTTTCCTAAGATTCCCGAAACGGAACATCAGACATGGCCGATCTTTCCACGAGCGGGGTACCCAGTCTTGCTTCGGTCGCTGGCAGCGAGGACATGGCAACACTTTGGGCCTCTTACGCAATGGGACTGAAAAAGACACCGCCACCGCCATCGTCGTGCACACCATCGCGTTCCGACCGCGACAGAGAATCGAGTCCTACCGGGGGCGAGGGGACCGGAAGTGCTCATGACGAAACGAGCAGCAGCGGCAACAAAGAGGACGAAGATGATGATGACGAGGATGCTGACGAGAGACTCGATCCGAGACATCACGATCCGGAACGTCTAAAAGCTTTTAACGTGAGTCACGATATTGCAATAAATTTTTCTAATTGATCAGAAATTACAATCGATCCAAATAAAAAAAAAAGAAAAAACAACCGTACCCAACTGGAAATAACTGATTTTTATAGTTTCCAATTAAGTCTTTTAGTTTTTGAAAATTCGTATATCTCTACGTATATATATAAGTAATAAAAAATCCCTTCGGAAACATTCTTGTTTGTTTTAACTTATAAAAAATTATGGTTTACCTCAGAAGTAATAATTATTTGTGGTAATTCAAACAATGGTTTCATTATATTTCTATTCCATTCGTCAATTGTACAAAAAAAAATGAATTGCAACCAGTGTTGGGCAAATTTTTATTGCTAGGCTAACTAAAGATTAACAATTAATGAATTGTTAATCATGACTATAAAAATTAATAATTAATTAATTGTAATTGTGAAAACCGACGATTAACGATTAGAAACTAATCAATTTTCAATATTTTTGGTGTATTTGATTCAAAACTAACAATTAAAACTGATTATTGTATAGGGCGCTGCGTAAGCCTACAAAACCCAAACAAACACGTCGTCTCTGATATTTGTAAAGTTAAATCAGTTAATTGTTAGTTTCAATTGTTTCTTAGAACGATTGAAAAAGTTAATTGCATTTGTTTTAATTGCGAGTTGCAATTAACATAGATTAATCCAAATAAATTAATTGCAACATGCAATTAATAGTTAATCGCAATTAATGTTAATTGCAATTACTTTTTTAGTCAATTAACGAACTGTTGTACACAAAATTGTTAAATCTTAGAAGTAATGATAATGAAAATGTTTTTTTTTATTTAAAAAATCATATTATTATAACAAAAAATTGATATCACTGTTATAGAAAAAGGCAACGTATGTTGAATTATAAAAGTTTTGCTGTGTTTTTATTTGGCATATTGATTTTTCTTTAGTAATACTGTTCAACAATGATTAATTTTGACTAGTAATTGGCGATATTTCCTAATAAAAGATAATCGGCAATTCGACGTCAACTTTCGTATTTCTCTGCGCCAAAACTTCAATTCGTCTTTTGTACGCGATACCGTCGGAGTTCCATTATTCCCGTGCGTTTGACGAGCACACGAGGGCGACTCGAGTCGGCGTCATGTTCTTTCTGTTGCTTCGGGCCCGCCGGTACTGGAAACGTCCCTTCTTAATTAATTACAATTAGTTTAATGGAGGGAGACACGGCGATGACTGCGAACTATAAAAGCACGACACAAATACCCCCCACCCCCCGTCACTATACATTTGCCCCTTACTCAGCGAACTGAATTCTCCAATTCATCTCGTGTAGGCTCTTTTATGGTTGTTGGATTTCCCTTTCCATTTGGCAACCACGATGAAACATCATTTCCCCTCCGCATTTTTTCGTTTCTTTTTTTTTTTTCGCTAACACGTCCGTTATAACCGATTCGGCAGATGTTCGTGAGACTTTTCGTCGACGAGAACCTGGACCGTATAGTACCGATCTCGAAGCAACCCAAGGAAAAGATACAAGCAATAATCGACAGCTGTACGAGACAATTTCCGGAATTCGCTGAACGAGCGAGGAAACGCATCCGGACGTATCTCAAGAGTTGCAGAAGAAACAAACGTGGCAGGGAGGGCGCACCCTGGGACGCGGTAAATAATATTCATTTGTTCACGCAATCCAATTATATCATTATCATTTCATTTCTGTGTACTCTGCGTCACGGGTGACATTTTCTACTCGCATATTCGATAACATGGCTTTACGAAATTGTTTTCGAGCGTTATCCTTGTATTTTACTCACAAACGTATCAATATCGAATTTCAGTGAAAAACAATTAGAAAAACGGTTGGAACGAAATTTTACAGCTTTCTTCCGGAATTCAATATACAAAATGGTCGACTGCTCGACTTTGAGTTAATAAAAAAACGTAATAAAAAAAATATGCATTGCAAATCTGATTAATATCAATGAGTTTCTGAACGAATTGGACTTGATGGTAGATTAAATTTGAAAAATTGGCGATTCAATTTGGCGAATATTTCGGCTCGCTCGAGAGCAATTAACGACGAATTCAAGTTCGTACTTCCGGAATGCGCGACGGACTGCCGTCCCCTCGTATATATTCACGTGTTTTACGATAAATGTGCGCATATGTCCGCGTGTATATATAACGAATTCCGCGCTAGAGTTGGAAACACTGGCTGTTACTGTTCGTTTTCGTTAAAGGCGAGACCAACGCCAGCCCACTTGACCTCGGTACAGGCGGAACAGATTTTGGCAACTGCCTGCGAGAACGAAAGCGACAATGCGAAACGCATGAGGCTCGGACTGGAGCCAGTTTCACAGCCGATGCCCACACTCCCAGCAGCCACGGTGAGTAATCGCAAATACAATCTTCTACGTGCACGATTAATCGCGAATAAAATAACGTTAGCCGTATTCCCTCGTGTTCGTACAATCACGCGGGTTACGCCCTTTCGTTTTCTAGAAATTAATACTCGTTAGGGCAGCTTCAATAAAATTGGAGGCCCTCAAGGCCCTCAATGTGGCAATCAGATTCGGATGGCTAAATTGAAAAAGGCTGAATTAGGGAATCATTGAAGAACCTGGTCGGTTTTCATTGCGGCAATTTGACGATTAATTGAGTTGTTAAAAAAAAAAATATCTGATTTTTTTTTTTTGAATACTTTCGCAATATGCCTAACAAATGAACCCTTTGAGGTTCCATATAAGGGTTTAAGCCAATGCCCCAATAAAGTTAGGGCACCAAGACCCATCAAAGTGTCAAATTTATTTCCACACGGGAATGTAAGAAGGGCGTTAACGACACAATATTTAGCGCCAAACTCTCGTTAGACACACGTCCTTACGACAATTAGCATTCAGCGCATCCAGTCATCCATTGGAGTGTTTTTTTTTCCATGAGTTAATAATAACTTCGCGTGGCGTGTGTGAGGGGAAAAGGACGACGCATTTTCAGTCCGCGCTCCACCCTCGCCGATTTCACGGGATCGGTGTGAGAGAAGTGCACAAACGGACACGCGCGTGTCTCGTTCTAATTTCGTCTGATGAAAAATTGGCGCGGCTAGACACTCGCGACGCGACAAGTCTCCCACTAAGCGACCTCGCGGCCCTCGGCTAATCGTACGACCCTGCTAAACTTTACGTGTGTTCGTGGATGTTCGTGTGGCAATTCGGATGCCTGGGTCGAATTTGTACAGGTACATACATCGCGGTCAAGGTATCGTAAAGCTGCGGCGCCTCGACCCTCGCAATTGCAGATGAAAAAAAAAAACAGTTTTTTTAGGTATCTTCGTTTGTTTATTTTTTTTTAAAGAATTATAGGATTTTGCTGGTATTAGTAGAGAAACAAAAAATGCATTATGCAACTGATATGACAAACTTGCAGAACTAATTTTTACGTTGTTTTTCGCAAGTGGTCGTTGCGTAAGAAACGACGCGGAGAACGGAATCGGCCAAGTAGGTTATGTCAGTATCTGGTCAGGCGGTATCGATCAAAGAGGAAATGAAAAAAAAAACCAAACGACCCAAACATAATAATCCTTTGCATGTTTTTTTTCTTCATAAAGTCTCTTTTTCACGATGACGGATATTTAAATACGATACCATATCTGTCTCGGAAGATGCGATTCATTATATTTTGGCCGGTGACTGGAAATTGGTGGGAATTGACAATGCAAAAAAATATAGATATTATGTCGCAATAGTTATTTATTCGGATGGTTGGAATAGAAAAATATATATCTTTTTGAGCCTTTTCTTCTTGAAGCCTTATATACTTTTGAAAAAACCTACAGATATTACACAAAGTGCAAGTATTTCATGGCATTGAAGATGTAATCAAACTTTTCGGGTGTTAAAAAAAGGTACATGCAAATAATATGAGTTGCTCTTTCTCTCTCTCTCTCACTCTCTAACTCTCTCACTGGCTTCTCACAATCTCACTCTCCTACTCTCTCATGTGAGAAGAGTCTCACATTCTCACTCTCTCACTATGCACCTATCCATCCATCAAGCTCAAACCCAAACAAACAAAAAAACACAAACCTCAAAAAAACCCAAACAAATCCTAACAAACAAACCCAAACAAATAAACCCAAACAAACAAATTCAAACAAACAAATTCAAACAAACAAATTCAAACAAACAAACCCAAACAAGCAAACCCAAAATAAACAAACCCAAATAAACAAACAAACCCAAACCCAAATATATATACCCCAACCCAAACCCACAAACATTGAAATGTACACACCAAAATTGAAACTTACAACTTGTAACCACAAATGACTCTACATGTAATGCAGAATTTTTCAGCAAATCACAGGTATTTAACATTTCGCTGTTCCCCCCACCCTGCTACAACACAGCGACAGTGGAGTGGGGATTGCGTTAGTTTCGTGTGACATCTCGCTAAATCAGACCCCCTATAGAGATCTGTAAAAGCATTTTGAATGCTAAAAAAATTTATCGTTTTTTTTTATCGGCTTGAATGATGTATAAACGTCCCAAGAATGATGTGCAAAAGTTATTTTAGGTGAAAACAATTTTTCAGAAATATTCCGCCGATGACTTCTAAAACTTGAAACGTGTTTTTCTTGAAACCATGCTTTCAAAATCGGGTTGTCTCGCACCTTCTACAATTTTCAACCGATTGACTTCAAATTTCAATTGTAGCCTCGAAGACAGATTTTCTAGCGATGTACACACAACTTTCACGATCGATTAACAATTACGGTTTTTATAAACGAATTAAGGTCGTTTTCTTAGTCATTTTGCCAAATGGTGCCAAATTAGCAAAAATCAATATTTCGTGAAAGGAAGGGCGGGAGGGAGGGAGGGAGGGAGAGGAAGTGGGAGTCCGCAACGAAGAAAACGTATGGAAGAAAAGAAACGCACGACTCGAAGGCTTCATGACAAGTAGTGACGATAACCCATGGGTCGCGCACCTCTCCCACTATCGTGCGACGGCAACGGAGGAATGTGTGCACACACCGAAAGTAAAAAAGACGCTGCACTCTGGCCTCGTTATAAGATAGAAGCACGTGTACTTTCCGATATTCGTATACGCGCATTCAGGAAACGGCTCGAAAAAAATGCACTACACCGCAAATCTATGTGTGCTACTTGTTACACGTCAAGTGTGTAATTTTAGGAATTAACACGTGTAAACGCGATACACAACTTAAAACAAATCACTTATGTGTGTTATAGATAATTCAAACACATTTAATGTGTACTTCCAAACACTTGGACCGCGTTAAACTTTAACACGTTATTGCTGGCTTATTCAGAACATGCAACACGTGTAAATGTAGATATTGGCACGTTTAGATAGCAAATTTGTCTCAAACAATTCATTTATGTGTGTTGCAGTAAAATTAAGCACATTTTGTGCATACACTGAGAAAAAAAAAATGTTTGATCCAATATCATTGGTGTTATTGAATGAAATTTCGTTGATTCAATTGTAAAATTGTTGGTGTAAATGATGAGATTTATTAGTGAAAACAAAACGCTATTGACTTTAATAACATGATAAAATTAAAAGTTTTATCTCATTCAAATAAATATATTGTTAGCCGATAACAATATATTATTGAATCTATCTAAAAAATTATCGCGAACAAATTATATAGCTTCGAATGCTTTTTCTGCAACGAACAAAAAAAGCGTTTCGATTCATAATATGAATATTGTTGATTCGAGTACATAAGAAAAATTGAATTTCACTCGTTTAATTCAGATAAAATTTCTATTGAGTAAATGTACTATTTTATTTTCTTCACCATATCCGATATTGATTCTCAAATAAAATAATATGTTATTAAAATCAATCACATTTCCCAATAGTTTATAGTATTGTAACAATGTCATATATCGGTGGCACTCAGTGTTCAGACATTTATTTGGGTCAACAATGTATTTTTTTTTATTCAATTGGTTTTTTTTCTCAGTGTATTTATTAACAGTGGATCCGCATTAAATATATTAAAATTTAAATGTCCATTTTAATGTACTTGATTCTAACATGACATGTAACAATTTTAAGATACTTAATACCTATTTGAATGAAATTAAGAGCCCCCGCAGACTGCGGACTTTCTATCGGCCGATAGTTAAGCCGGGTTGGGCCGCTAGCGCGCACACAGGGCCAACGAAACAGTCTAATTGGTGGTTGTGTTGGGCAAAATTTAATTGTTAGGGTAACTAAAGATTAACAATTAATTGTTAATCACGACTATAACAATTAACAATTAATTGATTGTAATTGTGAAAGCTCACGATTAACAATTAATTAATTGTTAATGCTGTAGTCGCAATTAACAATTAATCAATTGTTAACTGTGACTTTCCACAATTAGATACAAATGAATTTTCAATCTTTTTGGTGTATTTGATTCAAAACTAACAATTAAAACTGATTATTGTATAGGGCGCTGCGTAAGCCTACAAACCCAAACCAACATGTCGTATCTGATATCTGTAAAGTTCAATAGGTTAATTGTTAGTTTTAATTGTTTCTTAAAACAATTAAAAAAGTGAATTGCAATTATTTTAATTGCGAGTTGCAATTAACATAAATTAATGTTCGCGGTCGCGTAATGAAAACCAATATAATATTGTCCAGCAATGTTATTATTGCTTTAATAAAACGAAGGTAAAGAATCAAGAAGAGAAACCGAGAGTATTGGGTGCATCTCATCTACAGTGGTAGATTATTGCAAGGAAAGTTTTACACAATGCATTCCAAGTTGTTAGATTTCCCGAAAAAAATTCACCTTTTATCGAATGATCATAACCAGCTTCAATGAACTTGTCAAATTAATTGGACCAGCAAAAATGAAAGAGAATACAAATTTTAGACTTTCTCTGCCCGTGGAGGAGAGATTGAGCGTTACGATACGGTAAGATAAACCACAAATACTATTGATTATCTTTTATTAGAATTAAAATTACAAAGTTGGGTATATTGACAGCTTAAATTGTTTACAAGTCGTATATTTGCGAATCATCTGAAAAATTCGAATAAGACTGCGTTGTATCTTTAGAATTTCCTGGTGATGGGGTGTTCTGAATGTTCTGAACCATAGGCAGATTGGGCGATGGAGTAGAACTGGGTGTATAACGAGAAGGCTGCAATGGTTGTGGTGGTGGCAAGATATTAGTCCCTCGATGATATACAGGAAAAGAGGCCGAACGTTGCTGTAATATGTTTTAGCTACATGTTGATTAAGAAGCAGTCTTCACACGCTTGGTTAGTCTTATCTGTTTAAAAATGTTAAGAATACCAATCTCAGCATCGAGTTTTTCTTCTGCGGTTAAATTCTGGAGTGAAGGGACAAGAGATAAAGCAAAGTTTGTATCTTCATCAACATCAAAGCATCAAAATCCGTTTGCTTCGGTACATTAGTCCTCTCCCTCCGCTGAGGAATAGGTGTGGAAGTGGAAGGATCAGATTCGTTATTGTCGTCATCATCTTCTTGAGAATCATCCGGTTCCAGGTTATCTTTCGTTCGCCGATTTTCCATGCATGGAAGTAAAAATAATAATTCCTGAAAGTAGATATATTTACGTCTCTTGCTCGCAGCTTGATCCGACTTTGTTTTCTTTTGTGTGTTCAGTTGCCTACGAAAGCAAGTCCGTAAATTAGCCCATTTTCTTTTCACATCGTATCCTGAAAAACAATATAATTAATTCTTTACAGATATCTGCTCGCTGCCGGACATAGTTTCAATACGTTTTCTTTTAATTATCTGATGGGAGCTTCTACAATACGAGATATTATTTAAACTACCCGTGAGCAAACGTTAAACATACTTCAACCGTTGTATATGGCAATCAAACAAGAAGATGACTGAATTAAAATTGCTGACGAATTCTATAGTCGTACAAATTTTTCCAACGTCATTGGAGTGATAGATAGCAAGCATATGCGGATGATACAACCAGAACATTCCGGATCGTCATATTTTAACTACAACAAGTTCTTCTCTTGCGTTTTGGCAATAGCTTGGGCAGATGCTGATTATAAATTTGTATACATACATGTTGATTCTTATGGAACAGCTCGTGATTCAGGAATATTTTGAACATCTGAAATGGGCAAACGGCTTTTTGATAACCGGCTTAATATTCCGTCTGGAAGGCTTTGCTCAATGATGATGACGGAAATGTCATTTCATTCTTTGAATTTACTTTCGGTATTCTCGCAAACAAGTGGCGTATTTTTCACTGCCCAATTGACGTGAATACCAATTTCTGTGTTCGAATTATTAAAGCTTGCTGTGTCCTTCATAATGATATAAGAATCAAAGATTGAGTAAAATTTACAGATACTCTCTACAATCGTCCCATGGTTAACTTAACGATAAATAAAAACAACCGAGGAAGAAATAATATGAATGATGTGAGGCAGTACATGTCGTCATATTTTATTTCTCCCGAAGGCGCCATTTCGTGTCAATATGACAAAGTGTAATAATGACCTAGTTATAGTCAAACAAACAAAAATACACATGTATCGATATGTACCTTGTTTTGTTTTATCCTCGGCACTAAGCTGATTCCAATCAGGAACAACTGCTTCACAGACTTCCTCCCGTAGTTTTTGCATCTGATTCGCATCAGAGTACTCTTCTAAGTTTTTTTTATAGAGCGCGGGTCTTTTTTCAACTTCCTCTATCAAATTTACGATAGACCTTCCGACAAGCAGCGCCATCATGAAACATACGCACGACTGTCCCGCGCCAAAGCTCGGAGCGAATTGAAACTATCGGCTGAATCGGCCGACTAAACAATCGGCAAGTGTGCGCGCGTCGGACGCGCGCCATACTGATTTAGCAGTCGGCCGATGGTTCGCCAGACAATTCAGAAGATCAGTCTACTATTTTATATATATATACAGGGTATTCCAATAACTATTAGCACCTTGGATATCTTCGAAACTATAAGGTTCACAGAAATATTTGCTGAAATGAAATTGTTGAACAGTACGAAAGGGGGCATCGATAGCGATAATAGTTTTTTTGCAGGTGAAGGTACTTCGGACATTTGAAGGTCAACTCCATTTTTTTTAAATGGATCGGTATGTTTTTTTTCTGTACCATGAAAGAGGAGCTTAAAACGAGTTCAACGACCTATAACATAAGGTCATTGAAGGTCATAGAAAGTACAGAAAGGCGATAATACTTACAGTTTCGGTAGTAAATAAAATTACTACGTTTATAGTAAGATAAACGCCTTTCTGTACTTTCTATGACCTTCAATGACCTTATGTTATAGGTCGTTGAACTCGTGTTAAGCTCCTCTTTCACGATACAAAAAAAAACATACTGATCCATTTAAAAAATGGAGTTGACCTTCAAATGTCCGAAGTACCTCCACTTGCAAAAAAACTATTATCGCTATCGGATGGCCCCTTTCGTACTGTGCAATTTCATTTCAGCAAATATTTATGTGAACCTTATAGTTTCGAAGATATCCAAGGTGCTAATAATTATTGGACCACCCTGTATACTAGTTTCGACCGGCGGTTTCGCCCGCGTGGAATTTGGCGTGAAGCTATTAGGGCCTCAGGGCTTGGGTGTTTGTGAACAGATTACATCCAAATCGAAAAACGACAAAATAACGACGATACTATGTTTTCAAGTAGATAAAAGCAGGGAATCAGATTTTCCCATAGAAATTTCACTACCAGCTGCACCCCTTATTAGAGGTTGTTTTGAAAAATTCTAAAATATGCGTTTTATTATTTGTTTTAAAGTATTTTTATACCGAGTTTCGAGTTGATACACGCAAGGAATACAATTTTTCATACTACCTTTTACATCCCATTTTATCCTTTGACGAATTGATTTTCGAAAAGTCCTTTCTTAGTGGCCCTCTACGCCCTTTAACGAGCATATCTTCCGAGTTTCCGTTGATATAAAAACAGGGAATTCGATTTTCCTATACAAACTTCAACACCCTGTTGCACCCCTAATTAGGGGTTGTTTAAAAAAATCCTAGAATATGCGTTCTATTGTTTGTTTTTAAGAATATTTATATCCAGTGCCAAATTGATATATGCAAGAAATACAATTGTTCATACAAATTTTTACACCCCATTTCACCCCCTTAAGAGTTGATTTTCGAGAAATCTGTTTTTAGTGCACTACACCTTCAAAGAAACATATCGTCCACGTTTCAAGTTCATACACCCAGGAAATACCATTTTCCATACAAACTTTTACATCCCATTTTACCCCAGTAAGATTTTATTTTCGAAAAATCCTTTGTTAGCAGTGCACCTCTACACTTTATGTGCAACATATCTTCCAAATTTCCTGTATTTAGCGGTCTAGGCTCTGCATTGTCTATATGTCAGTCAGACATTTAGTCGTCACGGAACTATTTTATATGTATAGCTATATATATATATATATATATATATATATATATATATATATATATATATATATATATATATATAAACTACCGGCGAAAAATTTCCGGACAAAAATTCAAAAAAGTTCGGAAACGATTTTTTATGCCATTCCGCCGATAGTCGACATAAATGAATTTAATAAACGGCGTTTTGAAGGGGAGGAATTCACTTTCATGCCATCTTTTTTTTTATTTTTAATATTTTTTCACGACTCTACCCTTTTACCCTTTTTCGAAAACGACCATTTTTTGCCTTTTTTTTGTTCCTTTTCTGGTGGACCCCGTTTACAGACAACATTTTTTTTATGCATTTCTTTGACCGGAATCATAAAGGGGGAATTAAAACGATGAAGCTTCAATTTTTTTTTCTAAAGATATTTTGATTAAAAAAAAAAGAGACCATTTGAAAAATGACATGTAACGCGAAAACGACAAGGATTAATACACTTAATTAATACACACAGGAAATAATAAACTTAAGTTTGTAATACAAAACGAATGAAGCGAAAGTGACCACAAAGTAATAACATGTAGCTGTGTAAAAACGACACACTTGGATTTGCAGTCTACCCTGTTTGAATACGTCAGCTTGTGTCAAGAAATCTTGTCGAATCAGATTGGACGATTAAACCAATCGTGCAAACGTCAAGGCGCTTCAAGAATTTCTATATATTCTTTTTTAAAAGAACATCGTTCGAAAATTTTCCGAAAAAAATTGCAAAGTAAATTCACTCATACACAAAGCACGTAATAATTCGTAAAATTATAATTCGCTGTCTCTCGGTGTTGCTGTGTGCGTCATGCGGATGAGGAAAAGTATGAAAGATTAGAGCAAAATATATATGTCAGGGTAATGATTGGCAAATAACTGTACCATTCGTGACATTAGTCCGCGTAGGTTGATTCGCCGATGAAGAATAAACCGCATAAAGCGCGATTTATACGGGCGCGATCACATTTCGACGTGTACGACTGCGGACCTTTGGCCTTTATACCCGACGTTCCGGTGATTTCACCGTCTTTTGCGTTCTCAAAGCACCAAGGACAAAATACTACGACACATTGAACAACGATTTGAGAGAAATATGATTTGTCGAAGAATTATTCATAGAGCAATTGTACTTGGTCTATTAAAAGGGCAAACTCACACGATCATTGCGAAAGAGACGTCTTTGCGTATATCCATTCTAGTACGGTGCGAAAGAAGTTACCGATTTCCTCATTTGCAGCAAACTCATTTACAGATGATTTCGAAAGTGAGAAAGTTGACAATTTTTTTCCCCCTCTCGTACAGTAATGCACACGAATTCTCAAAACATTCTATTTTCGTAATTTGCGTCCAAAGGGCCAATGCCTCAAGGGATTTATCGAGGTTAGTTTGAATGGACGAAATTGACGTATCATAGGGAAAAAAATGCAATTTGTATTTAGCTCGTTAATCTGCATGCACGTGTCCGCTTGTACAGATACGATCGTGAATAGGCTCGATATTATACGATATATGTTTGATCATGAGGCAGAAAAACACTAGCGAGCAACACCGACGCGTTCACGTCGGACCGTTCTCGCTATCTCTACTGAAAATCCCTCCGGGAGACGATAACCCCTCAGCGACCTAAAGCCTAACCCATTAAACCTCGCGGTGCTCATGCTACATATACACACACACACACACACACACACACACACACACACACACACACACACACACACACACACACACACACACACACACGCACGCACGCACGCACGCACGCACGCACACACACGGGTAATGTGTAATGTCCGTGTCTGTTTGCTAAGAGCTGTTGGTCGTTCGTTGTGGCTATCTCTCTCGTGCCACCTCTGTATAATTGACGTCAACGCAACACACGCTATGTGTGCTCGCCTTTCATAAAAACACCTCCCTACATCCGCCCCAAGATTTCACTGTTTCACTGTGTCTCTGTCCCTCTCTCTCTCTCTCTCTCTCTCTCTCTCTCTCTCTCTCTCTCTCTCTCTCTCTCTCTCTCTCTCTCTCTCTCTCCCCCCCCTCTCTCTCTCTCTCCCCCTCTCTCTCTCTTTGGCTATGCTCACTTTCTGTCCGTTTATCTGTCTGCACCTCTGTATGTGTCTTTCTTTGTCTTCTTTTCCTCATCCCCGTTTGATACACGCATCTCTAGATGTTGAAGCTGAGATCACCACGGCAGTAGATATTCCGCCGCTACTGTACTCCGCACATGCGCGTCTGACTAATATAATAAAAATCCGGTAGCAGAAGATGACACGAGCATTTAGCGCTTTTCGCGTAATTGTCTAGTAAATATAGCGATCATTGTAGGACAGTTTTTATTTATTATGGTACAGACTCCGAAATCGACTCTATTGATTCGCAATGGCGTTGTAATTTTTTTCTTTAATGCAGAATTTCTTGTATCGCAAGAAGATAAATATCGAGGTTTGATTTTTTTTTTTCGTTGAATGCGGAAATTCTTTTTGACAGGTCAACATATACTTTTACTTATACACGGAGAGAATTAAATGTTAACAATGACCGTGCAGTAACGGTGACCAGATGACAACCCTGAAACTTCGCTTATTATTACTGAGTAAAACACAGATTTTGACGGAAATAAAATAAAATTTCTTCTTCAGATAGAAAATTTTACCATATTTTCTAGTAAATTTTGATGTGTAACAAAATACGCAAAACTTAAATTTAAACAATATATAATATCAGCGAAATTTTACTGTGCATTTTATTATTTTATGCTTTTCAAAAATGTCTATAAAAAAGTATCGTCTTTGTAACAGTTATTTGAAGATTTATTATAAAATTTAATGAGTGTTATAGGAAAATGTATTGTGCTCTCGGTAAAAATTATCGTGCGCGCTACCCTTCTTGTATAGTAAAATTTTAGCTACGTATTTGAAATTTTCTGTAACGTGAGTTAAAAAAAAACTTGTCGCATACGAATTATTATGCTTTTCTCACTTGTCACCACATTGAAATATATCACGGTAATTTTTACCGTGAAATTCACGACAAAAATTACTTTTTAATTCTCTCCGTCTATGCTTTTTCTCTTTTCTCACAAAGATGATTCAATTTCATCGATCGGACATTGTCAATTCCATCGGCTTTGAACGTCATTAAAAGCTCGTGTATTTTATATTTTTTTCGTACGCATTTGCAGTCATTAATACGAGACACTTTTGCCAATAACCGGAAACTCCTTGCTAACGCATTGTCTAAGCCTGATCGTCACGGATCACATGCGAAAATAACTTTACACCTCGAAAGATTTAACTTCTTCAAAACAGAAAAAACATCTCTATGCTAACAATTGTCACGTACAAATCTTGTAACGTTCCGTGGGGTATGAGTGGCGTGTGAACAATTGAATGTTCCTTCGCACACGCAGCTTCCATGTTTCAATCCTGCCACAAATCATCGCGTTCGTCGCTACCCTGAGAAAAAAAGAAAAAGAGAAATGAAAAAACGATGCAAAAGAAGTGGAACGGGCTTCTTCAGCTGCATGATGAAAGCGATCGCTTTCTTTTTCTTTTTTAGACTCCTCGTCAACTTATTCATCAACCCTCCCTTTTCACACGTATACGAAACACAATTCGGCCTACGTATGCACATAAATTTGTTTTATTATCCGTTTGTACGTACACCACAAAATTCTTTTAGCATCTGTCGGATAGATTTCACTGGTCTAATCACTCGAGTATACGAATTATAAACAAGACTGTGTCTCGGGACAATTTTTCATCCCCCTTACGAGAGAAAAAATCAGAAACTGTTGTGCTTTAATCCTGTGTTTTGCGACTCTTCGAAGTGACGAGCGTTGGAAGTGTAAATAATAAACGAACCGCGGAGAATTTGTCACGAGACATGGAACGAGCATATCGCATAAAAAGCGTCATACAGAGAAAAAATTACACACACATATATATATATATATATATATATGTGTGTGTATGTTCGTGGTACCCATATATAAGTATTTATATAGGCGAGTGTAAAAAGGGGGGACCTTATATTACTAATGTATAAAATCTCGAGGAGAAGTGGACAAGAGTATGAGCGATAAAGAAAATATCTATAGCTTGAAACGGCGTGAGAAATACGAGTGGGAGTACGCCTGAAGACGCGCGTGTTTGCGGATGTTTCGAAAAGTACGACAGTATTTTGTCCGATCGGCCTCTCCATCGACGTGTATGTGCGTGTGTGTGTGTGTGCGTGTGTGTGTGTGTGTGTGTGTGTGTGTGTGTGTGTGTGCGCGTGCGTGTGCGCGTGTGTGTGTGTGTATATGTGATTGGTAACGTTCTGTTGCAATAAATCGGCGTAATTGACGCTTAAAAACAATGTGTGAATTCGGCGAGAGTAAATGGAGAGTTCGTGAATTCTACGACACACGGGTGTATTTTATTATTTTGAAGTGCTTAAGACGTAACGCGCAATCGATTTTCCGATCACTGCAATACGACGTGCAGAAACAATTTTTCTTTTTCACGAAAACAATTTATTTGAATTTTTATATTCGGGAAGAAATTTTTGTGCCACATATAAATTGGAATGAAATTTGCAGCTTTGAAATATAGAAATTCACACAGATACGATTGATTCGTGATAATAGACAATCGCAGTGAATTATTGGCTCGATCATGAGGAAAAAAAACTTGAGAGTCGTTCACAAGCAACAACTGTACGAATACATCAATAATCACCAGGTATTTTTCCACCCACGTGACAATGAAGATATGATGCGCTTGCGAACAGGAAAGTGGAGAACGATGAATGACGCTGCTGTAAAATTTGATTGAGCTGAGAATGCGTGATTTGTCGAATTTTTATTTGTCCCGGACAAACTTTGGCCAATTTTCGCAATTCGAATTGTGAGAAGAAAAAGTTGTGCTCGCTTTGCAACAGCAAGCAATTATAAAGCAACAATGGTGTTAGTAAAGTAGAAATAAACATTTCGTAAAGTAATAAATAAATGTCGAGTATAAAATAATAATGCAAGCTATTTGGATGAAACTTTATTAGGACTCGTGCGAAAATGATGTCATGGATCTGGCCAGGTCTACATTCATTTTACATAACTTTACTGGGGTCCTTGTTTGGAAACCTCGTATGGACACTCGAAGACACTCAAGGACACTTCTTTCCCGAGGGCTATATAAATTAGTCGTACTACGAAATTATTTCCCACGAATCTTTTGAGTTCGGGAAATCCTTGAATTTTGAGGTCGTTGGATTCCAAATTTAGTATTTTTTCAAACAATTGAATTTTTATTCCATGTTATATTTAGAAAAAAAGGATGATGATTTAAAATTCAAATAATTATTTGGCCCACGAATTTCTATCCGTCATTTTTAATTTAGAACATACAATATCACATAAAGATTGATTGACGGTAAAAACCTCAAAATATGTATTATTGTACGAGACACAGGTAATTTTTAATGCCCAATTTAAATTTTGTCCAAAGGTGGGATTTAAAATTATAACAAAGGTTGTGAATGGATTAAGCAATAAAAACCTACATTTTTGAGCCAATACCCGCAAGGGTAAATTAAAAAACGCAAGATTTTGTGGTAAGAACAAAGTACCAGGCACTAATTAGTCCAGCGTCGTTGAACGTTGGAATAATCAGTATTGTGGTAAAGTGGATCGGGCTGCGTAAAAAAATCGGGGATAAGAGATAATATCCTCGGACTTCGTGTTACATACATTATGAAATCGTACATTATATCTGTATATCTATAAATATAAATTGTTGTGAGAAGTTGCTGTCACAACTTGTCGACAATACCAAAGCGGGAAATTCAATACGTAAAATGGCCATCATTTTGCCTCCACGTGGCATGCTTGCAATTAAAATAACAAACATTAGACAAATTTTTAAAACGGCAAGAGAGTCGATAAAATTATACAACAATAAGAGTAAAACAGCATCGCGGAGTTTCGTCGCGCTTGGAATTCTATATGTTTACTCCTAAAAAGCAATATTATAAGATCAATGTAATGAATATTTTATTTAAATGCCCATCGATCGTCAAGATCCTCAATAATTTAAGGTATTCTTTTCACGAATCCAAATATTTAACAATTAAGTGATTTTCGGCTACAACTAAGTGAAAACACATCCCAACATATCCTGGTCCAATTTCAAGCCAAATTAGCGAACGTTTTACAAAAAAAAACGACTTAAAAAATCGTCTAATTTATGCAGCACTTTATGGAGATGGGATGCTGGCCGCATTCTTATTTGATAATTTATATACTAAATAACTCTAGATGTCTGATGTAGACTGCTCTAAGCATGTAATTTTTTTTTTAATACTCCGCAACGACAATAAAAGCAGGGGGTCACCGAATGTTTAAAAAAAAATATTCATAATAAAACTTAGAAAAAATGTGACTAACAAAAGAATTTTCGCAACTGCGACTTCTCGGAGAACATGTAAAAATATCTAAATCTACAGAAGTTATGCGAATATTTTAATTCCAGTTCATCGTTGGGTATAATAATTGGTTGTAACTTATTTTTATTTGGCGCCAGTGTAATTTTCTAGTGATTCAAAAGAACTCTGGCTTAGGAGCCTACAAAATACGGCCCTCCGCGAAAAGAATACCTTGACATTCAAATAGACTGACATTAGGCCAAAAAAACATGTGCTATCATATAGCAAGAAGAAAAATTAATTAATAATGACCTTGCCAATAGAATGAGAAATAATTTTACGCCAACGTTTTTCATGATTCGATGTGTGCTTTTTGTTACAGCAAACGGACGTACGATCGAGCCTGGACCATTTCTCGAGTACACCGGTAAAGTCACTTCCAGGCAAGAGAGAAGACACGCCACCGACGTCATTGACGTCCATGACACCATTGACGAGTTTGGCCAGTTTGCCGAGTAGTACACTAACCTCGACCCCCCTTTCGCTCGCTCCATCATCGAAATTAATGGTTCACTCACCCTCGGACAACAAGAATCTCATGAGGTGAGCTCTGCGTAATGACAGCCATTCGCCATGCGCATTATCCGTCACTATAATCATTGCAGCTGTAGTAACAAAAGGATTGGGAGGCAGCGTTTTAACGTGTCTTATTTTTTTTTCATTGCAGTCAAGCAACGATAGTAAGTTCATCTGCGGTGAACGGAGTTGCAGGCGGTGGTGCACCAACCGCAATGTATCGACCAAATTTCAGCCAGGCTTTTCAACGTGCCGGACCTACGACGGTTCCACCGACCTTATCCGCTGGTCTCTATCCAACCCAAAGTTTTACCTCGGGCCTACTGAGCAACGGTACACAAAGTAATACGCATTATTGGTGTCTTTTATTTCATTTCATTACCGCACGAGAAATCCCTTGGATCGTTACTTGATCGTCGCCCCTTGGTTAGTCTTCATTCCTCGTCGAAATTCACTTTTCGTATTTCAGTGCTGTACGTATATTTCCAGTCAAAAATTTGATTTCATCAAAATTTCAGTACTTCCCCATTTGACAAGAATTTGACAAAAAATCCGATATATTCAAGATGTTGTGAACATTGGTTTCTTAATGATAATCCTGCCAAAAGTTATTAAAAAAATGATTGTTCATCGAATAATCAGTTGAAAAAATTGTCTTCGTACAAGTTGGAATAGTTATTTTTACATTTATGATTTTTTTTATTTTTATTTTCTCAGTTTTTTAAATTCTTCTTTTCAATTTATTTCAAAGTTTATATTTATAAAACTTTTCGTTCAATAAATTGGAATTTTTTTTAGAGTAATGTGGAACCTTTTCACAAACAAAATATTCAAACATCAATTTTTTTTAACCATTCTTTGAAATTGTCAAAAACTTATACCAAAAAAGAGAGAAAAGTCTGCAAAAATACTTAAGTATTTAGACAAATTAACAAAGTAATTGCATATGGGTGTGTAAAAATTATTTGTAGAATAATTATTTGTTCAAAAAATTTGTTACTAATTTGTCAGTGCTCTTATCATTATTCTACATCATTCTTCGTAACAACTTCAATGAATCGGATTTTTTTTTAGATTCTTGTAGAATCCCGAACTCTCGAAATTATGATCCAATCAAACTTTTCGCTGAGAATGCACGCTAGATCCATCCTCAATTATTACCCGAACGTATAATTTTCATGAACATTTCGCTGCAAAAATTCTTATCCGTATAAACGATTCCGGATGCATGTAATTGCCATCATTAGCAACGCATCAAAGGAGAAATCATATTTGAAAAATGTTTTTCTAACACGACATATTTCTTCCACTGATCTTGCAGGACCAACGGATCTCAGCATGAAAAATACAAAGCCCCTTTTGAGCCACAAGCTGAACGCCACGGAAATGACCGCGGTTAGACAGCTCATAACCGGATATCGGGAATCCGCGGCTTTTCTACTGAGGTCAGCCGACGAGCTTGAGCAACTGTTGCTTCAGCAGCCATAGACCAATTGCTACGCCTTACCGATGCAATCCCCTTCGGCCTCGATACTACCGGAGCATCAGTAAATTTCGTGTCGTTCGACCAAGCGAGATAAAAAAAAAAACGTTGAAAAAAAGGGGAAGTGCCCAGCGTGAAGGAATACGAATGGGGAAATGAATGAACGAGAGATTGTGCGTCGTGAAAAAATTATTTCTTCCTAATGCGAGAGAGAAAAAAAAAGGAAAGCTTAGAACCTCGAGCTGAAAAAAAAAACCGCGCCGAAATCCCAAAATACTGCGAACAAACGAAAACATAAAGAAACAAAAGAAAATAACGAAAACGCGAGCTCGGTTGATGCGAACATACCGAGTGAAGAAATAAAATCGCGTACCGACGAATGGTGCGACCTCGTTGTATGGAGTAACATAATTATATACTTATAAGCGAAATTCGGTTTAAGCAAAAAAAAAAAAAAGAAAATAAGAAAAAAAGATTTAAACAGGGTGTATATAGAGAGGAATTACGAATTCTACTTAATTAGTACTAAGGAACACGCGGTCGAGAAAAATATACGAAATGAAAAGCGTGTATATATATATATATATATACACGTGCATACATACACATGTGTGTGTATGTGTGTATATTGATATGGAAACGTATAGAATGTGTAAACAAGACGAACGCGTGTTAGCCAACATTTTTTGCGAAAGTACGAATGCCTCGACGACTGAAGAACAAACTTTATTGAAGTTATACATTTTTTTTCTTCGAAAATACACTGGTATTTTTATTTCGAATAAGGCCATCCAGTCGATCGTAGAACGTTTTTGTTTCCTTTTTTTTTTTAAATCTTTTTCGAATTTACGATCTTGGTACTCTTGCGGATATATTGCCCGAGGATTTTGATTGGCTCTGGTGCTCGGTTGGTAAAACGGAGCCCAAGAAACGAAAAATATTCAATTGCTGTTAAATTTCCGTGTGTACATATATATAATATAATATAAAATATATAATATAAATAAGCGTAATTACGAATTCCGTGCGTAATGTGTTGTAAAATACCGATATATACATGACGGACCACTCCGATAACGAAAATATCAAACGCTTGCAAAGCGTGGAGGTTATTATTTCTCTCTCATTTTTTTATTTTTGCCTCTTTCTCTCTCTCTCTCTCTCTCTCTCTCTCTCTCTCTCCCCCTCTCTCTCTCTGTTTCCCTCTCTCTCTTTCTTTTACATCATCTATTGGGGGATTCGAGTTACTTGAGAATCACAAAAGTAAAACTGTATTCCAATGTCGCAGGCGTATTGATCGAGCTTTTCTTGAAAAGTATTATTCGAAGCAAATCACAGTAACGCAATGTTTTCGTAAATCGAAGAATCATGCGAATTTTCCGCGAGAGCTTTAGGAATGAGAATTTTTAGACAATATTTTCTTTCCATCATGAAAATATTTTATTGTTATTCTGTCACGATGACTTGTATGGGTGACAATTGCTCACGATTTTCACGCGACTTGGGTCTCTTATGAATTGCTTCAGGCAATACATTTCTAAACAAATGTCCGATTCGATCGAAATTCGAGTACCTAAGGATACGAAAATAAGAATGAAAAAAAATCAGTCACATCGAAGATGCTAAGGAGATCGGAAAAAGGGGGATTCGTCCGAGGTGGCAAAAAAAAACAGGTTTCCGACTATTTGTTAAAAATATACATATATAATGAGGTAATTGGTTAATAAATTGGTGGTTTCGTCATTCAAGATTACTTTTTTCGACATGTTCAATATGATTGATTAATTTTTCATGAGGATCTATCCCGTTTCCACGTGATGTCACTTTTGTCCAGAACTGCGCATATTTCGAGTATCCTTGATTCCCCGAATCACGATATGTACATACAGATGCAACCATAAATACGAGAATATATTATAAATAATCGACGAAAACGAAAAGCGTGAAACTGGGTCGTTGCGAATCACCTCTCGAGAGTAGTTTATCGATTATAAGAAGCAAAAGAAGAAAAAAAAAACGTCTACGAGTGAAGGACGCGGAAGAATAACGAATGAAGAAAGAGAAGGCAAAAAACGAATTAATTATTTGGGCGATTGGGACCATCTGTCACGATCGGACAATACATACGTGGATTTATATATACTCGTATGGATTAATCTATATCACACTTACACACATACATACATACATACACACACACACACATACACACATCCACAGATACACCATGCTACCAAAGAACACAAAATATTAACTGACTAAGAGGAATAAAAAAAATGTAGTTGGTAGATTGAATCGTTAAATTAAAAATGTTTGTTTTTTTATCTTCAACGAAACGTCGAAGTCATTTGCAACTTTATGCCTCCCGAGGCAGAAGTGTGATGACGGAGATGTACAGTGCAGCAGAAAAAAAATATTGTCCTTTTTTTATCGTTCCAACGCTCTTCGGGATTTGCGATAAATTTGACAACATCGAAGGGCGAATCTTTTGCACGAATTCGCGAGTTAATTTTACTCTCTCGTTATATTTCTTTTTGTAAATAGATTTTACGTCGGAGGAGTGCATATAATAATAATAATAATAGAAATATATATATATATATATATATATATATATATATGGGGCCTTCCACGCTGACTCGAACGCCGAATCGTTGCAAATTTTTCGATGACCCGTTCAAAGCGTCATTACAGTCATTTTTAGGGTTCATTTTTTCATGATAACGTTTTGAGAGTTTTGCGTGCTATTCACTCGTTCGCGGTTATTGCAATTATGGTTCGGAAAAAAAATAGAGACAGACAAATCTCATGTTCCTCATATTAATAAAAAAATATTGGACTCTCCGAAAATGTCGAGTGGCCTAAATAAACCAAATAAAGTTATAAGAGTTCAATTTTTGTTCCGAGGACCGGACCAGATTTTGCTGCAAATATGAGGACATTTTTTTCTATCAATTCACGGCCCGTTTAGATGGATCAAACGATTGCGAAAAAAAAATTGCTAAGTTTTGCGGCTGAGCTAGCTTCGAATCCCCCGTGTATATACATAATAGAATATATGTTATGTGTATATATATATATATATATGTTACATTCGATATGATTATTGTTGCTCTTTGCAAAGTACACAAAGAGATTATATATTGTAAAGTATATATTTACGGAAATGATGCTAACGATTATTAATGATCGAACTCGACCCGCAGTTGACACACATTCCACCATTCGGAAGAATACACGGGCGATATTTTTTTTTTCTCTTGTTAAGACGCAACTTAAAACGCGACGGTACTTCGTTATTTTGTAATCCGTTGAGAAAAACACCTTCTGTTTTTTCCTGTCTGTTTTTTTTTTTTACGGTCGGACGAGAGCTTGATATTGTTCATTAACATACGTAAGAAGCGACAAAAAACTACTAATAATATCGCGTTACAAACGGTGTGTCGCAAATATAAGGAAAAAAATAAAAATAAAAATAAATAGTCCGTGTTGAAAGGAACATATACTTTTTCACACTTTCATTCGTTCTAGCCATGTATTTAAGTCATTCACGATTATTTTTTTCTGTACGAGATCATTAAAAGAGTGACTAATTTACTATCGAAGATATTTCGTGAGCCTTTATTTTTCATTTCCGTACCTATCGCGATAGGAGCTTTACACGATCGAAAAAAAAGGACAAACGACACACACACACGCTCACAAATACAAAGACACACACACATACACACAAACCGTCATCAAACACAAGAGAGACTCTCCGATGCTGCGAGCACGCCGAAAATTTCTCATCCTTAAACATTTTTCATCGTCTCATTCGTCAAATGCAACGATCAATGTAACCGATACTCCGCTTACGTTTGAAATAAACGGGAAAGCCACAAGCCGATAAAAATAAAACGTTAATTCCGCGAAAACTGAGCTAGCCAATCGAGTCGACGAAATGGCATGATAGATGAATGAAAAAAAAAAAAAAAACATTAAACGACGAAACGAGCAGTCGAACTGTCATGAGATTGTCGAAAATCGATTGACCGGTTCAGCAACGTTATTATCAATCAGCCTCTATAGTCGATACTCTTTAATCCGATAAACGTAACGATTAATAAGTCATTACATTTTTTCACGTAAACACATGGAACCACAAAGCTTCGATTCCTTCCGCCCCCATTCTACGATCTCTGCTAGTAGAAAACAGCTAATATACCGACCACGGATTAGCGACACGGACGAATTTAAAAGACATAATGAAATTAAAGAACTAAGAACTCTCATCAGTCGTCTCACTGAGGGATTGAGTTCTCGCAGCCTCGATTGTCGACGTATAAATGTTATTAAAAAGTAATGATAACGAGGCCATTAGTGGCCAGCTGCTGACATTGACGTACAGACACTAATTATTTTTTTCTAATCAATTTACAGAAAAAAAAAGAACAGCAAGATTGCAAAAAAAGATTTTGTACGCTCCACCTGATAACGACACCTCATTTTTTTTCCACAATTAGGTTAGAGGAAATGCTGACTCGTTATTGAATCTTATTATCGAGATAATTGATTAGAAAAAGACAATTTTGAAAATGCTCGTCACTGGCTGCTGGAGGTTTTCTCTGTGATATAATCATTGAATTGAAGGGGTATATCTAACTCAAAGTGATGAAAAAAAAATAAAAAATAAATAAATAAAAACGACATACTAACGGGCATTTTAGAGAACGAAAAAATGTATCGTCGTACTTAAATTGTAGCCGATCGATCGATTATCACGTTGTGCTATATATATACGAAAACCAAATTGTTTCACCTCGAATATACACCGTCATGTTTCTTCGCATTTTCTTTTTCTCTCTTTTTCCGAGACCGAGGTAGGTATACCCTTTTAAATACTGTGACGCGCATATATGTATATATATATCTATATATATATGTGTGTGTGTGTGTCAGTGCACTCGACGGTCGAGAATGAAACTTACGTTAAACTTCCATTGCAGTAAAAAAAATATAAAAAACGATGCTAAGATGGAGGGAATAACCTGTGAGAGGACAGGAAGAAACAAAAATAATACATAACGTGCGAGAGTCGAATCGGCGAACTTCTAGGTATCCTGAACAAATTTTAGACCTCATGAAAGTGTCCGTTCCTTAATCCATACGGGTTACAGTTCTACAGTTCATATAATCGCGAATTGATGTATATTAATATAAACGAAACAAGAAAAAAAAATTAATAATAATAATATTAATACTAACAATAAATAATATCGATGAATATGTATTTGTTCCTGAGAAAATAATGATCGTAGCGACGAACGAAAAGAAGAAACAAAAAATGTTGAGTAAAATAATTATAATAACGATAAATCGATGGTAAATACTTTCTTATAAGTAAACACTACACATTATTTACGACGATTACCGTAGAGTTGGTACAGTCTTTGAGGATGCCTTGCCTGTAAATGTAACACGCGTTGAATGAAACAAACAAACAAAACAAATCTTATTACCTTGTAAATGTTTTACCAAATATAATCGATTATTCAACTTAATAAGTTACGAGTCTATCATTGAATCGCATGTTTAGTGTTTAAAAAAAACGATCGAATTTAAGAGATCTTGACCCGCAGACATCATTTTTATGTATCGTAATTTCGTATTGAGATGTTCAATCTTCAATTTAATCATTTCACGGTTTTCTCTTGTTGGAAGCGAAATGATGAATTATCTTGATTTTTCTTTCCCTGTACTGGGAATATTTGCTCACTTTATCCGTGGATAACTTACGTGGATAAGGGAGAGGGACGGTCGACATTTTTAATCCACTTACGAAAAAATAAAAGAGGTGGTTATCTATGGTAAATTGTTCTTAAGGGGGGAAGCACGCGAAGACGACGAAATAATAGCGAATCGACGACGAAAAAATCGCCAATTTTCATCATTTCTTTGGAAAAGAACAAAACATTTTACATTTATGAAACTTTAGATTCAATTTATTACAAAATTGAACTCTTTGAATACTTTTTTCATTGAAAAATATTGTAAAATGGCGACGTTATGGCGTGATCTTCCAGGAAGGGTTTAGCGGCAATTGTCCGTTTGTGGGAAATCCAAAGACTTCAATATTGATCTGAGAAAATATGAGCCAAGAATTTTTTAGTATTTCAACATCTAAATGCTGAACTTATACCTAAGAATCATTTTAAAAGTTCAAAATTCACCAAATGGGGCACTTCGGATAAAAAATTGAAAATTTACACAAAATAATCGTTCTTTTTTTACACTAAAAAAGTACTTTTTAAAAGTGATTTTCATAAACAAGTAAGTATAAGTTGAAGGTAATATTGTTATTGACTTCTATGCGCACAATTTT
Organism: Ophion ventricosus; assembly: GCA_963932345.1. Taxonomy (NCBI): domain Eukaryota; kingdom Metazoa; phylum Arthropoda; class Insecta; order Hymenoptera; family Ichneumonidae; genus Ophion; species Ophion ventricosus. The sequence continues at coordinate 16,550,273 of OZ010717.1, forward strand.
GGCACGGTCGTTCAACTCTTTTTAAAGTTATCCTACCCACAAACTTAAAAAATGTAGCTCCGGTTAAGCGGTGAAGTGAATCACGCTCACAATGAATAACTCGGTACGAATTTCGGTTTAAGGGGTAACACCACTGTAAACGTCTAATTCGCATTTTTTATGGGGGAAGGACAAGTAAGAGGATGATAGTACACAAAGATGTTATTAGTCATATCTTCAAGTGAACAAAAAAAAAATTATATTAAAAAAATTATACACAATGGTGACGCTGGAGCCATTTTCGCGAGGCATGTTGAATCTGAGACGCTCTACGACACGCAGTATAACTGATGAAGATTTGAATCTACAAATTTTTTTTTTATTCTATTCATTTACCTGGGTATAGCTAGAGAAATACGTAGGGGCTTTTGAAAATATTAATTTTTGGGTAATTGGCAAGCATTTAAGGTAAAAATTCAATTTTCGACCGAAAAAAGGACAATCATATGTTAATAAATAATGTTATAATTAACTCATGAAAAATCCCGTACGTATTTGTCTTCGGAATGTTATTTTACACATGTGTACAAAATTTGGAGTGAATAGAATGAAAATTGTTGGAGTTATGCTGCGTGCCGTTTTGAAAAATTTTGTTCCGAGAAAAACGCGTTTAAAGTTTTGAGATGTGTTATAGACGTGAAAAAATGAAAAATTTAGCTGTCTAAAATTGTATACCATTGATCAGCTATCCCAGGACCATAAAGCTGCCCTGCTCTGTTCAAATATTCATCCTCATTTTGTTCTTGGTTGATTTTATGCTGGTGCGTGCTTCTTTTGCCGCATCTGCCAAAGATAGCTCAGCGTGTTTTATCCATCTACTCGTAGCATCAGTTTCAAGACAATAATTGTAAGCTTGGAGGCCAATACCTATCTCCAAGACTTCCATAATTCGTAGGATATTAGTCAGACCGTCGTTAATATTGCACACAGTAAAATCAGTTGCCACATTTAATACCTTTTACCACTTGAGTGGGCCTTTGGAGCCAAGCTCCAAACAATAGCATTGAAACTTTCGTTGCTATTTTTCGTGTAGCCTGCCAAGCAACGATTTAGTCACTCATTGTAACTTAGAACAAATCTAAGACTACAAATAAATGGTAAAAAAAATCCACCAAGTCTTGTTGCCAGCCACTGCCACCGGGCAGTGGCTGGCCCGTGTGCGGGCCTTTTTTTACAGGTACCAAACTTTTTTCCCTTATTCTAGATGGTTCAAAGCATCTCTTCAGCCAATCAAAAAATCAATTTTTTTTTAAATTCTATAGTAGTGTTACCCCTTAAAACTTTACTACCGTATTCTTAAGGTGTTTAACTAACATTCTACTTTAAAAAAAAATTCCGCCCGATTTTTTTACGCGACATGTCCGCCCGTACGCCCTTTTGTTCAATCGTTAACAAGCGCGGCACCCAGCACGCGTTTAATTTTCTCATGTTCAAATCTTGATGTAAAATCTTAAGCACCCGTTTAGACGATATCCCACAAGCCTCGGCAATATCCTTAACAGTCAATCGACGATCTTCCATCACAGTACGATGCACTAAATCGACCATTTTCGTCAGTTGTAGCGGTTTTCGGGCGCTCGGAACGTTCCTCGTCTAAAATGCTCGTACGACCACGTTTGTACTCGGCCACCCAATGTTTGAGCGTTGTAAATGAAGGGGAGGCTTCACACCGTATAAAGCGTCTAACTCATCTTTTATTTCCCGAGTCTGTTTTTCCTTTCAAATGAAGGAACTTTATCACTGCGCGATACTAGGTTTTCTCCATTGTCGACAAACAACGTCAGCTGGCAACTTCGGAAGAGTGCCATAGACAAAATAATTATCAGAATGACTTGAAATTTGTGCGATTTACATACACCAAGGCCATCGATCGGGCGGTGAAAGAATTTTTTTCTGATAGCACTTTTAGTTAATATGGCCGGAAACTTTTCAAATGACCCTCGTACAAGGGAAAACCATTTATGACAGAACTCTCAGTGGAGTACTTCATTTTATTTTGCAATGATGGAATATTCTATCGCGGCTGAGGTATCGTAGCAACCGAGGCCACACGCACTGCATGCATGTTGTCATGAGCCAACACGCATGTAGTGCGTTCATTCAGAATAACGTGGGATAGAGTGTGTTGAACGGAGCGACCCTCCCTTACACGCTCGAAACGTGTTGAAAGTGGCGACAGAATTCTAAGCCTGAAACGTGTCGAAGCAATACACTTGTATTTTACAGTATATCTATTTAACCCTTCGTGATCATCCTGAGTAGAATCGACTCGTCGATCAATTTTTGGCGTAAATATACTAGTAGTTCGCCTCGAACTGAGACCTCGCGATGTTCCGTTTTTACCCGACTACCAAAAAAGGTTTACGGAAACCTCGCTTCGCTCGATCTCAATGCCCCGAACTAATACTTTGCAACACATAATTTTACAACCCCTATATCGATTTTGCTGATATTTGAACTTAATAATTCTATTAACATGAATTAATTCCCTACAAAATTTCATAAACATCGGATCAATGGTACACAAGTTATCGTCGAACAAACATACAAACATACAAACGCCGATTTGTCCCAGTTGATTGAGAGACCTCGCTTTGCTCGGTCAATAATATTAGGTGTATGACTTAATTTTTACAGATTTTTCAGCAAATTTATTTAATATAAAAAAATAGAGAACAACGAACTTAATCTTGGAAATATTGTCCATCGTTTTTCTATGACCTTGCGCTATCTCTCAGGTAACATACGAATGCCGTCGCGAAAGAAACTTGCAGGCTTCGAGGCGATAAAGTCATCGACGAATTTACGCACATCGTCCAGCGGTTTGAACTGTGTATCCACTAAGACTTGCTGCATTGACCGGAACAAATGGTAGTCAAATGGGACCAAGTCTGGTGAATATGCCGCGTGCGGGAGAACTTCCCATCCCAAGTTCAAGAGGATCTTCTGAGTCGCGCGAGCAACGCGAGGTCGAGCGTTGTCATGCAGCTGTATGACTTGCCTGCTTCCTTGCCCAGTAATAGCTTTTGCTTATCAAGTTCTTCGCTCAGTTTGTTCAATTGTCGGCTGTAGCGTTCCTCAGTCACTGTCTGACCAATTTCCAGGAGTTCGTAATAAAGCACACCCTTCATATCCTGTTCAGGGTGCGGCTGGTCACTAAAATCGAAATCACCACTTCTAAAACGTTTGTACCAATAATTATACGTTTTATAAGACACAACGTCGGCACCAAGAACACTACAAATTGATTCCCGTGCTTTAGAAGCATTTTTTCCTTGTTGGAATTCGTATAAAATGCAGTGCCGAATGTGCTGTTTATCAGTTGCCATCGTAAACTCTGCAATTCTGAGAGGTTATGTAACTCACGTAAACTTGTCGTTCGGTGTTCTGAAACCTTGCGTCCGATCCTTTCAAAACCACAAAAGATCGCGAAAATATTTCTATTTGAAATATAATTTTAAGCTCGAAGAAAAAATCTGTAAAAATTAAGTCATACACCTAATAGTTCCCGGCTCCGAATGGGACTGTATTCACCATCTTACCTGGAGTTTGAAGTATCCTCATACCATAAAATTTACCCTCTTCATATGTCGGAATAAATACCGTTTTTGGAACGCGCACTATGCTACTATTTTTTTTCAAAAGCAGCATATCTAAGGAGTATCACGTCCAAATTTTAGCTAAAAGTGTTGAAAATTCACGGAATTATGATTTATAAGCGAAAAAGTGTCTTTTTTGCGTTTTCACCTTTTTATGAATAATTACCATTTTATTTCTTATAAATAAATTTTTCCTACATCATCTAGAAAGTTCAAAGCATGTTCCGTCATTTTTTGAACCACTTCGGTCGGATAGTTTGGTCACAATACTTTCTTGAAAACTGACTGGGTAGAATCGACTCAAGTGTAACCACCGCAATTGAATTTAGATGTGTGACCACGAAGGGTTAATTAACGTAATGAAATAGCTACTGTTTATACATATTACGACATTACAAATTTTTCTGAGGGCGGAGGGAGGGGGTACCCGGCTTTCTGGGGAGAGCCGTGGAGATCCCAGCCTCCCCACGCTACACTAAAGGCGGATCAAGGTGGTTGTTGCCGCGTATACTCCCAACATGGGTATATTTATCGTGTCTCTTCGAAAGCTATAACAAAAAAAAAGAAGTCAAACAAAACGAGCAATGTTCGTATTATGTCTATATCGGTAATCGTATCGAACGAAAAGGAAAGTTCGTATGTTCTCTCGGGAGATCACGATCTTGTTTGGGATTGCGAAAGTTCTTGCGAGCTCTTGAGGCTTTACACGCGACTCTGAGTCTTGCACACGTTTATCCGCTCCGTCCCATTGTACGTATACATATCTATGTTTCTACGTATACGTATACTGAGACGATCTCGGATTAAAATAGTCGGATAGACCATGACCCTCGTTGTTTAAAAAAAACTTGCACCACAATTTGAGATAACAAATCATTCAAGATAGTTCAGTGTTAATAACTAATAAAGGCGTTTTTTTTTTTCAAAAGCACAAAAGTATCTCGCGACCGGCTTTGTGGGTTGAACCTGTAGCGCAATTCATCGATATCGACGTTTTTGTTTCTTTTGAAACCCTTGGTAAGAAGAAAAATAAGGTTTCCGCTCGGGTTATATATAGACGTAGATATGAACGGCACGATGCGATCGTTCACTCGATAATGTGCATCATGAGCACGATTGAACATTGATAAAATCGATAGTTTTCTATCACTTGTACATTATATCTGTACATGCAGGGGAGAGATCTCGTTAGAGCGGCAATCGCAGGGAGAAGAGAGACCGCAAATGAGCGTACCATGACGAGATCTGATGCCGCAGCAATGCGCACCGTGGAATCTTCGAGCGATCGAATGATTATTGCCAAGTGAAAAGCAAAGTGATTTATTTTCCCGATACTACACACATACACACACACACACACACACACACACATATACATATTTTCTACTCAAACAATGATCGCAATGGATGGATGATATCCAGTATGGAAGATACAGGAAGTGCAAGTGTACATGTTCGTATAATAAACTGCGAAAAGATGGAAACTGCGAATCCGCGATAACAACTGAACAAGCCGGCATTTCTTTTGCTATTTCTATCCGTATATGCTTCCGCATTATCGCGACTTTGACACTTTTTTATCATTCTGAACAACTGCGATGAAGGCGTTGGTGCCAGTGATACCATTTTTATTTAGGTATTTTTCCAACCATAGAAAAAGATCCCTCAAGGCATCAGTCTCCATCTATTGGAAATATTTAAAAACAATTTCTTCCATAATGAAATTTATTTCCATATTTTAATCTTTTTGTACATAAAAATAGAAGTTTCAAAGTACAAGAAAAAAATTATTTTTTTTCAATTTATCTTCATGATCTGGCTGCCGAAGTTACCTCTGCTACCACCTTGTCGACACGAGATCTTAACTTTGGAGCATCTGAAAACAAAAAGTGGAGTATTTTATTATAAAGTGGAGTTGTAGTTATGAACCCTACTAAAAACTTTCACCCCCTATGAAAAGAAAACAAAATGGCGCACTTTCGAATTTTTCGACTGTCTTTATTACAACTTAAGAGCGGGGTAAGGTTAATTCGGTGAAAAAAAAGCATATTTTGAAGAATTTTTTTAGACGATACAGGTAATGATGGTTTATTTAATTAATTTCCATATTATAATACAACATCTGAACTATATTTTCGTAAATTTTAATTGCAAAATATTGATAAATAAGCCGTTGGCAGCAAATCTCCGCAGGCGCCTCGAAAAAAAGTTGTTTTGCGGTGTACGCTATAACTCGTCACTGGATCATCTGAAACAAAAAATTCAAAATGCGTTTATTAGGTGAGATGTTTCTCGAGGTAACGCTGCCGAGTTTTGTTTTAATAATTATTTTTTATCTTACAATAACAAATTTGCCGATTTTTTTAGCGAAAATCGCGTTTTTGACTTCCAAGTTCTACCGAAAATGAAAAAATCGATTACAAAAAACTCGGCAGCGTTACCTCGAGAAACATCTCACCTAATAAACGCATTTTGATTTTTTGAGCGCAGCGACGCTTCTATTGTATTACTCTTTTTAGCCTCTTATCGGTCAGTCCGACCTAAATAACGTTCTGTACCGTATTTCTACAGGTATGTAGTATACGAGACTGATGTTTTTAGAAAATCGACAATTTCTGAAAAAATACTGATACTGATCCCTCAAGGTCGTATTCTAGGGTAAACACCCATTTTTAAGGTGATTTTTCGGGAATTGAATTTGGATAAACGGTTAAATTCACAGTGTTAGCATTTCACAGTTATATTTATACATGTTTGAAGTAACATCTTAAATTTTTTCAAAGCATTTTATCCGAAATTGTAGATGATATTTGCTGTTGCGCAGGGGATGTCGCTAAAATTTTCGATCGTTGAGCGTTGTGATTGCGGACGCTCTTGTCATCTGAAACAAACGATTCTTTTTTAATTCTATTTTTTTAGGAATGTAGTTATCGTTCGGCTCACTAATAAAAATTTACGAAATGGCAGCGTTTGAAAAAGATTACTTCGATTTTTACAATAAAATATTCACTACTCGCGGCCCGGAAAAATAGTAATTGAACAGCGCAAATAGTTTTATAAATGCACTAATCGAATAGGCAGAAAAATTCCGCAATATTATACACTCCGGCGAAAATCGTATTCTTTATGACCCATAATAAGAGGCTGTACCACTTCCGGCGGAAACAAAAAAAAAACACTTAGTCAAGATATTTAACACATTGTATATTTACGCGAGACCTTGAGCAACGTTCGAAAAAACTTTGGACGACGGAAGAAACGGTGCCTGTGCATTTTCAGATAATCTGATTGTGTAATTTACAGGAAAAGTTGATAAAACCGACTCACACACGTATTTGACCCAAATGCGTGAAACACGAAGGCAGTGATTTACGCGTAGACTGATGAAAAATTAAATACAGTAGCGAAGGTGAGAAAATGAAAGAGTAGCCGAGTGCAGACAAGTAATACCCATGACGAGTGCTCGTGTACCGATATTGCAAAAGTTTCACCGCGAAACTATGTGTACTTTCTTGGAGAGAATAGTGCTTTTTACAACTCGCGAAACGTGCCCGATTGTTACTTAATACATTGTCCTTCTTTCATAACCGCATTATCATATATACATGTCTACGTTCTAGTATAGCAGTGAGTGTAAATTTATGGAGAAACACATACATGCGTAATGAGCGACAGTGGTAGACGTGCAATCAGTAGGCGATTGTGGTAATCTCCAATGTCTAACATATTTGAGCAAAAGCAATATTTGGGTGGATGACCGTTTGCCTAACGATTACTGAGCAACAGGCAATTTTTACTGACTCTCTGGCAGCGCGGTGTAACTAAAAAAGTACCGAAAAGCGCTTTAAAGAGGTACGACTACTTCCTCAGGGTCAATAGAGAGACTAAATTTATGTCACGCCCCGGGTGTTCTGATTTATGTTTACTTATGTTGAATATTCATATTGTCGATCCCAAAATGCCAAATTTGTGGTAAATATTTTATTTATTGCATAGTTACGAATCAAAACTGAAAAATTGTATACTCAACGACTCTGGAGTCTTCACGACGATTTCCAAGCAGTACCGAGATTCTGAAACTCTGTAGCGACCGTTTTCGTTGTCGTTGGCTAGCAACAGCCAATAAGAGGCTCCCTTTCTTCTGATCGTGCATGCGATTGGCTGTCGCTAGCCGGCGATAACGAAAACTGTCACTACAGAGCTAGGTTATGCTCGCCAAACGAATCAGCTGTTACACCCGACATTGGCAAGTCTATGGGTACTATTTCGTCATTATGATAATATTCAACCGGAAGTTGAAACTGTTTTATAATGTAGTGCTTGAACTACACGGTGAAGTGCGAATTTTCGATTTTTTACAATATCTATTATGTCTAATTTATCAAATTTCAGTTTTCCAACGACCTGAGTTGGCTACGTGAGTAGCAAAACCGTGATTACCGCACTTCGGGTCGACCGTCTCCATAAGACGATGTGCTTCACTAGCTCAAAATGCTCGACTTTGCAATTTCATTACGAAAAAACTGGATGGTCAATATAGGTTAAATTTTTCCAAAGGGTGCATAACGTATTCGTCAACATCATATAAAAATTTCAGGTTCGAAAGTAGGATTCGACCCCATGATCGTACCTCCTTAAGTTGTGTCTAAGGATGGGGAAATAGTAAAGTAGAGAATGTGGGGTAAGTGTGAGAGGGATGAAACCGTGGAAGCCGTGGAAGTTCAACTGTACATAGATATATAAAAGTTTCCATATATATGGAAACTTTTATATATCTATATACAGTAGAACCTCGATTATCCGAACTAACTGGGACCGGACATCGTTCGGATAATAAAAAATTTGGATAATCGAAAATATATATCGAATTTTCGGGAAAATCCACTCATTTAATATAAATAGTATCAAAAATTCTCTTTATTAATCCAACGACCCTAAGTTCTTTATTTGATAGCAATTAACAATGAATAAAGTTTTAATTTTTATACCAGCACTACTTATGAAGTTAAATCACAATTGCGGCTTCAAATAATGATCAATTTTTGGCGGTCTCAAAGTAGTTGCGCGTTTTTCGGCCGTTAAGTCTCGAATTCGTTTCAAGAACAGCAGCTGTGTGAGACTATTTTCTGCTTGGGTTTCAAACCATTCCTGAGCGGTTTCTAAAGTGCTGAATGCTTCGCAGTGAGACGGTTTATTATGCGCTTCCGAGTCAGATAAATTCCCATCATCATCATCATTGTTATTGTCATCCTTTTGAGCCCCTTGCACTAAAGATGTAAGGTGTAGTAAAAATAAATCCATTATTTTTGCATGAAATTGAAGGCTTTATTTAGCATAGTTAGAATGCTCCGATTTAGGTCTAATATACACCGTTTTGATCGATAACTTGTTGCCACTTTGAAGGTAATTTCATTATGCCTTTCTCATAGAAATCCTCGTCCCTATTAGCAAAAAACTGGGACAGTCGATTTTCACAAGCTTCTCTTGAGGCGAATTTTTCACCAGCAAAATCTTTCGCCATAGACAGGAACAGATGGTAATCACTTGGTGCCAGATCCGGACTATAAGGTGGATGCATAAGAACCTCCCAATCAAGCTCCCGGAGCTTCTGGCGAGTCACTATCGATGTGTGTGGCCTGGCGTTGTCCTTATGGAACACAATTCCTCTCCTATTGGCCAAAGCTGGCGGCTTCTGGGCGATTGCTTCCTTCAGACGGTCCAATTGTTGACAGTACAGGTCCGAATTAAGAGTTTGGCCGTAGGGGAGCAGCTCATAGTAGATGATTCCCTGCCAATCCCACCAAACACACAGTAAAATCTTCCTGACCGTCAATCCTGGCTTGGCCACCGTTTGCGCCGGCTCATCGCGATTCGACCACGACCGTTTTCGCTTGACGTTGTCGTAGGTGACCCACTTTTCATCACCGGTCACCATCCGCTTCAGAAATGGGTCGATTTTGCTGCGATTCAGCAGCGATTCGCAGATGGAAATTCGGTCCATGAGGTTTTTTTTCCGTTAACTCGTGTGGCACCCATACATCGAGCTTCTTTTTGTATCCAACCTTATTCAAGTGGTTCCAAACGGTTTATTGTGCAATGCTTAGCTCCTGGGTAATCGAAACAGTGCTTACATGATGGTTGGACTCGACGATTTCCATTATTTTATCGACATTTTCGACAATTGGCCTTCCAGAGCGTGGTGCATCTTTGAAATCAAAATTACCGGAACGGAATCGACGAAACCAAAATTACGCATGATTATTTGTTACAGTATCAAGACCATAAACACTATTCACATTTTCAGCCGCCTGGCTTGCGTTTTCGCCTTTATCGAAGAAAAACTGTAAAATATGGCGTATTTTCACTTTGCTGGTGGCCATCTTTGACGCGAGCTCAAAAAATATTGAGTCAAGCAATCACAAAACTGTCTGAGATGTTTATTTTAGTACGAAATCTTATCTTTCTAACGCCATCTAGCGCAATCCGATCGCACTTATACAACGCGAGATACAGATTACTAAAGCCATCTATTGCAAAAATAATGGATTTCTTTTTACTACACCTAATATAATCTCATGGTCATTTAAAATTTGAAAACCAGGATCAAACTGCTGGAATACACTCGTACATACAATGTTTCTCGTATATACAGACAATGTATATACGATCTCATGTATGAAGTTACATATAGACATTAATGCATTTTGAAAATATGTCGAAGTGTTAGGAAACAGCTTTATTAGAGAAAAAAGGGGGATACCTTAACTGCGAAAAAAAGACCGTCATTGAATTCGGATGATCGAACGTTCGGATAATCGAGGTTCTACTGTATATATAAAATCGAAATACCACTCACTGACTAATTGATTAATCACGAAATCTCAGAAACTACAAAGCCTACTGTTCATTTTACACTGTTCAGCCTACTACAGCCTACTGTTCATTTTCGTCGAAGACAAAAACTACATTCGCTAAGGAAGTTTGACAGATGAGCGCTCACTATGGGGCGTTCGTGTCTGAGCTCATTGTCAGTGCTACCAGTTACTGAGAACTAAATTGCTCGTTGGCCCCATTTCAGCTTGGTTAATAACGTATTCACGATGTCAACAAACAAAAAAAAAACGATTATTAACATTTCTAAACAGTCAATTATATTCATTCCACATATTTAATAGCTGAAATTTGTTTATTTTACGTAACCGAAAATTTGATAGTTCGGGGTTGGCAGCTGCTACAGGTACCCGTGTTTAAGCATACGCATTTCCCTCTTGCCGTCTGCCCCGCAACGATCCTGAGCACCCTCCTTAAGTCTTCGTAGTTTCGTAAGTTTCAAATAAAAAACTTACGAGCCGCTCCATAGCTTCAGCGAGGCACGCGTACGACACACCGCGTTCAAAGAACTAAAAAATGAAGGAAGATCTCGTCGCAAAGTCGAAGTTGACAGAATCTTAACAGACGGAAACGACCTTCGCAGCTTATTACTTGAATTTAAGTAGAAAAAGTTGAGCTTGGTCAGCCAAGCGAGAAACTTGACCCTGCGGGCGACGAACGGTCTGGAGCATGCAATAAAAAAAGGAAGATAAAAGAGGGAAAAAAAGAAAAACAACTAAGCTCGTACGTACATAGCACAGAGCACGAGACCTCTTAAGCCATGGCGTGACGTTCCTTCTATCGGCGTGCCACCTCCGGGTGAATTATCGTCGCTTATTAAGCCCTACGTTCTAGGAAAGGACCTCGGGGTTATGTACTTCTCTCTCTCTCCCTCCCCCCCCCCCCCCCCCCCCCCCGCCGAGGTCTCCGTCTCCACTTTGTACTGCATCACGGTGCTGGAGCATTCGTGGATCGTGCACTCCTCCATCCAAGTGTACCAGCTACGGGACCGAGAGTATTCCGAGCGAGTCGCCGTATACACTGCAATTTCTTATACTTCCCCCTTAACCTCTCTCTCGCGTTCTCCTTCTCCGGTGCATCGAGGTTCTACCACAAACGACCCACACACACACACACAAACATATTCGGATGTGTAACCGCGCAACTAACACCTCCATATGCAACCTCGTCCAGAGGGCGTGCATCCTCTAGAGCTCGTGCAGTTCTATCGTTGCACTTATTTCACGAGATCATAAATGCGCAAAAAATACTTTGACGCTGGTGCAGGCATCTCTGGCGCAAAATTAATGAACGGCAGTCACGTTCATAAAAGGCACAAAGCCTCGCGTATCTATTACTCTACTAGCTGTGCCCACGATTTCGTAGGCGCAGATTTTTGACAACATTAAGGGGGTATCTCTGGAAACTTAAAAAAATCGTTTTTTTTTGTATGTTGTTATAGTGTGAACTTTCAAGAATATTTTAAGAGCAACCGAACGCTGATATTCTACAAATTGACGAAGTTACACCTATTTCGCGCTCAAACATCAAAGGACATCAAAGCACAAGAATACTCAAAAGAGGCCCGAACTGCCCGCAGACTGCATAGATTGGGTGTGCAACACGATCTCGATGATGAGGAAGGACACTTATATGGTGCCGGAATCGCTGTCTATCGGTAAGACGACAATATTTCACAAGATCGTGTAAAATATGTACCAAAACTTTGAACCCGATTATCTCGAAAGTACATCTCTTGACACGGCGGGATTGATATCTTGAGTAACTTTCACACTATTGACTTGAATTTGCACAGTTAGCGTTCAAACTGTCGTCATTTTCGGTTCACGATCGCATTTTTTAATTGGATGAACCATTTGTTAATAACAATGACTTCAGCATGCTGTTTTTCAAGAGAAAAATGAGGGTTTCTTTGGAGTAGCTGTCATTTTGCGTATTTTCCGAAATTTCGAAAAGTGGATCTTGAACCCATAGCCAGTTGTATATAATTGGAGAAATTTTTTTTTTGTTTTCGTTTCAGATTACATTTGAGTCTGATAGAGATCCTGCCGTTTCGTGCTTTGCCGCTGGAGGACTGCAACGCCAACTGCAGCACCACGAACACTTTCAAAGATTTTCTTCCGAAAAAATCAACTTATTTTAAATGTTGAGAAAAAATAAATTTATTCCAAACAATGTGTTACTAGAAAAAAATTCATCATTTTGACCTTTCAAATTGGGCTTCCAGAGGGCTTCCCCCTTAAATTATCGTATCTTTTGATGAAATTAGCATACCTTTTGATTTGATGAGTCGATTGCGATGAAATAAAACCTAAATGTCACTTCAAGATAAGCCCTATATTTTTTTGAAAACTCAATTCAGATTGGGTCAGTAGTTTTTACGTGATGCGTTCACAAACAAAGAGACAAACAAATACGCAAAGTTTCTAATTTTATTATATGTATAGATTGAAGACACGAATCACGACTTTAAGGAGTTACACCACTTTGGTGCTCGGAAAAATAGGTATAAAAATGATTTGTTTTCGACGGGACTATTAAATGTATATTTTTATTTATTTAGCTTTTACTTCCACACTAATAAGCCGTTTTGTGTCATGACATTAAATAATTTCGCTGATTTAGACAAATGTCCAGTTTTTGTATTCAGAAGGACATTGATGTGGACCGTTCTATTTATCTATTAAATATATAAAGTCATTTTTATTTTTCACCAATACATTATTGTTTTATGAACAAGTTTAAACAAAAATTAATAGCGGAGATATGTCTTTTAGTAGGACCCTCTTTTCGAACTGGTGGACAAACTATTTCGCAATCTACTCAACCGATTTTGATGAAATTTATATAACATTGTCTTGATAATATTATCTAGGATATAGCATAGGATTTTTTCTATTGATTGCCGTGTTCTATTTTTATTAATTTTTAAAACTCACAATTTTTGTACAAATCTGTTTTTTTTTAACAGCTCCTATTTCTACAAAAAAATTATCATTTTTTTTCCTATGCTACGCTTTAGCTACCTTTCTTCACAAGAACATTTTTTATCTTGATTTTTCAGACGATGCCTGACTGAAAAAAATGTCTACCACCGGCAAGGATTTTCGGAAGACGGTCCTAATAGACGACTCCACCATAAAAAAAAGTATTGGTTTTTCTTTATTTGTTCATAAAACTATAATGTATTTGTGAAAAATAAAAATTATTTTATATATTCAATAGTCACGTAAAATTTTTAAAATATTTCTTTACTTATTTATCCGAGCGTCAAGGTAATGTAACCCCTTAAAGACAATCAACCATTCTCTATCGAATCTAAGAAAGTTTTATTATTTCCTGAGATAAAAAAAAATATTAGGCAGAATAAAAGTTCCTTTACGAACCATATTTTCTCTCATTACTCGATTGACCCTCGTTGCCCGCATTTCCTTAAATCCCCGACATTTCTGCATGATGTGGAATTGGCATATAGACCAGACTGGTAAATCGACAAGGCGAAATTATGTACTGAGATGTACAGATATATACGCATATATGTCATACTTAGTAACACGAAACATGTACCGCAGGGGAAAAGCCAAGGAATCCTCCCCTGATGTTGGTCTCCCAACCTTCCTCGAATAAGTTCGGCCGTGTTTCTGGCCGCAAGCAGCTCAATAGACCAGACGCAACAGAATAACCGCGAGATGCCTGGTGCGAGAGCATGTCATCCTGTCTTTTATTTTCCTGTGCAACACTCCTCCTTGTAATATATATATATATATATATATATATATATATATATATATATATATATACATACATGTATTACTATATATAAAGTATACGGAATTCTGTGGAGAGGATGTTATGCCAGGATGCAGTGTTACGGTCGGTATGCAAGTATATATATCGAAACATGTTATAGCAGCGGGACCTAACTCACACAATATTAATATGTACAGTAATAAGGGTACAGGCCTTTTACGTGCAAGCACTCGGTAAATATATATATATATATATATATATATATATATATATATATATATATATATATATACAGGGTGTCCCTCTTATCTCTGCCACCCGAAATAACTCGGTAATTATCGACGTCACAAAAAAAATGTTCCAGACAAAAGTTGTACGGTGTGAAGGGGGCCATCAAATGCGACCAAATTTTTTTTTTTCGGTGGAGGCGCTGACGCACAGTGAAGGTCACCTCCACTTTTTTAAATGGAATGGTATATTTTTTTTCAACCATCTTGTGGAGCACCTAAAGCCGCATAAAAAACATTCGGGGGTAAAAGTCGTTCAAGGTCATTCAAGGTCAGTATCGATAAAAATCGGATCGATACCAAAAATATTTTCAAATGTATATTTTATTTCAATAGATGTTCAAAATGACCTCCACCAGCCTCCAAACATTTTTGCAGTCGGACAGTCGGACACTGTTTCGATCGTAGAATGCTTTCCGGAGTGATGCTGTTACACGCATTGATGATGCGTTCTCGCATGTTCTCCGGTGTTGTGGGCATATCTTGATAAACTTTACCCTTTAAACTCCCCCATAAAGAAAAATCGAGTGGAGTTTAGTCCGGTGATCGAGCAGGCCAGCGCTAAATCTAATTATCTCGGATCACTACCAAATATTTGGTAGTGATCCGAGATGTTTAGATTTGTATAATCGATACTGACCTTGAATGACCTTGAACGACTTTGACCCCCTAATGTTTTTTATGCGGCTTGAGGTGCTCCACAAGATGGTTGAAAAAAAAATGTACCATTCCATTTACAAAAGTGGAGGTGACCTTCACTGTGCGTCAGCGCCTCCACCGAAATAAAAAAAAATGGTCGCATTTGATGGCCCCCTTCACACCGTACAACTTTTGTTTGGAACATTTTTTTGTGACGTCGATAATTACCGAGTTATTTCGGGTGGCAGAGATAAGAGGGCCACCCTATATATATATATATATATACAGACATACATACACAAACACACGTGCGAGAACATGAAGGAGCTGGACAGAGACCCTTGGGCGGGGTGATCCAAGCTCACCAAGCATTGTACAGTTAGAATTTGCGAAGAGAAGAGGCGAAGAGCATAATGAGAGGAACGTGCTGGCCTCTGGCCTTCAATATAGACTATAGCGGGGGCTCGAGGTCTTTCCTCCATGTGTTCCTCACCGAGATGTACCCTCTGATCGTATACATTCGCGACAAATATTAGGTGTACAAATAAGTTCTCGGCCTCAGTATAAAAACAGCTGTATTGAATATTTGAACGAAAAAAATTGCCCTCCAGGTCTGGTGTTATATAATACTAAGCTTGTAGACTATTTTTTCCGAACCAACAGCTTAACATAACCTCATAATATAAAGGGTGTCTCAAAATGACCTGACATTTTAAATTGCGCGCCATTTTTTTTGTTGCGAACTTAGAGTACTAATCTTTGACAACTGGCATCAGGAAGTATTGAGGTTTAGTCATGGAGAATTACACGATCGAGCAACGCATAGAAATTGTGAAAATTCACTATAAAAATGGTGGAAATTTTTCAGGTACGGTTCGAAAAGTCCGCACGTCTTTTGGTCATTATAACGCACCATCTCGCAACACTGTAGTGAATTTGATTACAAAATTTGATTACACTGCGAAAAGCAGTGGCCATCCTCGTACCGATCAGTCGACTGAAAACATAGCCGCAGTGAGTGCGAGTCTTGACGAAAATCCTTCGACCTCGATTCGCCATCGTGCTCAGCAATTGAACATTTCAAGATGCTCTGTGCAGCGAATTTTGACGAAAGATCTGCATATGCATGCTAATAAGATCAAATTGACACAAGAACTTCAGCCAGCAGGAGGTTATGTGTGTTCCACACACAACCTCCATGTTTGTACCTTATATTAAACTAAAAATATTCGTCCTTCTCAAATAAATATTACGTTATATTAATAAATTAAAATGTCAAGCCATTTTGTGACATTCTTTACATCGTGTCTTTAGTGACTAAAATGAGTTGCAATAACGCGCATATTAGCCGCTGTGTGCTTTTAGCGTTCGAATTGGAAAACAAAATACTTTCGAGGTTATGGAGATGATTTGTCAGGCATTGGGTGACGATGCCGTATCCATCAGTACCGTGACGAAGTGGTTTCAATGGTTCCGGAGTGGAAATTTAGACCTCGAGGATGGCAAAAGAGCAGGTCGACAAAAAAATTTAAGACGAGGATTTGGAGCAGTTTCTGGACGAAGATCCTTGCCAAACACAATCGGAGCTTGCTACTACATTGGGAGTTACCCAACAAGACATTTCGAGTCGTTTAAAAAAGCTCGGCGAGATTCAAATGAGTGCTGCTGGGTTGCGCGTGTGCTTTTGGAAAGCAACAAAGCGAGACAATGCAACACAGCTTTATCTTTGTTTTTGCAAACATAGTGACTGACCATGAAAAGTGGGTGTTGTATGACAATCCAAAAAAACGTAAATCGTGGGTCAACCCAGGTGAACTATCCAGATCGACCGCTAAACCCAATATTCACGGTAAGTAACCCCTCCTGTGCATATAGTAGGGTTTCAAGGGTGTTCTGTATTTCGAGCTGCTTAAACCTGGTGAGACCATCACAGCTGAGCGCTATAAACACTAACTGCAGCATTTAAGCGACGAAATTGCGCGCAAGCAGCCTTACACAAGCAAAGGACCTAGGCCGGTCAAATCGCTGCATGGCAATGTCAGATTACACACAGCAAAAAGGACCAGAGGCGCTTTAGATTCATTGGGCTAGCAAGTTTTGCTACACCCGATGTATTCACCAGACTTGACTCCATGGGATTTTCACTTGTTCCGATAGTTTCAACATCATTTGGCTGATGGCCATTTCGAAACGTTAGATTAAGGCAAAATTCCATTATCGACTTTATCGACTCAAAACAACCATCTTTTCACCGCCAAGGTATTCGCAATCTGCCTGACAGGAAATGTGTGGCAGTAAACGAAGGTTACTTACCCGATTAAGGCAGTAGTCTGCTTTACAGGCTTCAAAAAATCGATTTTTCGTTTTTGTCTTAAATCTATTCCAAAACTATCCAAGAATATGTGTTCAAAATTTTAGAGGCCAATTCGACATATTTTCGAAGCTAGATCAGTTTTAGTGGCCGAGCGTCGAGCAGGTGCGAATGCTCGGGCAGAACTTTACAGCCCGTTTTCTCGAGTTTTCATTTTCACAAGTTTTGGAAAACGGTGCCGGCGATAGTAAAAACAATATATGTCCGATCGAAAAAAACCAAAGTGATCTAGCTTCAGTATTGAATTATCTTCTATTTGAACTAAAAAAGTTGGACAAAAGTACTATTTAAATTACTTGTTTTGCAACTTAAAGTGAATTTTTTTTTTCAAAAAAGTGAATTTTTTTTTCAAACTTCGAAAAAATTTGGAATTTCGTCATTTCTTCGGTATTTTTTTAGTTCATATAGAAAAGGAACTTATAAAAACTAAAAAAAAATTTGGTTCCACTGTTTCAGATGCATCGCACGACCTCCATCACCGGCACCGATTTACGAGTGCACACTCCAGGCGCCCCAGAAAAATCGTTACAACTTTGGCAAATTTCAATAATTTGTAATAATAAAAATTGTTTTTTAAAGCTTGAATATAATATACTATCGTCTCAAAATTTCGTTTACCGCAATCATTTCCTTCCCTTTCAAAAAAATTGTTGAAAAAACGCTTTTTTTTCGGCTCCTAAAGCAGACTACTGCCTTAAAATGTACTTTGATTTTAAATAAATGAATCATTATTTCCGTGAAAAAAAGGACGAAAATTTATTTGTAAACCTAATAAATAATACGATATTACATTAATTATGTAAACGGAAATCGAGAAATTCCGCTGCATTATGTTGCCAATAATTCTCAATGTCATAGCATGGCAGTTATATGATTTTCGTGGAGGTTTACCGTTTCCTTTTAGATTCGTTATAACAATGACAGCTATATAAAATATATGCATACTGTATATGGATGAAAAAAATTGATTCACAAAATTCGCAATGCAGAACAGACAATTTCTTTGTAACCTTACCGCGAAGAATAAAAACATGTGATTTGCATTTTTTTGGTTTCTTTTTTATTAAAAAAATGTGGGGAATTACCCAGAAACTGTGCTTATCTTTTTATTGGGAATGAATTACACTATGATTTTTTTACAGTGTGAATTGGGGCTAGAGAAGACTCGCTCAGTAACGTGTGCTGCAAGATGTCAGAACTCGATGACTTTCGAGGCCCCGAGAAACGAGTAGCCTCGACGTTGCGAAAGTTTCGCCAGAAGATAGTGCGTAAAGTCCTTCCAGTTCTTGTCGTCGTAAATCTTGGCCGGAGATAAGAAGAAACGTAACGAGAGGCCTACAAAGGAATAAGGATGGCCTGCAAACGGTCCCACGAATATATATATATATATATATATATATACACATAATATTATTTATGTGCATGTGTAACACTTTTGCATACCTCTAGTGCCAAGTCCCAACACAAACGAGGACGAAAGTTAATCCCACGGCTCAATGACTGACTCACTCACTGACTGAGTGACTGACTGCTGTACTATTATAAACCGTCATTGTACGTATGCTCCACTACCGTACCGTGACAATACTCGTAAAACTACGGGCTAGGTGAAAATAGTAGCAAGTTTTACTAAGCGCACGAGTGATTATAAAATTCCCGTACCCGAGAGACAACGCAACGGGGATTATTGTTTCGATGCAAGCGTTTTTTTTTATCCTTAGCATGTACAGTCTCGATAAAAAAAAAATACTCAGAGAATGTATTATTGTGTTATACATTTTTCAGACTATACGATAATTCGATTTTTTATAATAATTAAAATATGCTTGATCATTGCAAGTTTGGTCAACCAATAAAACTTTGTGAGCATTGGGTAAACATGTGAAGATTCTTTTAGAAAATCTAGTTTTTATAGAACACAGATATACAGTAAGGAGCAAACGTAAACACACATATGGTATTTTAACAAAACTGAATTTTGATTTGATATTTCAATTGGAATAAAAAAGAAACGGAGTACGTAGTATAAATTACAATATTATAAATCTCCAAAAAAAAAAAATGGACGATATTGATAGCTCTATTTTTATGATGAACACGAATGTTTCTAATGTAATCGGTTTTGCTCTGCATTAGGACGCGTATGTTTCGGGACTGTAGACACCGAGTTTGTCAAGAAATACTATCGATGTCTTTAACGAGAAGTACTCTGCTAGTTAGTTCAGTGTTGTCTGTACGTTGAGGCGCCTTAACCCTTCATGGTCACACATCCAAATTCAATCGCGGTGGTCACACTTGGGTCGATTCTACTCAGTCAGTTTTCAAAAAAATATTGTGACCAAACTATCCGTCCGAGGTGGTTAAAAAAATTACGGAACATGCTGAAATACGGAACATTTATTTATAAGAAATAAAAATGGCGACATGTTAAAAATATATACAGGGTGTCCCAGGACGCAATGTCATCCCTGAAATGGGGGGTTGGGGGTGAAATTCTGAGTCGATTGATATAAGCATGTATGGTTCCCAGATCAACCCCTGAATTATTATTAATTTTTAAAGACGGGCCAATCAGGCGCGCCCGATGAGCGGGCTTACGTCGGTGAGCGATACGCGTGTGTAGTGGTGCCTGGCGGAGCACCGCTCCGCCAGGCGCCAATACACGCGCCTCCCATCCCATTTCAGGGATGACATTCCGTCCTGGGACACCCTGTATATAAAGAGGTGAAAACGCAAAAAATACACTTTTTCGCTCAAAAAATCATAGTTCCGTGAATTTTCAACATTTTGACCTAAAATTTGGACGTTATACTCCTTAGATATGCTACTTTTGGGAAAAAATAGCAGCATAGTGCTCCTTCCAAAAAAGGTATTTATTCCGACATGTGAAGAGGGTAAATTCAAACTCCAGGTAAGATGGTGAATACAGTCCCATTCGAAACCAGGAATTGTAATATATTTACGCAAAAAATTGATCGACGGGTCGATTCTACCCAGGGTGACCACGAAGGGTTAATACTCTATCATGAAGCCACTGCCAGCTCTAGTCAGTGGCTGACTAGAGCTGACAGACAATATGATTATTTTTAAATTACAAAGTCGTTTATCAACGTGAAAAGTTGATAGATCGTCTTAAATTATTATCGCGTCAAGATAAGCGAAGACTAACGCACTACATTACTTCTGGAGCTGCAACAACGGCATCAATGGCTGCGAAGTTATTGGAGAGTGGCGTTGGCAAGAACATCAGCAAGTGGACTGCTCGAAGGGTATTGAAAGAGGCTAATTTCGAGTCGACTGAGAAGAAGAAGAAACATGCTCTTTCGAAGAAAAATATTAAAGCTCATTTGAATTTTGCTAAAAAATATGTAACTTGGAATACGAAACAATGGAAAAACGTTATTTTCTCTGACGAGTCTAAAATCAATATAAATTCATCGCATGGACGATCCTGCTGTTGGAGAAGGAAAGGCGAACCTATTTACCGCGTCATGTTAAACAAATAGTCAAATTTAGAGGTGGTTCAGTTGTGATATGAGGTGCATTTCAGCGTACGATGTTGGGCCAATACACTGAATTGTAGGCACGATGAACCAACAACCTATAAGGACATTTTGAAAAAGAATTTACTGGAAACGATTGAAAATATGCCGGTGCCAGAGCGTAATCTTGTATTTCAACATAATAATGCTCCCAGTTATTCTGCAAAGAGAGTGAAAAATTGGCTCTAATCTCAGCCGTTTCAGACAATGGAGTGGCCAGCTCAAAGCCCAGACTTAAATCCCATCGGACATGTCTGGGCAGATTTAAAAACGATGCTTGGATGTGCATAGAATGCGCCGCCCATGGTAAGAAATTATTTGGAGGAAAAAGTGCAAGAACAGCTGTACTCGATTACACCGGATTACTGCGAAAGTGTAGTAACAAGTATGCTCAAACGTATTCGAGTTACTATTAGAGCTAAAGGACTGTGAACGAAATATTAAATGCCTAAAAATCGATTTGTTTATTCTGACTGGTCTGAGGTACAAAACGTAAGAAACATTCGTATTCATCTAAAAAAATGGAGATATCAAGTTGTACTTTATACTACAGTAAAACCTCGATTAACCAGGTGCGGATTAACCGTGCCGGGCCGTACGTAATACATACTCAAATCGTTAACTTTATAGAAGCGATCTAATGACCAATTTGATCGGAGACCGTGATGTGATGACATTCTGGAAGTCGTTAGATATCAAGGAGACAATTTACGAAGCCCCTCGTACATGGAGTGGAGTAAAAAATGAAAGTATTGCACGATCGTTTTGAAAAATAATGCCGGAAAAAGACGACATTGAGATCCAGAACGATGCTTTGGAGACATTTGAGAATATTCGATCGGCTTATGGCTTTGCAGCAGTACTTCGAGAAGTAGATGGATTTGTAGGCATAAAAAAATCGGAAATCGAGCCGTGATTGCAATGCGATAATAGTGATTCGGGACATGGAGTTGTTACGGACGAAGTGCTGATACGGGACGTTCTAAAACCTTCGAACACATTGCCTATGGGATCAGAGGTAGAAAATGAATTCGAAAGCGATGAAAGTTTGCTATCGATTAAACCAGTCACACACAGACAAGCTGGAGAGGCGATTCAAACCGTTCTGAATTATTACGAACAACAGGTGGATGCCACTACTATCAATATCTTGAATCTCAGGCGAACGAGACAAGTAATAGCAATAAACCAATGTAGAAGTCAGAAGCAGACTAATGTAACACATTTTTCCCAGAAAAGAAACTGAAGAAGCGAGTGATGGCTATTTAAATGTATACCAAAGTGGTTTTAGTCTTTATAAAAACTCGTATATATCTTGTTTTTCATAATAGGGCACAAAAAAATTACATAAATTCCGATTATCCGTGGTTTTCAATTATCGGTGGCCTCTACAATCCCAACGTGCCTGGTTAATCGAAGTTTTACTGTACGTACTTCGCTTCTTTTTTTAATTTCAATTGAAATATCAAGGAAAAATTCATTTTCATTAAAATACCATGTATATTCACTTTTGCTTTTTTACTGTACATTGGAAGAAATTGAACCGGTAAAAAAGTCATTTTGTTTATTCTTTCATTCACTGTTTCGCATTTACACGAGAGTACAGGGAAACCGCGGGAATTCGCGGCTGTTGGAAGCGGCTGCATTTTACTGATTGTGAATTCCAGTTGTGGTATCATCAGAACTTACAATTAGTAAAACTGCGCCTCGCGCACAAAGCGATCAGCTTTCCAAGTATTGGACTAGGCCTGTGCAGCTGGACCTGGCAAAGAAATTCTTTGTGTATTAGAAAAAAAAAATACTTCAGAAATATCAATTATTTAAACTATAATTGGTATTTGACTTATTAATTATATACTATT
Source organism: Ophion ventricosus (assembly GCA_963932345.1). Classification (NCBI taxonomy): domain Eukaryota; kingdom Metazoa; phylum Arthropoda; class Insecta; order Hymenoptera; family Ichneumonidae; genus Ophion; species Ophion ventricosus. Next base: position 16,573,253 of record OZ010717.1, read on the forward strand.
TTTTATTTGCCAATAATATCAGTTATACTTTAAATAATTAATAAGTTATTAATTATTCAAATTATAGTTCATATTCTCTTTATAAATGTTTGAATAATATGTTGAAGCGTATGAAATACACGCAATATTTTAAAACATCGTATTGAATAATTTAAAGTGTTATATTTATAAAAACTACAGCACAATTATGTCTTTTTATGGCCGGAATAAGATCGACAATCGCAAAAATGTTGTCATTTTTTCTGCTGCCAAATATTTTAATGAAACTGTACTCCGTAAAAATCAGATTACTGCTTGGCGCATTCTCGTTGCGTCTTTTCCACATAAATGTATATCCACCTTCCACACACCCTTTGAAGATTTGCTTCCGCGTGGAGAAGTTACGAAAATTTCCCACAATTATGCGAAACATTCGAGATGTGAAGCGAGTTACGAGGTCCTCGTACGCCTTTCTTTTTAAGGCTTGATGCGTCACTGCTCCATATACGGTGATGTACAGATTCGTCAGACCTTAAAGATCTTCCGGCTCAACCGATATGTCCAAAAAAGTGAAATACACGTCTCGACATCTGTCACTGCTTTCCAGAAGCTAAATATATTCACTATAGTTTCTTTCGCCTGACAAATTGGCGATGAAAAAGGTCTTTGTAATCTTTGTGTTTTTTTTAAAAAGGGTTTTGTAAAGCTACGCCGCTTTCTATACTTTTTGCCGGATCGAAATTTTAAAGAAACCTTTCTTCAAGGTTTCGGCATCTCCATACCCTGGGAGATACGATTTTTGTCAGCTTTGCCCCCCCCCCCTCCCCGATAAGGGTGAGTTCCGAGAAACGAAAATCGTTCATTTTTTTGGAGCCGTATTTAGAGTTCGTTTACAAATAACGCCAATAAAAACTTTGGCTATCTCTACGGTGGGAATTAGAATTTTGTCCAACTTTCACCTCTCGATAAGGGTGAGTTCCGAAAAACAAAAATAATCAATTTTTTTGAGACTTGTTTTGAATTAATTTACAAATAACGCCAATAAAAAAAAATGGCCAGCTCCATTCAATGGGAGATACAATTCTTTCCACCTTTTACCCCTCGATAAGCGTGAGTTCCGGCAAACGAAAATCAATAATTTTTTTTTGAGACTTATTTTAGTTTCTTTTTGTTTGAAAAATTTTTAAATCGAGGTTCCGCTGTCATGAAATATCTATGTTCTGGCCGGAAAGATGTATTTCGCCAACAATCAGCCGGGTGGCTTCAGGCGAAGCTCTTCGCGTAACCAAGATACCATCATACAACGATAAAACTTCGACCCCGTGTTGTATCACGTAAAGAAGTGTTATGCTTACAGTGTGCACTTTCCCTTATAATTTTGTGATACTTGTGAAATAATAAGTATCAGTACCTAATAATAAGTATCTGTACCTGATATTATTTATTTTACTCGGGTATATCCCCAAAAGCCTTTTCCAATATCTGATTATTACTTCATAGGTTCGCCGGTTTATTTTTCATCCAGGGCCTATACACTATCACCTTCCTCGTCATTCCGAGGCAATCTTCCGATCCCTTGTCTCGTCAGTTCCCGGTCAACTCCCGAAAAAAGGAATGGCAGATCGTTGCCTGGCCTAAGACCTGTTACATGGTGAATCTGATCCATGCTGGAAGGCCTGACCATGGCCTGATGTTTTCTAGGGAAGGTGCATAAGGAGCAGTACTTTTTCCCGACTTAAATTTTTACACGGGTTGAAGGAAACGACTTCGTGGAAGGAATCGGGAACATGAAAAAACGTTGGATTAAATGCGTTGAAGTTCGAAAGGATTATGTCGAAAAATAAAGTAAGAAGAAATACAAAATCCAGATTTTGGCTTTCATATCGAATCGAATTACTTATCGAACTACCCTCGTAGATTCCAATGGTGCGGACTCACCATAATTCTGTGTAAGCAATCTGTGAGTCTCAGCAACTATTTTTTCAGGTCGGCGTAGTGCAGAAGTATATATCGAAGAAACCACTTGTCACCTTCCATTTTTGAACTTGCTCGCTCGAGATACGGGTCTTAATTGAATATGACGTCTTTTGGCTGGAAGTTAGTGGCACAGGGCCACCCATCAAGGTAACATTAGTGACATCGGTCCGTACTAAAGTATAAAACATGTAAAGACATCTAAAGCCCAACAGCGGGTTTCAATGCAACCATGTAATAAATCTCAAACGGACTGTCTTCACACTTCGTGTAGCTCACTGCCTTTTGGTCTCCAACTATACATGAACGATTTCCCATATATATATAGACCTATATGTTCCAGGGTATATCTATATTTTCACGTATAAACGGCAGTTGAGTGTTGCGAAATATATCGGGCGTGTACCACAACGTTGCATAATAGGCACGTTTCTCATTGCACCGTGCATTCGCGATTTCAGTGCCGATAATAGAGATCGGTAGATTGACGTTTCTTTTTTTTTGTTTTTATCAGCAACATCTCAGGTCTCTTAAAGGGGTAAAAAACCAAACCTGTGGTTAAATTGAGCGCCACAACTGTGCAAAAAGAAAACGTGACATGGTAACAATATAGCAAGGGAGAAGGCAAAAAGAGACACAAAGTAGAAAAAACAATTCGTGTATATAGACATATACAACAGAAATACCGTATACGTGTCGAGAGTTTACGAGTTTGTACTGCCCTCCCTGAATTATCGTTATGGAACTGCGATGGCTATTTTCTTGGATCTTCCGAAATTGACGTCGTATCCGAAGCAGAATACAAGTACACTCAACTCTCATCGATTTTGCCGAGCCCGGACCGACGAACGTCGTTTATTTTGCGGCGTGAGACGCAATACACTATAGGGTCGATAGCAGCGATGTTCCACAGTAACCGCGCGAAGCGAACGTACATATAAACCGTCAAAAACTGACAGCTCACCCGTAAAAAAATAGAGAGGGGTCTATTTATTTTGTTTTTTTTTATGCGTGATATTAAATTAATCGCATTTTATTTTTATTAAACTCACGCAATATCTCAATTTTATTGATTCAGACAATAAATGTTTTTCCAAAAAAACGTTGGAATGCAGTCAGTGCTTTGATTTTAAAAAAATACACAGACGAGTTTTCAATTAACGAATAAATGCTTAATTATAAAAAAAAGTATTAGACAAAGTTTCGTAATAACAAACGGATTCGATTTTATTAGAAAAAAATCTGCAGATATTACTAAAGTGCAACTATTTCATGGCATTGAAAATGTAATCAGACTTTTCGGTTGATAGATAAAAGTACATGCAAATAATATGAGTTGCTCTCTCTCTCTCTCTCCCTCTCACTCTTGTACTCTCTCACTCGCATTCCCACATTCCTACATTCTCACTATCCATCCATCCATCCACCCAAACCAAACCAAATCAAACCACACTAAACCAAACCAAATCCCAACAAACTCCAACAAACCCCAACAAGCCCTCCCATCCAAACCAAACCAAACTAAACTAAACCAAACCAAACCCCAACAAACCTCAACAAACCCCAACAAACCTCAACAAACCCCAACAAACCTCAACAAACCCCAACAAACCTCAACAAACTCAAACAAACACCAACAAACCTCAACAAACCGCAACAGACCTCAATAAACCCCAACGAACCCCAACAAACCCCAACAAACCCAAACGAATCCACACGAACGGACACAGTGCGTTCGGACTGCTTAGGCTAGATGGGAGGGACGCTTGGCTTCACAACTCACCCAAGGTCAGTCCGCTCTGAGCAGTGGTTGGGTCAGTATTGTTGATTTTGTGAAACTCCTCTCAATGACCGTGTCACGACGCGCGGTGGAGCACACACCACTCCCAACCATACGGCTCTGCGCGTCCGTGAGTTCCTGGCGAAGCACAACTTGACAACGCTGCTCTAGCCCCCTTACAGTCCCGACTTGGCTCTTGCAGATTTCTTTTGGTTTCCGAGGATTAAGACAGCCCTAAAAAAATACCGTTTTTACGGCATTGAGACGATGCAAGCCGCCGTAACGAGCGCTCTGAACGAGGTTCCCGTTAAGGCCTTCCAGGGAGCGTACCGTGCCTGGGAAAATTGCTGGAAAAAATGTGTAGATGCACGAGGGGAGTACTTTGAAGATTTCTAAACATTTGTCACTATATCTTGAATAATTTTTTTTTACGACAACACTTGCATTACTTCATGAACACACCCTGTATGTATAGATTTGTAGTGATCTCCGGTGACAAATGAACTAAAGCACTTGCATAAATGGTCATACAATCAATATCTATTATTTTAGCGAAGGCTACAACAAGAAAGATTTAGGACAGTAAGTGAGGTTATAGCTACCAGAGCAGATGGTCATAGAGTGGGGTTTAGGGGAAGGATCTATCGGACAAATAACTGGTAAGCATTTCGCAAATAGCTGGCGGCAAAATAGATGAAAGTTGACTGTATACATTCGCGTACACACCTATTTGCGTGCACCATAATGTGTAGAGATAGCGGTATATCGCAAAATACGAGATAACCCTGTTTTGATTTTAGACCGTATACTTGTATATTGCTCGGGACAATAACCGTCTCTTTACTCGAATGAAATAGGGGAGAGTGGGGTACAATGTATCATGGAGCACTGTGAGCTAGATGCGATTTCTCGGAGGTTTGTAGCTCGTAAATTCCGATTTTTTTTGTGTTGGACCACGATTTATATTTGGTTTCGTGAGGCCTAAAACAAAGTCGATAGCAGCTCACAAAGAAATATTGAAAATTAAAAATTGATTTGAGACTTGAAAAAAAAATATTTTGCACGCCGGAAAAACGTAAAATATACCGTAACTTTCCGTAGTGGCTCGGGTTTTCGGTCCTAATCGATAGTTTTGTTATTCATTATGAGCTCAGTGACTTGTGTTTTTCCATTCGTAACTTAATTAATAGTTATTTTCATCAATAATCAAATATTTAACTAGTGGGGTACAATGTATCACCGAGATGTGGGGCCCAATGTTCCGACTCCCAATGAGGAAACAAAGAAGTGACGACGCTCCGAAGAAGCGCAATGTGTCACGGGCCGCTGTCAACGACGTGCGATTTCTCGGAGGTTCGTAGCTCGCAAATTCAGAAATTTTTTGTGTTGGACCGTGATTTATCTTTTATCTATGTTATCTATGTTAGAAAAATATAAGAGTTTCGACCGCCTCATTGTACCCTACGTTTCGCAGTAGTTAACACACTATATCCACGTATGTGATACATTTACCACACCCATAAGGTACAATGAGCCAAGCCGCAAATTTTTTTCGATTCCATTATTTTGGTATTTTTAATCTTTTTGCAAAAAAATATGGGAGCTTCATTGTACCCCCAAAGGTCTATAAAATCGGTTATGACCTTTTTTTTCTAATCGGACTACCTTGATTAGAGTGAAAATAAGTTAGAAAAAAATGGTTCACTGTACCCCACCTTTCCCTACTGACAAACCACGCGAGCATCGACTTTTTCACCCCGTATAGATCAATTTTCATGCCTCAAATTTCAGATCTATATGGACCCTTATATCGATGTTATTTGGATGGACGTATAGTGATATTTTTTTCTGGAAAGTTCTAGTGGATATATCGCTACGATGTTACCACCCGAGAAGTAATCCGCGCTAGATCGCACGGGATCTTTCCTTGACCTCTCTCGAACCTTTTTTTTTTAATCCGCGAGATCGACTGCTGTGGAAGAGTTAGAGAGAGAGAGCTAGAGAGAGAGGGGAGGGGGGGGTGAGAGATAGAGAGAAGAGAGAGAGCGCGTACGTCAGCGATGGAGATCGCTCGTTCTACACTGCTTTAACAATCTTGTACGTTTATCCACTCCCATATACGTATCTCATCGCTGGAATCGATCGATATCGTGGGAAATGTATGCGCGAGCCGACGCTATTTCGCGCTAGCAGTTTCTTTTGTCGTCCGTCACAGTGTAAAAAAGTTTTAGCACGACTTCGCGTCAATGGTAGAAGCGGATAAGTTGGGGAAAAAACGCAACCATCAGTAGTGGAAGTGCGGTCAATGTGTTGTTTCAGCAATCTCCCATGTCAAGTAGTATTGACCCGAGCCAATACTAGGATAGATTCGACTCCTTGATCGTTGATTAGAGAGCGAAAAGACGTTTCATTGAGTTTCCGATGATACCGCAACCAAAACTCAGTGGAAATTTAGCTGCCTTTATCGACACAAGTTTTTTTTACCGTTTCCCCGTGCCCTCGTAGAAATGCGATACAAAAATAGTGGCAGGATCTCTCGCGTACTGAAAACTTATACATAACATACAGGCGTGTCTCAAAATTACCTGACATTTGTATTTATTAATAACACGTATTATTTATTTGAAACATACGAATATTTTTATTTTAATATAAGGCACAAACATGGATATTATGTATGGAACACAATATCCGATAAATGGCCGCCTCGTTCCTTTGAGATTTGCGAATGTTCACTCTTTTGACGAAATTTTCAATAATATTTTGGCATAATTGCGGACTAATGTCAATAACCCTAGAACGGTACACTTCCGTATCCGATCCCTAACGGTACACTGGGTGTTTGCCACCCGACCGACTTTAAGAAACGGTGAATTCGGCTGTAATGGAGATATTTTCGTGAATCCAACCGAGAATTTTCCGTTGAGCATTTAAGAATACGAGAGAGTCAGATAAAGTCTGATTTTACAAAAATTTGTTATAAATAAATCGTGTTTTTCGAAGGAGTTCGCCAAGAGAACTACGCGACGGAAAAAAAGGCCTGGGTGTGCGCCGACCAGTGTACCGTTCTAGGGTTAATGGCGCGTCCAATTGCTTCCTTGATCTCCGGAATGGTCTGTGGATCATTGGCATACACTTTTCCTTTCAGAAAACCCCCAAAGAAAGAAGTCAAATGGCGTCGAATCGCACGATCTTGGTGGCCAATTCACATCGCCGCGGCACGAGATAACACGACCATGAAACTTCGTCTGCAATAACTGCATTGTTTCACATTGAATTTTCACCATTTCTATGCGTTGCTCGATCGTATAATTCTCCATGACTAAACCTCAATACTTCCCGATGCCAGTTGTCAAAGATTAGTACTCTATGTTCGCCACAAAAAAGTGGCGCGCAATTTAAAATGTTAGTTCATTTTGAGACACTCTTTATAAAATAGTTCCGCGATTAACTGACTAAATGACTGACTGACATATAGGCAATGCACAGACTAAACCGCTGAAGATAGAACCATGAAATTTGGGAGATATGTTCCTTAGAAGGTGTAGAGGTGCACTAAGAAAGGATTTTTCCAAAATCAACTGCTAAGAGGGTAAAATGGGGTGTAAGAGTTTTTTTTGGAGAATTGTATTGCCTGCGTGTATGAACTTGAAAACTTGGTATAAATATTCTTCAAGCCAAATAATACATCGCATATTTTAGGATTTTTTAAAACAACCCCTATTGAGGGGTGCAACGGGGTGTGGAAGTTTGTATGGGAAAAGTATCTCAATGAAATTCGGAAGGTATGTACCTTAAAGGGCGTAGAGGTGCACTAAGAAAGGATTAGCTTCCCGCGTGGTCAGCTATATGTTGGCTGTTCATGAGTATCAAGTGCCCAAAACTTGAGTGTGCTTGCCGAAGACAAAGCCATATTGTTCTGTAGACAACAATGACATTTAACGATACTGGGGTCGAAGTTTGGCACTTTAATACTACTATTTCATAAATTGCCAACCCTTGCCTCAGTCAATCAGTCTACCACCCGTGCCTGGGAAATATGACACTGTACCTTCTCTCTTTATTTCTTACATTTTTTCTCTTTTTTTTCTAAACTCCTCTTGATCAAATCCTAAAGTCTAAAAGCTAGTCAGTGATAAATGTGGGGTAAAAGTGAAATGAAAGCATATTACAAATAAAAAAGTTATGAAATATTTTTGAAAGAGCAGGTCACAATAGGCCGCGCACGACACTAAAAGGAAAAAAAAACACATTATTTGTAAGGAATAAGCTGTATCAAAGTTCAAAGAAATTTGTGCCATATTCTTTGTCATATTCCAATGACTCGTCCCCCCCGAGCGTACTCGACATCTTCCGCTGTCACAAGCTCTCGGAAAATTGAGCAATCTGTATGTAGACGCGCGGCGAGTCGACATGTACTATATAACGCGAAGCAATTATCGATAGGCGATCGCGAATGAAGGATGCGAAACGTGATGCTTGAATTTAAACACCTGTCGGTGTATCGGTGTGCGTGAATTGCGAGATGGAATGTGCTGAGAGTACTTTGAAGGTCGAGGCCACGCGTAAATTGTCGAAGGTATAAAGGAGTACTCGTATACCTACGCACGTGGTGACGATGCTTTCCGGTCGTTTCAACTCTCTCGACATCCTATACTTGTTCTGACCAGATGAAGACGTCCCGGTTGGCATTTTTCACCCATAGAGCAACTTGTATGTAGAAATAGAAATATATACGTCCATATGGCATGAAGACTTCGGTAATTTGTCCAACTAGCTAGACCACCGCTCTCATTGACACCATGACTCACAACTTTAGAAAGATATCAGGCGCTGAAAAAGAAAAGGGCAGTTGCAGGTTCAACGGTTTCACTGTAAAAGCTCAAGCCGCGGAGACTAGAGTAGAGAAGTCCAAACACCGTGATCAGATTTGCGAGTAAGGATCCGAAAAAGTTCCCCACCAAGCGCCACTGCTGTTGAGGCAGTATTCGACGGTGGGGAAAACATAAATGAATTATGACAACATGTATTCATGCATATTTGAAAACAATTAATCATATATAGTAGGTGTACAACTTTGCTTCCGCTGTTTTTCGATAGATGGCTGCAGCGGTAAGTGCTAGTCGAAATAGGCAGATAAAAAACACAGTAAGCTTGAACATCTGTCACCATAACGACAGCACCACAATAGTGAATTTGTGTTTGCATCATAAACACAAATTTGCATTTATTCTCGATCGAAGATGTCAGTTTTCGAGACAAATTCTCGTAATTTGTGGGAAGTTTTGATTTTCTACTTCTATTTGAAGAAAACTGTGGCTGAGGGGCATCGAATGCTCTCAAGGACTTACAGTGAGTCTGCTCTTAGTGGAAGAACATGTCGTGAGTGGTTGCAACGCTTCAAGAGTGGTGGTTTTGACGTCGAGGACCGGCATGTCGATGGAAGAGAGAAAATCGTTTTTTCGAGATGGTGTCCGACAATTGCGAAAACGATGGGAAAAAGTATTAGCTAGCGACGGACAGTACTTTGAATCATGAATAGGTAATCACTTTTTAAGAATAAAGTCTCAAATTTTGGAAAAAAAAACGGCGGAAGCAAAGTTGTACACCTAATATATAAATATTGTTCTTAAATATTTGATTGTCTATTACTTTTTATTTAACGACCGTGCAAAAGTATTGGGCCACATACTATTGCGTGTTGAAAATATAACAAAAAATTTAAAAAATAAAAAAACGATATTCGAATTTCTTCACTTGACTCACAATCAGTACTTTGTTGCCATGCCCTTAGCAGCGATAACCCCGGCACATCGACGAGGCATGGTACGCTATTAATTGTGAGATCCGTTCTTGTGGCAAGTTTTCTCACTCATGTCGCAAATAATTCCACAATTCCGTCTTGTTAGAGTGATTTTTTGTTCCAAACACGATCTTTTAGGTCTTGCCACAAATGCTCAATCGGATTTAAGTCCGGTGATTTCAAAGGTCCAATGCTGATATTTTTTTGCAAAATTCCATCTGGCCTTTTGATTCTTTTACTGACGAGTGGTTTTTTACGCTAATGCGTTCTATAGCCTTTAGACGTCGATATACCGTACTCCGATAATATATCCCATGTGAGGCTTTCGGACTAGGGCCCTAGTAAAGTTAGAACAAATTAAGATGGGCCCAATCAAAGCCCTGACTCGAATTCCGCACGGATAAACCTGGATTTTTTTGGGAAAGAATGCTGAGAAAATCATAACAAACGGTGGAAAAATTATACAATGAACGCTATAGATGGTTAGTCTACAGCCTGTCGCACGATTAACTTGGATGTTCTAACCGTCTTCAAAGTTTTTTATTCGCTTATTTTCGCAACATCTTATCAACTATTCATATCAAAGCCGTATCCGCGATTGCCCACAGGTGAAAAAACCGCAAGCAACTTTTTTTCGCTGCAGTCGGCTGATCGCACAACTGATTTTGACATTCTCGTAGTGGAGGCTCGTTGAACGTGGTAAACTCCTGGGATAGAGCGCGTTACAGTGAATCGCGTTTCCGATTGTGTACGCTTACTTGCACATTTTAAACTCGATCGCGAGCTCGGTTATTCCCGAGTTACAACGATTGTTGCAATTTATCAAACGTTCGCAGATGCGATGCACGGCCTAAAAATTATGATAACGGTGTTCCTTAATTGAGCCTCTTCTCATGTTCAAGAAATTCACCATAATTAAGAAATTAACGGAGCCATTCACTAGACCAATTCATAACCCATCATTTGGCCATCCAGACAAGTAATCTATTAAAAACGCCTGACTACTTGTATACAAATTATTCTCAAAAAATAGGACAAACTTATTCTCATGAAATAGTTGAGAAAGAGATGTACCCTTGCGGACACCTTTCGGCTACAATAAAATTAGGTCTCTACAAGGGCTTGCAGAAATCGTCATAATAAATCTTAGCTAGGGCAACGGTTGAAGGACCTCAGAGTTAGACGGCTAAATTTAAAATAAGTTTACAGAGACCAATTAAGGATTCAGTCAGTGTTGGAGTACATTTAATTGCTGGGATAACTAAAGATTAACAATTAATTACTTGTTAATTACGACTATAACAATAAACAATTAATTAATTGTAATTGTGAAAACTCACGATCAACAATTAATGAATTGTTAATTGCTGTGGTCGCAATTAACAATTAATCAATTGTTAATCGTGACTTTCCACAATTAAAAACTAATCAGTGTTCAATTTTTTTGGTGCATTTGATTAAAAAATAACAATTAAAACTGATTATTGTATAAGGCGCTGCGTAAGCCTACAAAACCCAAACAAATATATTGTATCTGACATCTATAAAGTTAAATAGGTTAATTGTTAGTTTTAATTGTTTCTTAGAACAATTAACAAAGTAAATTGCCATTGTTTTAATTGCGAGTTGCAATTAACATAGATTAATCCAAATAAATTAATTGCAACATGCAATTAATAGTTAATTGCAATTAATTTAATTGCAATTAACATTAATTGCAATTGCCCTTTTAATCAATTAATGAACTGATTGACAATTTAATTGATTAACGCCTAACACTGGATCCAGTTACGTATAGTTGAGCTACCTCAACAGGAACGTAAAGAAAGTTGAAAATTGAAAATGCTTGAAATTGGACATAGAAAAACCGACTGTGTCTTGTATTATGTGACATAGTTCGGAGTTCCCGCCGTCGCTGAATCTTGATATTGTATCTTCCAAATTCAAAATAACGGATAGATATTCGGAACTAAATACTTATTTGCATTTTAATCTGCCATTTTCGAATTTGTATTTTCGATATGTAACAAAGAATTAAGATCCAATAACTTTAATAATACTCAATTTGGTTTATCATAATACTAGAATGCTAATTTCCGCCAAATTCACGTTTTTTCCTTCCATGTTCAAAATAGAATTAAACTTCCTGTACGTCAAGTTTCAGCTTTCACTTAATATACGACACTTCGTATGGTTGACGCATGTACGAGCAGAGAAACAACTGCGAATGACATCTGTCGGAAATTTGCTACGGAAATATGCATAGATCCAATATTTTTCAGATCAATATTGAAGTCATTGGATTACCCACAAACGGACAACTGCCGCCAAAACCTTCATGGAAGACCGCGCTATAAGGTCGCCATTTACCAATATTTTTTAATGACAATATTTATTTAAACAATTTAATGATGTAGTAAATTGTACCTTAAGTTTCATAAGTATAAAACGTGTTCCTTTCCAAAAAAAAAGATTAAAATTGGCCTTTCTTCGTCGTCTTCATGTATTTCTCCCCTTAAAAGCTGTGACCGGCGTATAAAGGTTCATACGAGTCGTCCACACTAGGGCCCCAATAAAGTTAAGAAATATTAACATGGACTTCACCGTAGCTCAATTTCCGTATGACCAATTCTCCGTGGATTGACCCACTCCAATTCAGTCTTCGTCTTTGCTTTCGCCATTCGTAAAATATCATGATCACAGAGTATCTCGAGTCGCGTGCTCATTATTAATCCGCGTTGCATGCGACATAGACATACACGAGATGATTCGCTTGGTGAATTGTCGCGTGGCGGATAACGCGCGTAAGTACAGTATTGTGATACACAGTACATACACATGTACGATACAGTATCAAGTATTATACGTAAGCCTTACGTTGGTGCAAGCGACGGATATGACTGGATGGCATAGGGTATCATTGTAACGCGTGTAACGAGCCCGATCGCAAATAGCCGAGCAATTTGATAGGCTTGTCAACTAGCTTCACGGCTCGTGCTCTCGGAGAATGGACAGATGGATTACAGTTACGTCTCGCTATATTGTACATCTACCTATATATATACGAATATAAATATAATATCTATGCATCCCTATGTAAATGTATACGTCATTTGTACGAGGGTCCGTACCAAGCCATTATCAACTATTACTCTCCGCAAATGCACCCCAATAATAGTAATTGGGCCATTGCGGATCAGAATGCTCAAATTTCTGATAGGGTACACCAACCAGTGAATGGACGGGGTCCAGTGTATGGTCGATAGCTGATTTATATTTAAAATAAGTCAAGAATATGCGTTGTTGATAAAAACTCAAATCTCTATAACTTGGCAAAAAAAAAAACACATGCGTCGTTAAATTAAATTTTTTAGTTTAATATCGAATTTTGACGCCACACGCAATTTTTCTATTTTGTGGTACTTGGACACAGCGTAGCTTAGATACGATACTGCTGTGCACAGTAAGTGTTCTAAAGATGAAAACAAAAAATGTTATGACTTTTGAGGGTAAGTATTACTTTTATTATTCAAGATAGAATCAATCTTTCAATTTCTGCAAATTCTTAAAATAAATTCGTAATAATTGATCAAAATTAGACATGTTTATTCACTGGTGCTGTATTCTAACCTCTTTCCAGTGAATGGACATATGAGCTCGGTCCCAATAATTCTCAAAGCAGAGTGGACAAATTTAGCTCATCTGCTGAAAATAACAAAATCAATGACTGTTAAGTATTGACAATATACATTTCATCAAATGTTCCCATAAAATAATGACATGCGTTAATTACTATTACTTTTATGTAATAGTAATTAAAAAGTAATGTACCATATTACTTTCATTCTTTAAGATAGAATTAATCGTTAATTATTTGCAAAAAATATAAATCAATTCGTAATAATAGATGAGGACTAGACATGTTTATTCATTGGTGCTGTATTATAACCTCTTTTCAATGAATTGGCATATGGGCTCTGTTCTGATAATTTTCAGCAAAGTGAACAATTAAACTCATCTGCTGAAAATTGGAAAATTAATTACTATTAAGAATTTACAATGTAAATTTCAACAAATGTTGTCATAAAATCTTATCATTCGTTTTTTTTACAATAATTCTATGTTTAATTTTCTCTTTCTCCGTCGAAATAAACTTTGGTAGTTTTTTTGAGGATGTCACGTTAAGGTGTAAAAAAGCTTTGTGTACTTTCTACGAAATCGTAATACCAAAAACAATACTCATATGTATAAGAATATTATAATTGTTGTGCAAAACAGTGATCTTCAAATCTAGCAATTATTTTAAAAAAAAACGACAAATTGTTTTCCTTTACAGCGTTCATCTACACTACAGGTTGATTAACTAGTGGTCGAGTCTCCATTTGCTGGTAATTTCGTCCATTCACTGGCGATTTGGTAATTTCGCTACATTTATCAATACCTCCAATATTATTTATTGCAATAAATTCGATTATTTTTATCTACTTACTATGAGAATAATATCTTTTGTTACCTATAGCAATTGACAATTTTGTTTTAATAATATTTTTATTTTACATTCCATCTGAATCCTATAGTGTCGTTATTCGTCAATTCGCTGGTCGGTTTATCCTACCAGTTCAAGATTCTCTATGCAATGAATTTTTGTAAATGAGTGAGAATGCGTACGACGTTCCAGAAGACAGATGATCGTTTATATTACGGAAATTGCAATGCAACGCAGTCCAGTCGTTTATTTATGTAAGTGTATTTACGGTGCTCTCTATAAACAGGAAAAGAAACGAGCGATACAAGATCGTCGAGTGTGTTTGTACGGCGAATGAGCAAGTGTGCCGAGAGGACTCTGTCAAGAGGTCCACGGTAGCAATTCGAAGACGAGAGACGATAAACCTCTCGAATATATATATGTGTGTGTGTATATATATATATATATATATATATATGGGTGTGTGTGGGTATGTACAGCGATTGGTAAAGTATGTCAAAGCAAACACTACATTAACACACGTATATCAAATCTTTGAAAGCAAGACGGTGTATCCAACATCATTCCGCTCACTGTATAACACATCGTACGCCTTTCTGATACTGAAAAGTTGATACATACGGAGTACTTGAAGCTGCAGCGATACAGTCGTGAAAAGCGATGCGAAGGAGTGAATAAGTAATAGAGAATGTACCGGTGAGTCTGGTAAAAGCATATAGCGTGTCAAGTATGCAAGAGAGAGAGAGAGAGAGAGAGAGAGAGAGAGAGAGAGAGATAGAGAGAGAGAGAGAGCACCCAACAAGAACGTTCTAATCGCCATTCCGTAGCGGTACAAAGGCAAGCGTTAATTACGGTGATTGATTTAAGCTTCGTCTCCGTGAATTTAAGAGCCTCGCCCGAGCTCAACCAAACACCGCTGCGAGTGTATATACGCGTGTTCGTCTATATGCAACGTTATAAGATTGGACCGTATGTGCATAAGTGTGTCTTGGACTTGAACGAGCGATACCTTTGTACTAAATAAATACTCGATATACGTGATATAGAGATACGCATGTATTGATATTGGCTTGCGTGGACGGAATGCTCATTCCCTGTGAGTTTCCATACACACACGCACACATACAAATATATATATATATATATATATATATATACACATATATATATATTTGCAGCAAGGATATGTGAAATACATTAAATCTATGTAATGTTTGGCTACTCGTGCAGAAATTGTCGTAGGGATCCAATTGGATTTCCATACTTGTTCCTACTTCCTGATAGGGATTCAATGGGTCATCGGTTTGTATCCCTATATTATAACTTTATTTTATTTTATACGCCACGAGTCCCGCCAGTTTCTCTTAATTTGTTGACACACAGTGGAACGAGCAACTTTATAGCGGACACGAACGACCCATGTTCATGGTTTAGGTAAGTAAAAACTTAGTTTCTGAAAAATTGTTTTTTTTTCATGAAAAATACATCCAATGGACAAAAAAACATAGCTGTAAAGGTTTCAATTTTTTTTAAGCAAAATGGCGGTTCGTACGAGCAAGTAACTGACGTATTTGGTTACGTAGCTTCGGAAGAGAAAGATCATATCCAAGGAGAGGATCATTTCGAGTCTGAAGGGGAATGTGATAGTTTTGATGACGATAAAACTGATTCGTGTCCCTGAACCGGAGCATGACGAGGAAGCTACCACTGTACAAGGACGAAGACGATATTTTCGGGGCAAAGATGGTTATAAGTGTTCAAAAACAATATCAATCTATAGACGTATTGATTTTTCCAATCGTTCCCCACTTATATGGAGTATATATACCGGTCTTGAAATTTAGCCTTTTTCAATTTGGGAAATAAATATCTTGTTTTCACGGCTGAAACTTTTCATTTTTTTTTCCAATAAGTATGTGATCTCCTCAAACGACTGGCGTTTGAAATTTGCATTTATACCAAAAACAACGAAAGATATGAATTTCCAAAAATTATAGTGTAAACAGCCTGCATACTTCTATATTTTGATAAAAATGTTTATTGAAAAAGGGATTTTCCGAGATGGCAATAATTTTATCGTACAGTTATTGTCCAAAGAAGACCCATGATTTTTTTCAGATTTTTCCTTACAGAATAACATAGTCCAATAAGCTTCGGACACGAAAGACTCATGTTCAGGGTTTACAGGTGCTGAAAATAACGACATGGTTCTAGGGTTAAATCCTAAATGATTTCTACATTATCGAACAGAATCCGATAAGATTCTTCAGGAATCCCATCGCATTCTGTGCGTTGAATTTTCTAAACAAAACATATAGATATACAATATAAGTTCATCTTAAGAAAGTATAAATCTTATCATAACCCTACAACTCATGTATTATTTTTTTTAGCTTTTAACTCATAACTAGGGCAGATATCCATCCCACGCGTTTCGTGTAGGCACAATCGCTCCATTAAGCAGTAGAGAGAGAACATCAATACATAAATCTCTTCGTTTTTCGATGAGGAAGAGAATGGTGTAACGCACATTCGAATTTATTAAAATTTATTAAATGAAATCGCATTTTGTAACGAAAAATTATATATATTTTTTCTAATTAATAGATCTTCAGAAGAAGAAACATTGAGCTTATAGAAAATGTTCCCTGTCAAATCCTTATAGGGATGTGGTAGGATCTAGGGACTCCTCAACAAATTTCTGCACGAGCGTCAGCATTTCTGGTTTTTTTGAGGATCGTACTTTCTTTTCAACCCATCATTCATTTTTAAGAGGGAATTATCCTTGAAAGGAGCTATTTATAAAAATACCCACATTTATCGAAAATTGATTTGCGAAACATTGAGGCTGTAAGAGCGGTCTTCGAAGTCGAATTACTTGAAAAATACTTTACATTGATATAAATATGGGGTGTCTCAGGCGAAGTGTTACAAAGTTATATCTCAGAAAGTACGGATTATAATAAAACATGTTTCACATAGGAGTTCTATCGTTTTGAGAGGAGAAAAAGATGGGAATATCAATGTGACTTGGGGTAACACCGTCAAGGTCATGCGAAGGTTAATTTAAAATGTTTTCATTAAGACCCGTATTGTTTATTATATATTCTTATACCTTACCTCAAGAGCTGATGCCGGCAATATTGTAGCATAATCAAGTTTCATAAATGAAAAAATACTCCATAAAAAAGATTTATCCATAATGTCTTGGCGTTCATGACCGATTCAAAAGGCATGCAATACGATGTCGTTCGACATCTGGCTGAGTCGCGGCGCTGCATAACTAAAAGCAACCCAAAACTGTTTCCACAACCCTCATACGACCGTGGCAGTAATACTCAAAGTCAAATTGATAATTCCTATCTTTTTCGTTCTTTAAACGAAAAAACTTTTATTTGTCATCATTATTTCAAAATAGTCCATACTTTCTGAGATATAGGATGGTCACAGTTTATTTGAAACACCCTGTACATACACACACATACATACACACACACACATTAAGATTAGATTGCCTCGTGACGATAGGAAACGACTCTATTTAATCCAGAGAGACGCGAGATACTGCAGGGAGTTGTATATTGAATTGGGCCATTATGTACGAAACGGAGAACGATATTTGAGGTCTTCGAATGCTAAGTCCTTAAGGTTGGATCGCTATATTAATGAATGCGTATAGCATTGCGATAAAATTTTGAAAAAAAATGTCTCTCCACTCCATACAATGTAGTATTACCATTATCTTTACAGAGTAAAGAAAAATATCTGTACAACCCACAAATTTACCGGGACAGTTCCATCTTTTTATTTTCCGAAGAGTATTCTCGCCGATATGTATTACGGTTGTTGCTTAAGGGGGTATCCCTCCCTGGAAGCCCAATTTGAAAGATCAGAATGATGAATTTTTTTTTCAGTAACACATATGTATGTAAATAGCGATTACGATTATCTACCGTACGCTGAAAAATTTTTCCGATATTTATTCATGTACATCATTGATATTTTGGTGCAATAATTTGGCATTAGTGACGTCACACAATGTATAAACATAGAAACTTAGTTCCTTTTCCCACCCTTCAAAGATGATTTAGCAAAAATCTTAAGTTGCGGGTTCGATTAGAATTGTTAAATTTCGTTCACGAGCGTTGAAATATATATCTTAGGTGGTCTGTAATGTTTTATTCATCGTACGGAAACAATGTAAGATTCCGAGTGGAACGAACGATCCAATTTAGGCGCGATTGATGCATTATTAAAAGAGGAATGCAATTACGTTTCAAATCGACTAATCCATAATGAGTTCCGTAGTCATTACTTGCCAAATGGAACTCAACGATTTGTTAATTTCTTCATTAATCGTTGGCGAATTTATTCTCGTAATAAAGTATCGGTAGCGATCGCTTCAACTGTGATTTGTGTGAAACTGTAACAAAAGACGTTGACCTATGAATTAATTGAACGTTTCTAGTGCGTTGTTTGCTGAAAATGAAGAATTCTCTCGATATGTACGTTTGGTATTGAGAGACGACGCGGGCGCGTCTCCCATGTGTGCTACCGCGGGC
Source organism: Ophion ventricosus (assembly GCA_963932345.1). NCBI lineage: Eukaryota > Metazoa > Arthropoda > Insecta > Hymenoptera > Ichneumonidae > Ophion > Ophion ventricosus. The sequence continues at coordinate 16,591,837 of OZ010717.1, forward strand.
AGATTTATAAGGATTCTCATATAGCTTAACGAGAGAGCTGGCTCCTGTACCGGGGTATTTCTACCAGGTAAGGAAAAAGTCACGCGAAGCCATACGGCCACTTCTTTCTCCCGATACATACCCGTAGATAATTGTCGGCTCCGATCGTATATATAGTTCTCGTTCCGGTAACGAGCACTTATATCGTGTACACACACAGTAAGCCGAGAGAGAATTTTTCCACGTGTATACCAAGAGACCGATCATAGTCGTCGTTAGAGGGCGATCCTCCTGAAAGACACTGAAGGTAAGAGAGAGAGAGAGAGAGAGAGAAAGAGAGAGAGAGAGAGAGAGAGAGAGAGAGAGAGAGAGAGAGAGAGGAGTGTAAAGGAGGGAAGTCATGAGATTCCTCGATGAGAACGCGTACAAATATATAGAGACAGACGAGAGAGTAACGCACGCGGAAGAGATGAGAAAAGCTCTCTCAGGGTACGAAGAGTCGCGAAGAACGGTTGAGGTGAAGGAGCAACTCTCAAGTCGATTCGCAGCGGATACTAACGTTTATTAACGTTTTACGTTACACGCAGTCTTCTGTACACACATATAAATTATTTATATATATATATGTATTTATATATTTATATACATGTATGTATGTGAGTGTGTATGGTCCGTCGCTTTTACGTAGTATTACCGACAGTCTGTATAAGCAATTCAGCTGCTGGCGTCGGCACGCGAGGCTGTAACAGTACACTCCCCATTTTTTACGTAACAGTGGCATACTCGGAACATAAAGGCTTGGCCCGTGCTCCGGAGCGCATACACGGATAGTTATGCACCGTAAGAGAGCACTGGTCAGCAGGCTCACCGGCATCTTGCGAAATCGAACCATGGGAGAAAGAAGGGCGTGGTGAGGGTGGTGCGGTGTGTGTGTGTGTGTGTGTGTGAGAGGGAGAGAGAGAGAGAGAAAGAGAGAGAGAGAGAGAGAGAGAGAGAGAGAGAGAGAGAGAGAGAGAGAGAGAGAGAGAGAGAGAGAGAGCGAAGGAGTCAGAGCGAAAGTGGGAGAAAAAGGAACAACGAGAGTTGTGTACACCAATTGTGCATGGGGCCCCTTCGGCCATGAGAATCTCATAGCCTTCACTATTCGCAAAAAAAAATGGCACTTTGACAAGCATTGTTCTCGTCCAGATCATCGAGACAGACAAAACACGAGTCCGAGGCAATACTTGCTTTTTTCACTTGAAATCATTTGTATTCAACTGTTTGAGGATCGAGTGATTCGTCGATCAATGCTGAATACTGGCTTTTGTTCAAACGTAAAGACGTCTGATAAAAGGTTAACGTCTCAGCCACCGAGAGTGCTAGCTTTAGAGAAAATAAAAAGATTTGAAAATCTAAGCAATAGAGTGCATTTTTTCTTATCAAAATAGTTAGTTAAGCTGGAATTTTTAATTCAATGAACGCAGTTCATGTTCTTGTAAGAGACAATGAAGGCTGCGGAATTCAGGATTTTTCGTAAGACAATGTACTATATTGCCTAGATTTTAGTAATTTTTTTTTTTTTTTTTGGAAAACAGCATGGGTGACTTGACGGAAACTTCGAAGTAAAACCTTTATTGGGCATGTCAACGTGTAAAAAAAATCACATAATGTGAAACAAGATGAATTATTATTCTAAATGTGTGATAAATTTGAGCTTAATTGCTGAAGTGATTGACAAATTGTATCAACTTTAATGTTTGCCGCTGTCGTGCAGAATTTTGTTTGAGAGCCCGCAGATCCACAGACAAGGATTTCATAGGGACGCCGCATGTAGGTAGTCCACATTGAAATCCAAGTGGATTCCGCGCTATTTCCTGATTGTCGCTGCTTGGGAATTTCTTATTTGAAATTCTCAACCGGAATTTATCCTTGAAAAGAAAATATTCTTTTGTAATCCCATGCATGAATTTGTTGGGGAGTCCCAAGATGCACCCACATTTCTATAGGGGTTTTTTAGGGACACCGCACAGAGGTATCCAATTGGTTTTTTAGGGACACCCTCATTGGTATCCAATTGGATTCGAAAGTATACGAAAAAACACACAAAAAAAGTTGGCGTATTGAAACTTGACCTGTACACTTCATGAGCGTGTACGTGTGGTGATATTATGTCAAGGTTCAGTAGAGTAAATAACAATCGATTATTATAATGGATTTTTAGTAATGTGATCCATATCGATTTTTTAAGACATACTTTTTCAACCGATTTATTCTTTTTTATGATAAGATTTCTACTTTTTTAAAATCCCCTCATTGTCGATATCTATATATTTGGTTAAAAAAATTCAACGTACAGAATGCGTTGGTATCCATCAATAAATATCGTATCGGATTCTATTCGATAATGTGGCAATCTTTTAGAATTAAAATTGCACTTGTATCCCTATCATTCATTGGATCCCTAACAGGAAGTAAGGATTAGTGTGAGAATCCAATTGGATTCCTACGACAATCCCGAGTAGAAATATTGTCAGGCTGACTTGATATTTGATCCGGCCGTGAACACGTTGTAGTACGGAGGCCTTACTTAAGGTATGCCTCAATTTGCCTGATCCGGTTGGTGTCAGGTAATAGTCGGGCAACTGCATGTACTGTTTCCTCCAGTTGCCTGATCCAGTTAACTTCAGGCGATGGTCAAGTAAGTGGACTTACGGCTTGCTTCAATTCGCCTGACCCGACTAGCTTCAAGCAATCATCACGCAACTGTACTAATACGGGTTGAATTTAAAAACGTGCTTAACCTTATCTGGTCAAATGCTAGAGACACACGAGAGAAGCGTGCGCTAATTTAATCAGTTTCTACATTTTCACGTATAACGTCTACATAGTAAATTTGAGATGAAAAAGAAAAGCGGAAGAAAATTGTGCACCGACTGCGTGTGCGTGAATGGCAGAAGGCGAAAAAAGAAGGAATAATACAACAGCAGGTTAGTATAACAATTCATTTTTTCTACGACTTTTAGAATTTTTACGGACATGTAGAAGATCGACATGACCTCACAAATTTTCTAAATCCGTTCTCTTATCGGTGGTTAAGTTTTCAATCGAACATCAGTAATTAATCGAACATCAGTCTCTGATGTTCGATTAATTAATGCTTTTATTTTACGTTAGAAATGTTTCATCCTTGAGAAATCGCGTTTTAAAAATTTCGACTATCGCACTCATATGTCACGTGGTACTTCGCATTAAGTATAGGAGTATAGATTAGATTTAATCTAAGACTATAAATTAATCATACGCCAAATTAAATATGAATTGGTTAAAATATTTATTTTATGATACATTCGACAGCGACGAAGAGGAGAGTATAACGGAAAAGAAGACTGCAGCGATGACCAAGTACATGGCCACCGAGGAACGACTCGAAGAGGACTGGTACGTAGCGAGGGTACCATTATGTAAGTAGATTTATATTGTTTTGTCCATCTCTTCAGTTTTCCTTTACTTTAGTCTGTCTCCTTTCTTAGAGGACAGAGGAGACAGACAGCGTAGACCGACCAAATAATAACAGCGGAGTTATATAATATCAGGCCATAGTCCGGCCGCCCAATGTGGACCAGGTTGGCCGTGTAATAGGTCTTAGGCCGGGCCCTGATCCGCCGTTCCCTTTTTCGGGAACTGATTAGGAACTGACGAGGAAAGGGATAAAAAAAATCGCCGCGAAACGACGAGAAAGGTGATAGTGTACTAGTTACAGGGCCATGAGAAATAAACCAGCGGTCGGATAAAATAATGATCAGGTACTAGAAAAGGGCTTTTGGCGATATACCCGAGTAAAATAAATAGTATTAGGTTGTACTTATTATTTCACAAGTATCACAAAATCATAAGCGAATGTGTACGCTGTAAGCATATAACTTCTGTTCGTGATATAACAATGGGTCGAAGTTTGATCGTTGTAGGACGGAACCTTGGTTATGCGAAGCACTTCGCTCGAAGCCATCTGGCTGATTGCTGGCGAAACATGTTACGGGTAATGTTTTCCCGGCCAAAACATTGATATTTCCTGACAAGGTGACGTCGATTTTAAAAACCATGAACCACCTCCTCTACTTTTTTGTCTTATCAATAATTTGGTAATTCGTTATGTTCAAATCAATACTTGTTGTAATACCATTATTTATGATAAGCGTTTTTATTCTCGTAGTTTATCATCGATGAAAAAAAAATCCTCATAATGGTGAATAGACTTACAACAGATTTATTAGTTTCATTGTAATCAATTATAAATATCTTTGATGGGGTAAAGAGCAAAGCAGCTTTAGACAGTTACGAAATGTCAATGTGCTGGCCGGCTATGCATAAAAAACGATTTTGTGATCTTTCTGGTCTGTTTCGTGAAAGCGTGCGATCACGTGAATCGAACGAGGCAAGCCTGGCCAGGGCACGACGCAAAGTAAGGAATCTTCGATTACATTTCTGCACGGGGACCGAAGCCACCGTTGTGACGTAGCGATACATCAATAAAAAATAATTAAAAACTAGAGTAACGACATTCGCTGCATTTTGTTATGCAGATGGCAGTAGATGTAAGGCAACCTGGTGAAGGGACTCGGATTTGCGCGGTAGTACACGCGCGTTCAAAGGGTAGCTGTGCTTGAAAAATTGAGCCGTGTTCATGCACATATCATACGGTCCTTTCGCATAAATACGATTATGCGTATACGTAAAAGTGCGAACGCGACTATGCCGTCGCGATCGAGGGCGCGATTGCACGTGCGCTTACGAACTCGTTTGTCCGCCTCGATATGATTGTATATATCGGCACGTCGCACGGGAACGGGGAACATGCGCGGTAAAACGGGGACATAGAGGCCCGCGTGCACCACCTCCATTATAAAGGTGTCAACGGCCCCGCGATTAACGATCGACACCGTGACAATGCAATTTGCCAGTGGCATAAGCGGGCTTGTACATTCTGTATAAGCGAGAGGGTAAGCAACACAATCTCATACCAACCAAGGTATTCCACACACACGCGTAATATATTTAAATGTCGCACTCGGCAGAGCGAAGAAAAGGGCTCGAGCCTTGTCGATTCTGCAAAGGGAGGCGCGCCCCTTTCTGCGTCGATCATCGATATAACTTTCATTCACACATGCAAATATCAACTGACTGAAGTCTCACGGACAAAGGGGCCCGAGAAACTACATTTTGTTACTTCGCAGGAATAACTTGAAGCCTTTTTGTTGTTTTATCAGACCGAAAGTCCTTTTTTTTGCTCCCAATTATCCCTGCGGAGACCGCTGATGGGTTGCATCGTATTTGCACGTATTCTTGCAGTGAACCTGGTGAGGAAGGCCTGCGAGCTTGATCTGATTCACGGATACTACATTCCTGAGCCATAAGTTTCCTAACAGGCATTTAAAATTGTTTTTTAAACGAATTATTGTTTGTGGGACGAGGTGGTTCTTGAAATAGCCTTTACATGAATCGCTCGCGATCGAATACTATATAAGTACACTGCAACCTCTCTGTACGGCACCTCCATAAATGAAATCAGCCCCCCACTAGGTGACGAATATCAATCGGTGTAGCGCATGGTGGGAGATGCGCCAGGCCGAAGCATGCTAGACGATAAGAGTGGGATTGGAGGGGTACTGCTATCCGTTACGTCAGCTGCGCAGAGTCGGCTTGAGTGGATGGTGCGCAGCCTCTATATTTGCAAGTGTGATACGGAGCCAATACCGCCACTGTGCCGGTTAGAGAAGTTCCAGTGTAGTTGGAAAACATTTGGGTTTACGTAATGTTGAGTACGGAGATAAATGGCCCCTATGAGGAAGATTATCAACGTCGTATGTCCTCGAAATCACCTTTCTCCACACACTTTATATACAGGTGCGTGCAAATGTGTTGGGCCATCCGATTTTTCAGGCATATTGCATTGAAATACAACGTTGGGGAAAAAATAAACGAATTATGGGAATATGTATTCACTTATATTTGAAAATTATTAATTATATACATAGATATTGTTATTAAATATTTGATTGTCTATCTCTTTGTATTTTACGAGTGTGCAAAAGTATTGGGCCACATACTATTGCGCGTGAAAAACATAAACATTTTTTTGAAAATAACAAAACAAGATTCGACCTTCTTCACTTGACTCACTAGTTTGTTGCCATGCCCTTAGCAGCGATAAATGCGGCACATCGACGAGGCATGGACGCTATTAATTGTGAGATCCGTTCTTGTGGCAAGTTCTCCCACTCATGTCGCAAATGATTCCAGAATTCCATCTTGTTAGAGGGATTCATCGTTCCAACACGATCTTTTAGGTCTTGCCACAAATGCTCAATCGGATTTAAGTCCGGTGATTGCGATGGCCAGTTAAGAAGGTGTACTTTTCGTCTTTGAAAAAAAATCTTTTACAAAACGTGAAGCACGTTTGGGGTTGTTATCGTCTTGAAAAACCCACTCAGGCGGCATTTTTTTCATTGCAAATGGGAGCATATGGTCGTTTAATATATTTCTGTACATTGTAGCGTCCATATTGCCTTGAATTTCTACCAGCGGACCAACGCCGTCGTCGTAAAATGCTCGCCAAACTTTAATGTTGCCGCCACCGTGTCTTACGGTAGAAATTTGATACCTTACGTTGAATCCGGTACCTGTTGGACGTCTCACGTACTTCCGACCATCACTTCCGGATAATTGAAATTTTGATTCATCAGAAAAAAGCACTTTCCGCCAATCTGATACTGTCCAATGCTGATATATTTTTGCAAAATACAATCTGGCTTTTTGATTTTTTTCATTGATGAGTGGGTTTTTTACACCAATGCGTCCAATCAGTCCTTCAGCCTTCAGACGTCGGGATAATGTACTCCGAGTAATGTCGGCCCGATTTTCACTACATAATTCTCTCGAAATGCCTGCTGCAGTTTTTCATAGAATTATAACGTACTTCCTTTTTATAGTTTTGTCAACGTATTTCGTAATTTTTCGCGGTCTACCAGTTCAACTTTTGTCAAACAACGACTTTGTTAATTTTATATGTACGAATAATATGATTGACCGTACTTTTCCCAATAGACAAAGTAGTTTGTCCATTGGGAACCCAAAGAAACTCGTTCGGCGCTGTAAAAAAATATTACGCGATAAAAAAAAACATATTTATCACGCTATCAAATATATCATAGCGCTTTTATAATAAAAATTCGAAATGATCAACTAGTTGAGGAATTAAATATTTTATCACTTTACTCAAAAAAATAGGGTGGCCCGAAACTTTTGCACGCCACTATATATATATTCAGCATTACTATTATGGAACTGATGTTATTCATTGATAAAAATGGCGAGGAACACAGATTTATCAGTATCTCAGCAAGCGGGACAGCGAACGAATGTATTTCGGAACATCTGTGGATATATTTCAATATATCTATAAAAATAATAAAGACCTAAAAATAAACAATTCATTGTGGATAAGAAATAATATATACAATATATGTCAGCTCGAACGGATCGCAGTGAGATAATGTCAATCAACGTTACGCTAAAAAAATTAATGCTAAGCAGATGGATTTCTCGATTTCCTAGGCTGGTGTTTAAATTCTTAGTTACAATTTTTAAAACGGAAATATCAATTTCGAGAAATGTACATAAAACCGGTAATGAAAATGACAATATAATCTCTTATTTACTATCAACAAATTAATGTTCTACGCCGTGTGTTTTTCACGAGTTTAAAGAAAAAAATAAAATATTGCGGGTACTCAATGGTAATGTTCAACAAGCATTCGAAGCTCTTTTACCAGCTCCTGGGCGAGCGACGCAGTATCCTCACAAGCGTATATAATGGAGGTCCTCGCAACCAGACATGGCAGGCGATCCACTTTTCGTCTAACAATAAGCGGAACTGCACATTCCCAAAACCCGTCAATTAAAAAAAAAAAGATATCGCCGTATAGTGTTATCGAAAAAAGTGTAGGCAATGAGTAACAGAGTGTCATTGTTTTTCGTTCCTTACTAGAAGTTAGACATGTACGTCATTTGCCTGAATGGTGGATCTGGTTGCAAATCTTACATCAAATAAAATTAAAATCAATTAACTAACTTACTAAGATTTTTCCTGTTCATCTATTACGATTATTTTCTGGTATGCGGTACGTGGCTAGCGATTGCTGCATTCACCATAAAAAGAGCGTGTGCATCGCGGAGCGCAGATTCCACTATTTCACAATCGGAAGAAAATGACTATTGTTGCAAAACTCGCGCTGAAAGAACAATTGTACAATAAGTCGCGACGATAATACAACCGTGCGTCCATTTTCGAATGTGCATGTAGGTGTATGAAGTGCCGAATCTCGAAGGGACATTTTTCGAGATGATTCACCGCGTAATTCAATATTGGACCCAGGTTCGTTGTGTTTTTGATTATCGACAATTGAAAAAAATGCGTAATTTGCGCTTCAATCTGCGTGAAAAATGATGCGAAGTGCGTCCTTTTGACGCTTACCATATAGCCTCTCTCGGTATACGTATCATATAGCGCCTATAACTTGAATTCTCCTGAGACTCGTGTACGCCTAGCAATATGATCGATGATCTAAAATATTGATAGAGTATCGTTCCAACCTCAATTGCGTGCAATTGCGTGGGTCTAACATTAATCACTTTCACGCCAAACACTATATACATCTATAGGTGTGAGTGTGTGCTTATAATGCATTCCTTATTCAAGCGAGATGATTTTGCGCGTGGAAGATTTATACCGGTCTTCAATGTCTAAATAATCCAAAGAGGTCCAAAGGCCGTCAAGATTCAATATATGTGTACATATACATGTATATGCCGATAGTGATGGAGGTGCGGTCGATATGCGGTTGCGGCGATCCTTTATGGCAAGCAGCATTGGCCTGGCCCGATACTTGGATGGGTGGCCACTCAACCGGGCGCTGGCTTGCACGTCGACTACAGAGCGTGCTGTAGTTTTGTGGTGTCACAGCTGGAACACAGCTTTGTGGTAATACAGTTGGAATATAGTGAAATATTATCGTGTATATCGACACGAGTTTTCCACAGTTTTCCAGTGCTCTCGTTCAAATGCGATACGCCAGTGCATTAGGAAAGAGTGGCTGTGGGAAACTCTGAGGATTCTTGTCAGATACTGGAAGCAGATAAATACTGAAAAGTGTGAGGTAAAAGTTACGGGATGAGAAAGTGAAAAAATCCAAAAGGGCATACATAGGAACCAGCAAACAACATCACCAAACAACTTTGCATCGACTATGAGCCTGCCTAATCCATTTTAGCGAGAAATCGAAAAATGCCCCAATTTCAGGTCTTGTGTCGCACGGATTAGCATACATTTTTATATAGCTATCCAATCGAGTTCCCGACACCTTTGCCGATGCAAAATGATCTGCTGATTATGAATTTTTATGCTCGTGAAGTTTGCATCATTGGAATGCAACGCAAATTATTTTATATACCACAGCCATGTTTTCCGCGCTTCTTCGTGCGTGTAAACGCGACCTGAAGTAGGTTTCTCAGGGTCTAGACCCTAAATATGTGTGCGCTCATGTTTTTCACGATCACGGTCATGAAACGCCGTTGCGGAACAGCTGCCAGTCGTTAGGTGCTACCTTCAGTCGTTACGTCAAGGAGTTACGTACATTGAGACGTTATTCGCGGAAAGAAACATAACCGCATTTGCATGTGAAACCGCGACACAGTATCGTCGATATCGCCGCAAAATAAAGTATTAATAAAAAAAATAAAATAAAAAGTGAGTGATATTGAGAAGTAGAGCCGCGATGAGTGGCTGCAATGCACGCCACCCAATCTTATGGCCTCAGGCCACTCTGGAGGCAAAAAGGACGTATTTTGTGATTTTTTAAAAGTGAAACCATAAAATAAATCGGAATTACAAAATAGGGATTTTATTATACACGTTTTGACTATACAAAATTATTTTTTCACAGCGATACTTGTCAAAATGGCGACTGTGCAGCATTTTTCCGATGACGCCTTTATTTCTGGAAGGTCAACGGCCGAATCAACAGCTCCTATAATTTTTAAGTTATGATGAGACACTAAAGTTTTTTCGATTATATATAACATCAGCTATAGAAGTACGTAGGATTTTTTGATATATTGTTTTTTGTCAAAATGGCGCATTTCTAAAACAAACAGTATAAAATGCTATGAGAAAATCGGCAGAAAATTGTTTATAAAAAATGAACTATGCAATATAATTTAAAAAATCGTACGCATTGCCTCAGAAAATGTATTTCTAAATATACAGTTAAAATTTCGGTAAATCTGCAGAATCAGGGCTGCAGCTCAAAACCGCTACAAATTTTTTTCTAGTGTTTGTTATCATTAAAAAATGACATTCCATGTAATATTATGGTAGGGAGGCCAACGTTTCCCATAAATTATGGGAAAATTGCTAAACCTATGGGATTTTGAAATTTTATAATAGCATCGGTAAGCGAAATAATACATCCGTCGCAATCCATTATTTCGTGAATACTGGCATTACAAATATATTTACCTTCTCATAATGTTATTATGCGGTGTCTCTTTTCATTCCTTCTTACTTTTCCTTACTTTTCATTCCTCCTTGTGACTGACGAAGTTATTTTGTCCGCCGTTTTAGTAAATTTCAAAATCCCATAACTTATGGATTTTATGGGAAATTTCAGCCTCCCCCGCCACAATATTACATGGGATATCATTTTTTAGTGATAACAAACATTAGAAAAAAATTTGGAGCGGTTTTGAGCTGCAGCCCTAACTCTGCAGATTTACCAAAATTTCAAGTGAATCGGTTGAAATTTGTTCGAGTTATGAGTCCAGCTGACTTGAAAAATGTAGTTTTGAGACAAACGCGTTTAAAGTTAGTAGAAAGTCACGACATGAATCAAGAGGGGTTGCGCTAGAATTCGAAAATCGAGTACTTAGAGATTTTTCACACCCATCATCTTTTGGAACATAATTTTATAGGTACTAAGGTACATTTTTAACAAAAAAATCGATTTTTGGAAAATCCTAGAATGGCCTAAGGCCTTAAGGAAGCCGTGACAAAGACGACACATGTTTATCTCGCTTTTTCGTGCGCGTGAACGATGAACGCCTCGTTTTAAATTATTAATAAGATAATATATTAAAATATGCTAATACATTTCAAAATTTTGTTTAGTATCTACGGGGCGTCTCCGCCTCTCTACCCCCCGGTGGGGGCCCCGACCCCTCCACCCCCGCGCGGCGCGTGCGACACAGGTTCCATGTGCGACACACTTTCCTAATGCAATACACCTTCTCCAAGTGCTTGCAGTCTTATGCATTTTATAATGCAAAAGCTCGGAAAACATGGTTTTGAAATTTAAATACTCGCGTGCACCGCGGAGACAAGTGCTTTTATGCCCACTTAGTCTCCTTGGTACAATATGTACTATTTTTCTATTTTTATTATTTCACAAAATATCTTTTGCAGATTTAAATTCTGTCTGTTTCAATGCGCGACGTAGAAAATCATCGAGGGATTCTCGTAACGAAGCTTTGCCAAAAGAAATTCAGGCAATTAGAAAAATACGAATATTCATTGCATAAAAGCGATGGAAACTTTACTCTCACATATGGATGTACAATTAGCTTCTTGCATATGTACGTAATTCCGTTTGGCACAGTTCTGGAAAGTACCTGTGTATCAGGACGTACATTTCGATGTACAGTCATCGTAATCGACGAAGGTCCGGAAAGTATTTGTGTCTCAGGAGACATACGCTTGTACGTACATTTCGATTCACAGTACTCAAAGATGCCAAGATGTATCTATTGGCACATTCCATGCAATCCCGGAAAATGCCACTGGATACAACAGGCTTCCAGAACAATCTTGGAATATGACAAAAGTCCCAGAAAGCACCCTGCAATATTATAAAGTGTCCCTGATTCTGCCGCTACACATATACATATATCTACATGTACATATATATGCAAGCGTTTTGTGCAGTAAGATAGACGTGCGGGTGAGAGGATCGAGGCTGCGAGAGGTCGAATATTATCATTACATAAATAATTATAATAAGGGGTCTCTCCCTACACGGAAGCGTATTCAAGGTACAGAAGTTACGTGGGGGTTAATACGTACGTATAAGAGGATCGCGTGGTTGCATCGGGAGGGATAATCTTCTGAAGGTCGCGCGTATCTTTTGCACCTTCCGTAACTTCATTTCAAGCATCATTCAACGATGCGTTGGCGTCTGATGATGCGCTCCGGAACGAGCTACAGCCTCGTCGCTTCTTAGACAAGACATGACAGGTATTTTTAATTGATCTCAGAATCCGCAATGTTCGATTAATTTTGCAGTTAATTTTTTTTCTTTTAACTTTGCTTGCTCGTTTGACCTATGATATTTCAATCGATGGCCTTTTATTCACGATTTTCTCATCGAATAAACCCAGAATGCGGTTCATCTTGGTGAATTCATAGCATTTTTTTATTTTTTGTTCTACTTTCACGATAATGAGAGTGCTATGAATGATGTTAATGTCTTAGAATTATCGATACACTTTATGAAAGAAAGTTGGATTTTTTTCTTCGACGGCGATGAACGACTTCATTACCCTTGATCCATTTTAAACCAGTCGTTTCAACGAACCGGTGGATCATTTTCCCAGACGGTCAGTTTTAAGGTTAGAATCATTACGATCGCTCGTCAGGAGGCTGATAAATGTACAAAAATGTTAAACAAGTCGGAGAAAAATTTAACGATTGGATAAAGCAGTCGCGATATCGCGAGAACTCTTTCCTTCTGAAGAAAATTTGAACACGATTTTACGTACCTCAATATTCATGTGTTTCGTCATCGCGGCAGAATTGATACTGATTTTTCATTGTCATGCATGTTTTGAAACTGGTACGAAAGGAAAAGCAAACATACAAATAATACGCCATGCAAAAAAATATTTTATTCCACTCGGTACGATAATGGACGTTTTACCTGATCCAACGTTACCTTCCACTCGGTACGACAATGGACGTTTTACGATAACCAAAACAAACCCCCATTTTTCACACCGCGTACTATAAAATTTCGTATAATACTCGACGAAAAAACTTTTTCTAATCTCGTGTCATTGCAACACTCGTCTTCGGCTCGTGCCGCAAACTCACACTCGTTAGAAAAAGTTTTTTCGTCCTCGTGTCATAATGTATTATTATATATCACGCTATTATTCATACCATAGCTCTCTTGAAAATTTGAAATAACTAATGAGTTTAGGAATTAAATAAAAATAGGGCAGCCCGAAACTTTTGCACGCCACTGTATGTATATATTTTTCGCTTACTGTATGAGGAACGTAAACCGATCAGGTATGGTTAGTGAGCAATGGATAAATGTTTATTCAATATGTATACACTTGTGCGTGTGTGTGTGTGTGTGTGTGTGTATATTTGCGCTGTATTCAGTATTAAACGAATCCCTCTAGTTCCGTGTACACGCAGAGTCATTACTCGATCTGCCAGCCGACTCGATTCTTCTTTTACGTTTATATTCTCATGGCTGGCGATGCTGTGAGACGTTTCATCCACGCGATCCTTCGAGCTTTTTACTACAACAATTATGCAACACACCCATACAGCTATAACCCTAACTGACCTCTTCCATATCCCTTCTTCCCGCTCTCTCGTACTCTTAATCACTAATAAGGAAATTCGGTCGGCTTTACGACGAGTCCTCGGGGGAGTTCTGGACTTTCAATGTTTTATGCAAATGAGAAATTCAATACCATACAGTGTGAAAGGATTTTGTTATGTGTGTTCAGGAACTTTTATGCTTTTTTTGTGTCAGCAAATGTTTGAGAAAGGCTTCGAAGGCTTCCGCCAAATTCAAATTACGATGCGGTTTATTTATTTTACGGATAAGATAATTATTGAGAAATCGAGGTGATGGTGGAAATTTGGACCTGACAGTAAATTGGGACGACTTATTTCTATAATTCCACATTGCGATCGAAGGTGTATTTGTACGTGTGCATTTTGCAGGGGATATCAACAAGAAGAGGAAAAAAATCACTATTAGTAGTTGAGTTGAGCGTGGGAATATTTCATTTCCACGCCTCTGCGACGAGGCATTAACGTTTTTCGAGTCATCCGAGCTATGTAAGTTTTTGCAGGATGTGCATTCATGGATTCGTAAAATTGAGCGTGCGATAAATATGAGGGCTGAATTGTAAAAAGGTGCAATTTTGTGTAAACTTCCGTTTATTTTTCGTAATGATTATTTTGCGATAATCACGAGAAAATAATCAAGAAAGTCATATTTTAATTAATAATATTGATATGCTCTTCCGTGTCCTGAAGCATGTCCTCTTCTTCGTGCGCTATCGAACGAAAACATATAATTCAAACATCATTCACATAGCCAGGATCAGGGTCAAATGTTTGCATTACGAAAGCGTATCCGCCGCTATTGACCAAATTGAACTGTTGGCGTACAAGTAACGTGTAACCTATATAAAAATATGTGCGCGAGATCCTGAACGAGGTTTTTTTTTATTCGCTTTTACCATGAATCAAGTTTTGGGGTTCCGTAAGTGAGGATATATGTATATATATATGGGGCATTCCACGCCAAATCGATCACTTTCCGGCCCGACCCCTTTCGATTTGGCTGGAACTTTAATATGTTATTGTTTCCATCTTAAAATGCTTGTGTGATTTTTTTCAATTTTTTTTACATAATCACAAATACGTAGTGAATTTTTGAAAAAATCGCCCGTTTTTTTTTTCAAATTCTCATAACTTTCTGAAAAATGGACCGATTAATTTTTAGTTTTTTGTAAAAAAACGCGATTTTTTCAAAGAATGCCATTTTTGAATTTTTACTTTTTTTTTGTAAAAAAAAGATGATAAATTTAGCACTTTTTACCGCTAGACCCATCGTGGTAAGATTTTTCTTTCTATTTTTTTTTTCTAAATTGAAAAATTTGGATTCTTATTTTTTCCAAATATAGCTGTTTCCTATATGCAATGTCCATTAATAAATATCCATTAATAAATTCTATGGTTTTCCAAGAAAATGGTGTGTACTATTTCAAGACATTCAAGAGATCACAAATTATGTAAATTATTCAAACATCACAGAAATGAATAAATTCATCATTAATTACTATCGAACAATTAATTGAATAACTATCTACTTCATTCCCGATTAAATAATCCTTTAAAAATAATTTAACATAATTGGAAAACTTTTTAAGTGAGTTAATATCATATACAAAGTATTTAGTATGATAGAATTAGCCATTTAAATTGTTATTTCATCATAGAAAATAGCTATATTTGGAATAAAAAAGAATAAAAATTTTTCTATTTAGAATCAAAATAGAAAGAAAAATCTTACCACGATAGGTCTGACGGCAAAAAATGCTAAATTTATCATATTATTTTTACAAAAAATCAAAGATCAAAAGTGGCGTTCTTTGAAAAATCGCGTATTTAAAAAAAAAACTCAAAAATCATGTCGAAGATGACTTTGAATATTTTTCAAATATTTTGTTTTCATAAAGAACACTTCAAAACGAAGAATTAAAAAAAAAGATCTTAATCGGTGCATTTTTCAGAAAGTTATGAGCATTTGAAAAAAACGGGCGATTTTTTAAAAATTGACTACGTATTTGTGATTATGTAAAAAAATTTGAGAAAATAACATAAGCGTTATAAGATAAAAAAACAATAACATATTAAAGTTTCAGCCAAATCGAATGGGGTGGGGCCGGAAAGTGGTCGATTTGGCGTGGAATTATATATATATACAGGGTGACTTTTATAATGTGGCCATGCTTTTTTTAAGGGTCTTGCGCGAGGATTTTGGGCACGGAAAAAATATGATTCTTAATGGTTTTTCAAGCCCTCTTCGAAAAAAAATATGGCAGATTTTTCTCTTCAATAATGTGTGCCAGAAAAAATAAGGCATTCCGAAAAGAAAGGGAAAATGCATTCCGAGCACATGAGAATGAAGTTTTTTAAATTCCAAAAACAAAACACCCCCGAAAAACTTAAATTGTGCCAGCCATCACGGTGAAAAAAATTATCAAAGATACGACTAAAAGTGGATAAGACAGGATAAAAGTAGTGAAACAAGCGATTAAAATCAGACGCGATCGTGCTATAGGAAGTGCTAGTCTAACGTCACAGCTGCAACTTCCGAATGTTCGGCAATCGCAAGAAGTTAATTGAGATTCCCATGACACGCGGATAAACTAAGGGATCTGAATTTGTCGCCATCCGAGGGCATTGCAGAGAATATTGTCAATTTCGAAAATGTTCGAGCAGTCCATACTCTGCAAATAATGTTTTAAATAATTTGCGATTTGTCTTAAATTTTGGAGAAAACAATTGGAACAATAGACTTTAACGTAATTTAGGGTAAAAATATTGATTTTTTCCTACTACGCATATTATTATTTTTCTAATATTCATTAATGCGAGTGTTGTGTGAGCGTGTGCACACATGAGGTTGCATGAGTGCACGCGCGCGTGTGCGTACCATGGATTCGCGCGCTCCGAGGTTCGGCCGAAACGTATCGTTTGACGCGTTATTTGACGTTTCGGGTTTGTCAGCTGATATTTTTTGCCATCTTGGATATGCTAATTCAGAGCGCACGCGTCAACCTTCCGCCGAAACGCAAAGTTTGACGCATGATTTGACATTTCGCGTAGCGCCTGTGATGAATTTCTGCCATCTTGGGTACGCAAATGCGGAGCGCGCGCGTCGAACGTCTGCGGAAAGGGACTGTTTGACGCGTGGTTTGACGTTTCGTAAATCGCCTACTATCGTCTTTAGCCATTTTGGTTGTGCAAGTTCGAGATTCGGGACAGGCGAGCCGATTTGACGGTTCATGTATCGTCTGCTATGATTTTTATTTTACGCGCGGTTCAATATTTCGGGTCAAATAAAAAATTACAGTACGAGTCTTTGTCTTTTTTTCTTTCAGAAGACGAAAATGGAAACACATCAACGTTCTGGGAAAATTTGCCTTTTAATAATTATTTGAAAAGTCTCGAACATCGAAAAAATCGCACTTTGGTAATTTTTTCAGACAAATTGACAGTGCCTTTATTTGAAACTCTTATTTTATCTGTGTTTACGCAACAAAGATTGAATCGATGTTGGCCATGGTTCTGGAGGCGTAAATCCGTTATTCCCGAAACAATGATCCGAGGCTCTCCTCGGCTATTATCTTGAATACGGTCGTACTGTGTCTAGAAGTTGAACGATGAAGCGAAAACAATAATAAGCGTTTTTGTTAATAAAAGAAGACAAATGCGGTGCACGTGATGGTACGGCGGTCCTCCATCGAAAATTCCTGATACGGAGGCCGAGAGCTTTTCGCCGCTTTTTACGATAAAAGCGGTGCTTCGAGGACGATAACAGGCGCACTTATTAATAAAAAAACAAAGATAAAAGCAATACTCGTGATGGTTCTGGGGTACTTGTTTAGATATTCAGGATATTATTGGCTCGAGTTGTCCTTCGCTTTTACCTTACTTTCGGTCATTTTGCGTCAATATCTATCACGACGCTCGGAGGATGATCATAGGCGCATTTGTTAACAAACAAAGATAAAAGCAATGATGATGAAGGTTTTGGGGGATTCGATGGAACATTCCTGATACGACGGCACGGAGGTTTCCTCTGCTTTTACCTTACTTTCGGTCATTTTGCGTCAATATCTATCACGACGCTCGGAGAACGATCACAGGCGCATTTTTTAACAAACAAAGGTAAAAGCAATGATTATGAAGGTTATCTGTTTATTTTTTTTATTTTAATTTAAATTTATTTTAAATTATTTTTTTTTTTTTTTTTTTTATGGTACAAATACCATAGAATTCTACCCAAAAAGTACCTAGAACTAACGCCTATCCATAAGCAGATCACACTTGCATAGTTAAGATGCCGATAAAAATTTTTTACAATTATTTGACAACAGTTAGGAGCCAGAACTCTATTCGCATACATCAAACAATACAAATACCATAGCATTCTACACAGAAAGTACCTAGAACTAACGCCTATCCATCAGCAGATCACACTTGTATAGTTAAGATGCCGATAAATTTTTTTTACAATTATTTGACAACAGCTAGGAGCCAGAACTCTTTCCGTGAACATCAAACAATACAAATACCATAGCATTCTACCCAGAAAGTACCTAGAACTAACGCCTATCCATCAGCAGATCACACTTGTATAGTTAAGATGCCGATAAATTTTTTTTACAATTATTTGACAACAGCTAGGAGCCAGAACTCTTTTCGAACACATCAAATAATACAAATACCATAGCATTCTACCCAAAAAGTACCTAGAACTAACGCTTATCCATCAGCAGATCACACTTGCATAGTTAAGATGCCGATAAAATTTTTTTACAATTATTTGACAACAGTTAGGAGCCAGAACCCTTTTCGTATACATCAAATAATACAAATACCATAGCATTCTACCCAGAAAGTACCTAGAACTAACGTCTATCCATCAGCAGATCACACTTGCATAGTTAAGATACCGATACATTTTTTTTACAATTATTCGACAAGAGCTAGGAGCCAGAACTCTTTTCATATACATCAAACAATACAGATACCATAGCATTCTACCCAGAAAGTACCTAGAACTAACGTCTATCCATCAGCAGATCACACTTGCATAGTTAAGATGCCGATACATTTTTTTTACAATTATTTGACAACAGCTAGGAGCCACAACTCTTTTCGTATACATCAAACAATACAAATACCATAGCATTCTACCCAGAAAGTACCTAGAACTAACGCCTATCCATCAGCAGATCACACTTGTATAGTTAAGATGCCGATAAAATTTTTTTACAATTATTTGACAACCGCTAGGAGCCAGAACTCTTTTCGAACACATCAAATAATACAAATAACATAGCATTCTACCCAAAAAGTACCTAGAACTAACGCCTATCCATCAGCAGATCACACTTGCATAGTTAAGATGCCGATAAATTTTTTTTACAATTATTTGACAACAGCTAGGACCCAGAACTCTTTTCGTATACATCAAACAATACAAATGCCATAGCATTCTACCCAGAAAGTACCTAGAACTAACGCCTATCCATCAGCAGATCACACTTGTATAGTTAAGATGCCGATAAAACTTTGTTACAATTATTTGACAACAGCTAGAAGCCAGAACTCTTTTCGACAACATCAAATAATACAAATACCATAGCATTCGACCCAAAAAGTACCGAGAACTAACGCCTATCCATCAGCAGATCACACTTGCATAGTTAAGATGCCGATAAATTTTTTTTACAATTATTTGACAACAGCTAGGAGCCAGAACTCTTTTCGTATACATCAAACAATACAAATACCATAGCATTCTACCCAGAAAGTACCTAGAACTAACGCCTATCCATCAGCAGATCACACTTGTATAGTTAAGATGCCGATAAAATTTTTTTACAATTATTTGACTACCGCTAGGAGCCAGAACTCTTTTCGAACACATCAAATAATACAAATACCATAGCATTCTACCCAAAAAGTACCTACAACTAACGCCTAACCATCAGCAGATCACACTTGCATAGTTAAGATGCCGATACAATTTTTTTTACAATTATTTGACAACAGTTAGGAGCCAGAACTCTTTTCGTATACATCAAACAATACAAATACCATAGCATTCTACCCAGAAAGTACCTAGAACTAACGCCTATCCATCAGCAGATCACACTTGCATAGTTAAGATGCCGATAAAATGTTTTTACAATTATTTGACAACAGTTAGGAGCCAGAACTCTTTTCGTATACATCAAAAAATACAAATACCATAGCATTCTACCCAGAAAGTACCTAGAACTAACGCCTATCCATCAGCAGATCACACTTGCATAGTTAAGATGCCGATAAATTTTTTTTACAATTATTTGACAACAGCTAGGAG
Source organism: Ophion ventricosus (assembly GCA_963932345.1). Lineage (NCBI taxonomy): Eukaryota > Metazoa > Arthropoda > Insecta > Hymenoptera > Ichneumonidae > Ophion > Ophion ventricosus. Next base: position 16,611,819 of record OZ010717.1, read on the forward strand.
CCAGAACTCTTTTCGTATACATCAAACAATACAAATACCATAGCATTCTACCCAGAAAGTACCTAGAACTAACGCCTATCCATCAGCAGATCACACTTGTATAGTTAAGATGCCGATAAAAATTTTTTACAATTATTTGACAACAGCTAGGAGCCAGAACTTTTTTCGAACACATCAAATAATACAAATACCATAGCATTCTACCCAGAAAGTACCTAGAACTAACGCCTATCCATCAGGAGATCACACTTGCATAGTTACGATGCCGATAAATTTTTTTTACAATTATTTGACAACAGCTAGGGGCCAGAACTCTTTTCGTATATATCAAACAATACAAATACCATAGCATTCTACCCAGAAAGTACCTAGAACTAACGCCTATCCATCGGCAGATCACACTTGTATAGTTAAGATGCCGATAAAATTTTTTTACAATTATTTGACAACAGTTAGGAGCCAGAACTCTTTTCGTATACATCAAACAATACAAATACCATAGCATTCTACCCAGAAAGTACCTAGAACTAACGCCTATCCATCAGCAGATCACACTTGCATAGTTAAGATGCCGATAAATTTTTTTTACAATTATTTGACAACAGCTAGGAGCCAGAACTCTTTTCGTATACATCAAACAATACAAATACCATAGCATTCTACCCAGAAAGTGCCTAGTACCAACGCCTATCCATCAGCAGATCACACTTGCATAGTTAAGATGCCGATAAATTTTTTTTACAATTATTTGACAACAGCTAGGAGCCAGAACTCTTTTCGTATACATCAAACAATACAAATACCATAGCATTCTACCCAGAAAGTACCTAGAACTAACGCCTATCCATCAGCAGATCACACTTGCATAGTTAAGATGCCGATAAAATTTTTTTACAATTATTTGACAACAGTTAGGAGCCAGAACTCTTTTCGTATACATCAAACAATACAAATACCATAGCATTCTACCCAGAAAGTACCTAGAACTAACGCCTATACATCAGCAGATCACACTTGCATAGTTAAGATGCCGATAAATTTTGTTTACAATTATTTGACAACAGCTAGGAGCCAGAACTCGTTTCGTATATATCAAACAATACAAATACCATAGCATTCTACCCAGAAAGTACCTAGAACTAATGCCTATCCATCAGCAGATCACACTTGTATAGTTAAGATGCCGATACATTTTTTTACAATTATTTGACAACAGCTAGGAGCCAGAACTCTTTTCGAACACATCAAATAATACAAATACCATAGCATTCTACCCAAAAAGTACCTAGAACTAACGCCTATCCATCAGCAGATCACACTTGCATAGTTAAGATGCCGATAAAATTTTTTTACAATTATTTGACAACAGTTAGGAGCCAGAACTCTTTTCGTATACATCAAACAATACAAATACCATAGCATTCTACCCAGAAAGTACCTAGAACTAACGCCTATACATCAGCAGATCACACTTGCATAGTTAAGATGCCGATAAATTTTGTTTACAATTATTTGACAACAGCTAGGAGCCAGAACTCGTTTCGAACACATCAAATAATACAAATACCATAGCATTCTACCCAAAAAGTACCTAGAACTAACGCCTATCCATCAGCAGATCACACTTGCATAGTTAAAATGCCGATAAATTTTTTTTACAATTATTTGACAACAGTTAGGAGCCAGAACTCTTTTCGTATACATCAAACAATACAAATACCATAGCATTCTACCCAGAAAGTACCTAGAACTAACGCCTATCCATCAGCAGATCACACTTGCATAGTTAAGATGCCGATAAATTTTTTTTACAATTATTTGACAACAGCTTGGAGCCAGAACTCTTTTCGTATACATCAAATAATACAAATACCATAGCATTCTACCCAGAAAGTACCTAGAACTAACGCCTATCCATCAGCAGATCACACTTGTATAGTTAAGATGACGAAAAAATTTTTTTACAATTATTTGACAACAGCTAGGAGCCAGAACTCTTTTCGAACACATCAAATAATACAAATACCATAGCATTCTACCCAAAAAGTACCTAGAACTAACGCCTATCCATCAGCAGATCACACTTGCATAGTTAAGATGCCGATGAAATTTTTTTACAATTATTTGACAACAGTTAGGAGCCAGAACTCATTTCGTATACATCAAACAATACAAATACCATAGCATTCTACCCAGAAAGTACCTAGAACTAACGCCTATCCATCAGCAGATCAGACTTGCATAGTTAAGATGCCGATAAAATTTTTTTACAATTATTTGACAACAGTTAGGAGCCAGAACTCTTTTCGTATACATCAAACAATACAAATACCATAGCATTCTACCGAGAAAGTACCTAGAACTAACGCCTATCCATCAGCAGATCACACTTGTCTAGTTAAGATGCCGATAAATTTTTTTTACAATTATTTGACAACAGCTTGGAGCCAAAACTCTTTTCGTATACATCAAACAATACAAATACCATAGCATTCTACCCAGAAAGTACTTAGAACTAACGCCTATCCATCAGCAGATCACACTTGTGTAGTTAAGATGCCGATAAAATTTTTTTACAATTATGTGACAACAGCTAGGAGCCAGAACTCTTTTCGAACACATCAAACAATACAAATACCATAGCATTCTACCCAGAAAGTACCAAGAACTAACGCTTATCCATCAGCAGATCACACTTGCATAGTTAAGATGCCGATACATTTTTTTTACAATTATTTGACAATAGTTAGGAGCCAGAACTCTTTTCGTATACATCAAACAATACAAATACCATAGCATTCTACCCAGAAAGTACCTAGAACTAACGCCTATCCATCAGCAGATCACACTTGCATAGTTAAGATGCCGATAAAATTTTTTTACAATTATTTGACAACAGCTAGGAGCCAGAACTCTTTTCGACAACATCAAATAATACAAATACCATAGCATTCTACCCAAAAAGTACCTAGAACTAACGCCTATCCATCAGCAGATCACACTTGCATAGTTAAGATGCCGATAAATTTTTTTTACAATTATTTGACAACAGTTAGGAGCCAGAACTCTTTTCGTATACATCAAACAATACAAATACCATAGCATTCTACCCAGAAAGTACCTAGACCTAACGCCTATCCATCAGCAGATCACACTTGCATAGTTAAGATGCCGATACATTTTTTTTACAATTATTTGACAATAGCTAGGAGCCAGAACTCTTTTCGTATACATCAAACAATACAAATACCATAGCATTCTACCCAGAAAGTACCTAGAACTAACGCCTATCCATCAGCAGATCACACTTGTATAGTTAAGATGCCGATAACATTTTTTTACAACTATTTGACAACCGCTAGGAGCCAGAACTCTTTTCGAACACATCAAATAATACAAATACCATAGCATTCTACCCAAAAAGTACCTAGAACTAACGCCTATCCATCAGCAGATCACACTTGCATAGTTAAGATGACGATAAAATTTTTTTACAATTATTTGACAACAGTTAGGAGCCAGAACTCTTTTCGTATACATCAAAAAATACAAATACCATAGCATTCTACCCAGAAAGTACCTAGAACTAACGCCTATCCATCAGCAGATCACACTTGCATAGTTAAGATGCCGATACATTTTTTTTACAATTATTTGACAACAGCTAGGACCCAGAACTCTTTTCGTATACATCAAACAATACAAATACCATAGCATTCTACCCAGAAAGTACCTAGAACTAACGCCTATCCATCAGCAGATCACACTTGTATAGTTAAGATGCCGATAAAATTTTTTTACAATTATTTGACAACAGCTAGAAGCCAGAACTCTTTTCGACAACATCAAATAATACAAATACCATAGCATTCTACCCAAAAAGTACCTAGAACTAACGACTATCCATCAGCAGATCACACTTGCATAGTTAAGATGCCGATCAAATTTTTTTACAATTATTTGACAACAGTTAGGAGCCAGAACTCTTTTCGTATACATCAAACAATACAAATGCCATAGCATTCTACCCAGAAAGTACCTAGAACTAACGCCTATCCATCAGCAGATCACACTTGCATAGTTAAGATGCCGATAAATTTTTTTTACAACTATTTGACAACCGCTAGGAGCCAGAACTCTTTTCGAACACATCAAATAATACAAATACCATAGCATTCTACCCAAAAAGTACCTAGAACTAACGCCTATCCATCAGCAGATCACACTTGCATAGTTAAGATGACGATAAAATTTTTTTACAATTATTTGACAACAGTTAGGAGCCAGAACTCTTTTCGTATACATCAAAAAATACAAATACCATAGCATTCTACCCAGAAAGTACCTAGAACTAACGCCTATCCATCAGCAGATCACACTTGCATAGTTAAGATGCCGATAACATTTTTTTACAACTATTTGACAACAGCTAGGAGCCAGAACTCTTTTCGAACACATCAAATAATACAAATGCCATAGCATTCTACCCAAAAAGTACCTAGAACTAACGCTTATCCATCAGCAGATCACACTTGCATAGTTAAGATGCCGATAAAATTTTTTTACAATTATTTGACAACAGTTAGGAGCCAGAACCCTTTTCGTATACATCAAATAATACAAATACCATAGCATTCTACCCAGAAAGTACCTAGAACTAACGTCTATCCATCAGCAGATCACACTTGCATAGTTAAGATACCGATACATTTTTTTTACAATTATTCGACAAGAGCTAGGAGCCAGAACTCTTTTCGTATACATCAAACAATACAGATACCATAGCATTCTACCCAGAAAGTACCTAGAACTAACGTCTATCCATCAGCAGATCACGCTTGCATAGTTAAGATGCCGATACATTTTTTTTACAATTATTTGACAACAGCTAGGAGCCAGAACTCTTTTCGTATACATCAAACAATACAAATACCATAGCATTCTACCCAGAAAGTACCTAGAACTAACGCCTATCCATCAGCAGATCACACTTGTATAGTTAAGATGCCGATAAAATTTTTTTACAATTATTTGACAACCGCTAGGAGCCAGAACTCTTTTCGAACACATCAAAAAATACAAATAACATAGCATTCTACCCAAAAAGTACCTAGAACTAACGCCTATCCATCAGCAGATCACACTTGCATAGTTAAGATGCCGATAAATTTTTTTTACAATTATTTGACAACAGCTAGGACCCAGAACTCTTTTCGTATACATCAAACAATACAAATGCCATAGCATTCTATCCAGAAAGTACCTAGAACTAACGCCTATCCATCAGCAGATCACACTTGTATAGTTAAGATGCCGATAAAATTTTTTTACAATTATTTGACAACAGCTAGTAGCCAGAACTCTTTTCGACAACATCAAATAATACAAATACCATAGCATTCGACCCAAAAAGTACCGAGAACTAACGCCTATCCATCAGCAGATCACACTTGCATAGTTAAGATGCCGATACATTTTTTTTACAATTATTTGACAACAGCTAGGAGCCAGAACTCTTTTCGTATACATCAAACAATACAAATACCATAGCATTCTACCCAGAAAGTACCTAGAACTAACGCCTATCCATCAGCAGATCACACTTGTATAGTTAAGATGCCGATAAAATTTTTTTACAATTATTTGACAACCGCTAGGAGCCAGAACTCTTTTCGAACACATCAAATAATACAAATACCATAGCATTCTACCCAAAAAGTACCTACAACTAACGCCTATCCATCAGCAGATCACACTTGCATAGTTAAGATGCCGATACAATTTTTTTTACAATTATTTGACAACAGTTAGGAGCCAGAACTCTTTTCGTATACATCAAACAATACAAATACCATAGCATTCTACCCAGAAAGTACCTAGAACTAACGCCTATCCATCAGCAGATCACACTTGCATAGTTAAGATGCCGATAAAATGTTTTTACAATTATTTGACAACAGTTAGGAGCCAGAACTCTTTTCGTATACATCAAAAAATACAAATACCATAGCATTCTACCCAGAAAGTACCTAGAACTAACGCCTATCCATCAGCAGATCACACTTGCATAGTTAAGATGCCGATAAATTTTTTTTACAATTATTTGACAACAGCTAGGATCCAGAACTCTTTTCGTATACATCAAACAATACAAATACCATAGCATTCTACCTAGAAAGTACCTAGAACTAACGCCTATCCATCAGCAGATCACACTTGTCTAGTTAAGATGCCGATAAATTTTTTTTACAATTATTTGACAACAGCTAGGAGCCAGAACTCTTTTCGTATACATCAAACAATACAAATACCATAGCATTCTACCCAGAAAGTACCTAGAACTAACGCCTATCCATCAGCAGATTACACTTGTATAGTTAAGATGCCGATAAAATTTTTTTACAATTATTTGACAACAGCTAGGAGCCAGAACTCTTTTCGAACACATCAAATAATACAAATACCATAGCATTCTACCCAAAAAGTACCTAGAACTAACGCCTATCCATCAGCAGATCACACTTGTATAGTTAAGATGCCGATAAAAATTTTTTACAATTATTTGACAACAGCTAGGAGCCAGAACACTTTTCGAACACATCAAATAATACAAATACCATAGCATTCTACCCAGAAAGTACCTAGAACTAACGCCTATCCATCAGGAGATCACACTTGCATAGTTACGATGCCGATAAATTTTTTTTACAATTATTTGACAACAGCTAGGGGCCAGAACTCTTTTCGTATATATCAAACAATACAAATACCATAGCATTCTACCCAGAAAGTACCTAGAACTAACGCCTATCCATCGGCAGATCACACTTGTATAGTTAAGATGCCGATAAAATTTTTTTACAATTATTTGACAACAGTTAGGAGCCAGAACTCTTTTCGTATACATCAAACAATACAAATACCATAGCATTCTACCCAGAAAGTACCTAGAACTAACGCCTATCCATCAGCAGATCACACTTGCATAGTTAAGATGCCGATAAATTTTTTTTACAATTATTTGACAACAGCTAGGAGCCAGAACTCTTTTCGTATACATCAAACAATACAAATATCATTGCATTCTACCCAGAAAGTGCCTAGTACCAACGCCTATCCATCAGCAGATCACACTTGCATAGTTAAGATGCCGATAAATTTTTTTTACAATTATTTGACAACAGCTAGGAGCCAGAACTCTTTTCGTATACATCAAACAATACAAATACCATAGCATTCTACCCAGAAAGTACCTAGAACTAACGCCTATCCATCAGCAGATCACACTTGTATAGTTAAGATGCCGAAAAAATTTTTTTACAATTATTTGACAACAGCTAGGAGCCAGAACTCTTTTCGAACACATCAAATAATACAAATACCATAGCATTCTACCCAAAAAGTACCTAGAACTAACGCCTATCCATCAGCAGATCACACTTGCATAGTTAAAATGCCGATAAATTTCTTTTACAATTATTTGACAACAGTTAGGAGCCAGAACTCTTTTCGTATACATCAAACAATACAAATACCATAGCATTCTACCCAGAAAGTACCTAGAACTAACGCCTATACATCAGCAGATCACACTTGCATAGTTAAGATGCCGATAAATTTTGTTTACAATTATTTGACAACAGCTAGGAGCCAGAACTCGTTTCGTATACATCAAACAATACAAATACCATAGCATTCTACCCAGAAAGTACCTAGAACTAATGCCTATCCATCAGCAGATCACACTTGTATAGTTAAGATGCCGATACATTTTTTTTACAATTATTTGACAACAGCTAGGAGCCAGAACTCTTTTCGAACACATCAAATAATACAAATACCATAGCATTCTACCCAAAAAGTACCTAGAACTAACGCCTATCCATCAGCAGATCACACTTGCATAGTTAAGATGCCGATAAAATTTTTTTACAATTATTTGACAACAGTTAGGAGCCAGAACTCTTTTCGTATACATCAAACAATACAAATACCATAGCATTCTACCCAGAAAGTACCTAGAACTAACGCCTATACATCAGCAGATCACACTTGCATAGTTAAGATGCCGATAAATTTTGTTTACAATTATTTGACAACAGCTAGGAGCCAGAACTCTTTTCGACAACATCAAATAATACAAATACCATAGCATTCTACCCAAAAAGTACCTAGAACTAACGACTATCCATCAGCAGATCACACTTGCATAGTTAAGATGCCGATCAAATTTTTTTACAATTATTTGACAACAGTTAGGAGCCAGAACTCTTTTCGTATACATCAAACAATACAAATGCCATAGCATTCTACCCAGAAAGTACCTAGAACTAACGCCTATCCATCAGCAGATCACACTTGCATAGTTAAGATGCCGATAAATTTTTTTTACAACTATTTGACAACCGCTAGGAGCCAGAACTCTTTTCGAACACATCAAATAATACAAATACCATAGCATTCTACCCAAAAAGTACCTAGAACTAACGCCTATCCATCAGCAGATCACACTTGCATAGTTAAGATGACGATAAAATTTTTTTACAATTATTTGACAACAGTTAGGAGCCAGAACTCTTTTCGTATACATCAAAAAATACAAATACCATAGCATTCTACCCAGAAAGTACCTAGAACTAACGCCTATCCATCAGCAGATCACACTTGCATAGTTAAGATGCCGATAACATTTTTTTACAACTATTTGACAACAGCTAGGAGCCAGAACTCTTTTCGAACACATCAAATAATACAAATGCCATAGCATTCTACCCAAAAAGTACCTAGAACTAACGCTTATCCATCAGCAGATCACACTTGCATAGTTAAGATGCCGATAAAATTTTTTTACAATTATTTGACAACAGTTAGGAGCCAGAACCCTTTTCGTATACATCAAATAATACAAATACCATAGCATTCTACCCAGAAAGTACCTAGAACTAACGTCTATCCATCAGCAGATCACACTTGCATAGTTAAGATACCGATACATTTTTTTTACAATTATTCGACAAGAGCTAGGAGCCAGAACTCTTTTCGTATACATCAAACAATACAGATACCATAGCATTCTACCCAGAAAGTACCTAGAACTAACGTCTATCCATCAGCAGATCACGCTTGCATAGTTAAGATGCCGATACATTTTTTTTACAATTATTTGACAACAGCTAGGAGCCAGAACTCTTTTCGTATACATCAAACAATACAAATACCATAGCATTCTACCCAGAAAGTACCTAGAACTAACGCCTATCCATCAGCAGATCACACTTGTATAGTTAAGATGCCGATAAAATTTTTTTACAATTATTTGACAACCGCTAGGAGCCAGAACTCTTTTCGAACACATCAAAAAATACAAATAACATAGCATTCTACCCAAAAAGTACCTAGAACTAACGCCTATCCATCAGCAGATCACACTTGCATAGTTAAGATGCCGATAAATTTTTTTTACAATTATTTGACAACAGCTAGGACCCAGAACTCTTTTCGTATACATCAAACAATACAAATGCCATAGCATTCTATCCAGAAAGTACCTAGAACTAACGCCTATCCATCAGCAGATCACACTTGTATAGTTAAGATGCCGATAAAATTTTTTTACAATTATTTGACAACAGCTAGTAGCCGGAACTCTTTTCGACAACATCAAATAATACAAATACCATAGCATTCGACCCAAAAAGTACCGAGAACTAACGCCTATCCATCAGCAGATCACACTTGCATAGTTAAGATGCCGATAAATTTCTTTTACAATTATTTGACAACAGTTAGGAGCCAGAACTCTTTTCGTATACATCAAACAATACAAATACCATAGCATTCTACCCAGAAAGTACCTAGAACTAACGCCTATACATCAGCAGATCACACTTGCATAGTTAAGATGCCGATAAATTTTGTTTACAATTATTTGACAACAGCTAGGAGCCAGAACTCGTTTCGTATACATCAAACAATACAAATACCATAGCATTCTACCCAGAAAGTACCTAGAACTAATGCCTATCCATCAGCAGATCACACTTGTATAGTTAAGATGCCGATACATTTTTTTTACAATTATTTGACAACAGCTAGGAGCCAGAACTCTTTTCGAACACATCAAATAATACAAATACCATAGCATTCTACCCAAAAAGTACCTAGAACTAACGCCTATCCATCAGCAGATCACACTTGCATAGTTAAGATGCCGATAAAATTTTTTTACAATTATTTGACAACAGTTAGGAGCCAGAACTCTTTTCGTATACATCAAACAATACAAATACCATAGCATTCTACCCAGAAAGTACCTAGAACTAACGCCTATACATCAGCAGATCACACTTGCATAGTTAAGATGCCGATAAATTTTGTTTACAATTATTTGACAACAGCTAGGAGCCAGAACTCGTTTCGTATACATCAAACAATACAAATACCATAGCATTCTACCCAGAAAGTACCTAGAACAAACGCCTATCCATCAGCAGATCACACTTGTATAGTTAAGATGCGGATACATTTTTTTTACAATTATTTGACAGCAGCTAGGAGCCAGAACTCTTTTCGAACACATCAAATAATACAAATACCATAGCATTCTACCCAAAAAGTACCTAGAACTAACGCCTATCCATCAGCAGATCACACTTGCATAGTTAAAATGCCGATAAATTTTTTTTACAATTATTTGACAACAGTTAGGAGCCAGAACTCTTTTCGTATACATCAAACAATACAAATACCATAGCATTCTACCCAGAAAGTACCTAGAACTAACGCCTATCCATCAGCAGATCACACTTGCATAGTTAAGATGCCGATAAATTTTTTTTACAATTATTTGACAACAGCTTGGAGCCAGAACTCTTTTCGTATACATCAAATAATACAAATACCATAGCATTCTACCCAGAAAGTACCTAGAACTAACGCCTATCCATCAGCAGATCACACTTGTATAGTTAAGATGCCGAAACATTTTTTTTACAATTATTTGACAACAGCTAGGAGCCAGAACTCTTTTCGAACACATCAAATAATACAAATACCATAGCATTCTACCCAAAAAGTACCTAGAACTAACGCCTATCCATCAGCAGATCACACTTGCATAGTTAAGATGCCGATGAAATTTTTTTACAATTATTTGACAACAGTTAGGAGCCAGAACTCATTTCGTATACATCAAACAATACAAATACCATAGCATTCTACCCAGAAAGTACCTAGAACTAACGTCTATCCATCAGCAGATCAGACTTGCATAGTTAAGATGCCGATAAAATTTTTTTACAATTATTTGACAACAGTTAGGAGCCAGAACTCTTTTCGTATACATCAAACAATACAAATACCATAGCATTCTACCCAGAAAGTACCTAGAACTAACGCCTATCCATCAGCAGATCACACTTGTCTAGTTAAGTACCGATAAATTTTTTTTACAATTATTTGACAACAGCTTGGAGCCAGAACTCTTTTCGTATACATCAAACAATACAAATACCATAGCATTCTACCCAGAAAGTACTTAGAACTAACGCCTATCCATCAGCAGATCACACTTGTGTAGTTAAGATGCCGATAAAATTTTTTTACAATTATGTGACAACAGCTAGGAGCCAGAACGCTTTTCGAACACATCAAACAATACAAATACCATAGCATTCTACCCAAAAAGTACCAAGAACTAACGCTTATCCATCAGCAGATCACACTTGCATAGTTAAGATGCCGATAAAATTTTTTTACAATTATTTGACAATAGTTAGGAGCCAGAACTCTTTTCGTATACATCAAACAATACAAATACCATAGCATTCTACCCAGAAAGTACCTAGAACTAACGCCTATCCATCAGCAGATCACACTTGCATAGTTAAGATGCCGATAAAATTTTTTTACAATTATTTGACAACAGCTAGGAGCCAGAACTCTTTTCGACAACATCAAATAATACAAATACCATAGCATTCTACCCAAAAAGTACCTAGAACTAACGCCTATCCATCAGCAGATCACACTTGCATAGTTAAGATGCCGATAAATTTTTTTTACAATTATTTGACAACAGTTAGGAGCCAGAACTCTTTTCGTATACATCAAACAATACAAATACCATAGCATTCTATCCAGAAAGTACCTAGACCTAACGCCTATCCATCAGCAGATCACACTTGCATAGTTAAGATGCCGATACATTTTTTTTACAATTATTTGACAATAGCTAGGAGCCAGAACTCTTTTCGTATACATCAAACAATACAAATACCATAGCATTCTACCCAGAAAGTACCTAGAACTAACGCCTATCCATCAGCAGATCACACTTGTATAGTTAAGATGCCGATAACATTTTTTTACAACTATTTGACAACCGCTAGGAGCCAGAACTCTTTTCGAACACATCAAATAATACAAATACCATAGCATTCTACCCAAAAAGTACCTAGAACTAACGCCTATCCATCAGCAGATCACACTTGCATAGTTAAGATGACGATAAAATTTTTTTACAATTATTTGACAACAGTTAGGAGCCAGAACTCTTTTCGTATACATCAAAAAATACAAATACCATAGCATTCTACCCAGAAAGTACCTAGAACTAACGCCTATCCATCAGCAGATCCCACTTGCATAGTTAAGATGCCGATAAATTTTTTTTACAATTATTTGACAACAGCTAGGACCCAGAACTCTTTTCGTATACATCAAACAATACAAATACCATAGCATTCTACCCAGAAAGTACCTAGAACTAACGCCTATCCATCAGCAGATCACACTTGTATAGTTAAGATGCCGATAAATTTTTTTTACAATTATTTGACAACAGCTAGAAGCCAGAACTCTTTTCGACAACATCAAATAATACAAATACCATAGCATTCTACCCAAAAAGTACCTAGAACTAACGACTATCCATCAGCAGATCACACTTGCATAGTTAAGATGCCGATAAAATTTTTTTACAATTATTTGACAACAGTTAGGAGCCAGAACTCTTTTCGTATACATCAAACAATACAAATACCATAGCATTCTACCCAGAAAGTACCTAGAACTAACGCCTAACCATCAGCAGATCACACTTGCATAGTTAAGATGCCGATAAATTTTTTTTACAATTATTTGACAACAGCTAGGAGCCAGAACTCTTTTCGTATACATCAAACAATACAAATACCATAGCATTCTACCCAGAAAGTACCTAGAACTAACGCCTATCCATCAGCAGATCACACTTGTATAGTTAAGATGCCGATAAAATTTTTTTACAATTATTTGACAACTGCTAGGAGCCAGAACTCTTTTCGAACACATCAAATAATACAAATACCATAGCATTCTACCCAAAAAGCACCTAGAACTAACGCCTATCCATCAGCAGATCACACTTGCATAGTTAAGATGCCGATAAAATTTTTTTACAATTATTTGACAACAGTTAGGAGCCAGAACTCTTTTCGTATACATCAAACAATACAAATACCATAGCATTCTACCCAGAAAGTACCTAGAACTAACGCCTATCCATCAGCAGATCACACTTGCATAGTTAAGATGCCGATAAATTTTGTTTACAATTATTTGACAACAGCTAGGAGCCAGAACTCTTCTCGTATACATCAAACAATACAAATACCATAGCATTCTACCCAGAAAGTACCTAGAACTAACGCCTATCCATCAGCAGATCACACTTGTATAGTTAAGATGCCGATAAAATTTTTTTACAATTATTTGACAACTGCTAGGAGCCAGAACTCTTTTCGAACACATCAAATAATACAAATACCATAGCATTCTACCCAAAAAGTACCTAGAACTAACGCCTATCCATCAGCAGATCACACTTGCATAGTTAAGATGCCGATAAATTTTTTTTACAATTATTTGACAACTGTTAGGAGCCAGAACTCTTTTCGTATACATCAAACAATACAAATACCATAGCATTCTACCCAGAAAGTACCTAGAACTAACGCCTATCCATCAGCAGATCACACTTGCATAGTTAAGATGCCGATAAATTTTTTTTACAATTATTTGACAACAGCTAGGAGCCAGAACTCTTTTCGAACACATCAAATAATACAAATACCATAGCATTCTACCCAAAAAGTACCAAGAACTAACGCTTATCCATCAGCAGATCACACTTGCATAGTTAAGATGCCGATAAAAATTTTTTACAATTATTTGACAACAGTTAGGAGCCAGAACTCTTTTCGTATACATCAAACAATACAAATACCATAGCATTCTACCCAGAAAGTACCTAGAACTAACGCCTATCCATGAGCAGATCACACTTGCATAGTTAAGATGCCGATACATTTTTTTCACAATTATTTGACAACAGCTAGGAGCCAGAACTCTTTTCGTATACATCAAACAATAGAAAAACCATAGCATTCTACCCAGAAAGTACCTAGAACTAACGCCGATCCATCAGCAGATCACACTTGCATAGTTAAGATGCCGATACATTTTTTTTACAATTATTTGACAACAGCTAGGGGCCAGAACTCTTTTCGTATATATCAAACAATACAAATACCATAGCATTCTACCCAGAAAGTACCTAGAACTAACGCCTATCCATGAGCAGATCACACTTGCATAGTGAAGATGCCGATACATTTTTTTTACAATTATTTGACAACAGCTAGGAGCCAGAACTATTTTCGTATACATCAAACAGTACAAGTACCATAGTATTCTACCCAGAAAGTACCTAGAACTAACGCCGATCCATCAGCAGATCACACTTGCATAGTTAAGATGCCGATAAATTTTTTTTACAATTATTTGACAACAGTTAGGAGCCAGAACTCTTTTCGTATACATCAAACAATACAAATACCATAGCATTCTACCCAGAAAGTACCTAGAACTAACGCCTATCCATCAGCAGATCACACTTGCATAGTTAAGATGCCGATACATTTTTTTTACAATTATTTGACAACAGCTAGGAGCCAGAACTCTTTTCGAACACATCAAATAATACAAATACCATAGCATTCCACCCAAAAAGTACCAAGAACTAACGCTTATCCATCAGCAGATCACACTTGCATAGTTAAGATGCCGATAAAAATTTTTTACAATTATTTGACAACAGTTAGGAGCCAGAACTCTTTTCGTATACATCAAACAATACAAATACCATAGCATTCTACCCAGAAAGTACCTAGAACTAACGCCTATCTATGAGCAGATCACACTTGCATAGTTAAGATGCCGATACATTTTTTTTACAATTATTTGACAACAGCTAGGGGCCAGAACTCTTTTCGTATATATCAAACAATACAAATACCATAGAATTCTACCCAGAAAGTACCTAGAACTAACGCCTATCCATCGGCAGATCACACTTGTATAGTTAAGATGCCGATACAATTTTTTACAATTATTTGACAACAGCTAGGAGCCAGAACTCTTTTCGACAACATCAAATAATACAAATACCATAGCATTCTACCCAAAGTACCTAAAACTAAAGCCCATCCATCAGCAGATCACCCTTGCATAGTTAAGATGCCGATAAAATTTTTTTACAATTATTTGACAACTGTTAGGAGCCAGAACTCTTTTCGTATACATCAAACAATACAAATACCATAGCATTCTACCCAGAAAGTACCTAGAACTAACGCCTATCCATCAGCAGATCACACTTGTATAGTTAAGATGCCGATAAAATTTTTTTACAATTATTTGACAACAGCTAGGAGCCAGAACTCTTTTCGAACACATCAAATAATACAAATACCATAGCATTCTACCCAAAAAGTACCAAGAACTAACGCTTATCCATCAGCAGATCACACTTGCATAGTTAAGATGCCGATAAAATTTTTTTACAATTATTTGACAACAGTTAGGAGCCAGAACTCTTTTCGTATACATCAAACAATACAAATACCATAGCATTCTACCCAGAAAGTACCTAGAACTAACGCCTATCCATGAGCAGATCACACTTGCATAGTTAAGATGCCGATACATTTTTTTCACAATTATTTGACAACAGCTAGGAGCCAGAACTCTTTTCGTATACATCAAACAATAGAAAAACCATAGCATTCTACCCAGAAAGTACCTAGAACTAATGCCGATCCATCAGCAGATCACACTTGCATAGTTAAGATGCCGATACATTTTTTTTACAATTATTTGACAACAGCTAGGGGCCAGAACTCTTTTCGTATATATCAAACAATACAAATACCATAGCATTCTACCCAGAAAGTACCTAGAACTAACGCCTATCCATGAGCAGATCACACTTGCATAGTGAAGATGCCGATACATTTTTTTTACAATTATTTGACAACAGCTAGGAGCCAGAACTATTTTCGTATACATCAAACAGTACAAGTACCATAGTATTCTACCCAGAAAGTACCTAGAACTAACGCCGATCCATCAGCAGATCACACTTGCATAGTTAAGATGCCGATAAATTTTTTTTACAATTATTTGACAACAGTTAGGAGCCAGAACTCTTTTCGTATACATCAAACAATACAAATACCATAGCATTCTACCCAGAAAGTACCTAGAACTAACGCCTATCCATCAGCAGATCACACTTGCATAGTTAAGATGCCGATACATTTTTTTTACAATTATTTGACAACAGCTAGGAGCCAGAACTCTTTTCGAACACATCAAATAATACAAATACCATAGCATTCCACCCAAAAAGTACCAAGAACTAACGCTTATCCATCAGCAGATCACACTTGCATAGTTAAGATGCCGATAAAAATTTTTTACAATTATTTGACAACAGTTAGGAGCCAGAACTCTTTTCGTATACATCAAACAATACAAATACCATAGCATTCTACCCAGAAAGTACCTAGAACTAACGCCTATCTATGAGCAGATCACACTTGCATAGTTAAGATGCCGATACATTTTTTTTACAATTATTTGACAACAGCTAGGGGCCAGAACTCTTTTCGTATATATCAAACAATACAAATACCATAGAATTCTACCCAGAAAGTACCTAGAACTAACGCCTATCCATCGGCAGATCACACTTGTATAGTTAAGATGCCGATACAATTTTTTACAATTATTTGACAACAGCTAGGAGCCAGAACTCTTTTCGACAACATCAAATAATACAAATACCATAGCATTCTACCCAAAGTACCTAAAACTAAAGCCCATCCATCAGCAGATCACCCTTGCATAGTTAAGATGCCGATAAAATTTTTTTACAATTATTTGACAACTGTTAGGAGCCAGAACTCTTTTCGTATACATCAAACAATACAAATACCATAGCATTCTACCCAGAAAGTACCTAGAACTAACGCCTATCCATCAGCAGATCACACTTGTATAGTTAAGATGCCGATAAAATTTTTTTACAATTATTTGACAACAGCTAGGAGCCAGAAATCTTTTCGAACACATCAAATAATACAAATACCATAGCATTCTACCCAAAAAGTACCTAGAACTAACGCTTATCCATCAGCAGATCACACTTGCATATTTAAGATGCCCATAAAATTTTTTTACAATTATTTGACAACAGTTAGGAGCCAGAACTCTTTTCGTATACATCAAACAATACAAATACCATAGCATTCTACCCAGAAAGTACCTAGAACTAACGCCTATCCATCAGCAGATCACACTTGCATAGTTAAGATGCCGATAATTTTTTTTTACAATTATTTGACAACAGCTAGGAGCCAGAACTCTTTTCGTATACATCAAACAATACAAATACCATAGCATTCTACCCAGAAAGTACCTAGAACTAACGCCTATCCATCAGCAGATCACACTTGTATAGTTAAGATGCCGATAAAATTTGTTTACAATTATTTGACAACAGCTAGGAGCTAGAACTCTTTTCGAACACATCAAATAATACAAATACCATAGCATTCTACCCAAAAAGTACCTAGAACTAACGCCTATCCATCGGCAGATCACACTTGCATAGTTAAGATGCCGATAAAATTTTTTTACAATTATTTGACAACAGTTAGGAGCCAGAACTCTTTTCGTATACATCAAACAATACAAATACCATAGCATTCTACCCAGAAAGTACCTAGAACTAACGCCTATCCATCAGCAGATCACACTTGTATAGTTAAGATGCCGATAAAATTTTTTTACAATTATTTGACAACAGCTAGGAGCCAGAACTCTTTTCGAACACATCAAGTAATACAAATACCATAGCATTCTACCCAAAAAGTACCTAGAACTAACGCCTATCCATCAGCAGATCACACTTGCATAGTTAAGGTGCCGATAAAATTTTTTTACAATTATTTGACAACAGTTAGGAGCCAGAACTCTTTTCGTATACATCAAACAATACAAATACCATAGCATTCTATCCAGAAAGTACCTAGAACTAACGCCTATCCATCAGCAGATCACACTTGCATAGTTAAGATGCCGATAAATTTTTTTTACAATTATTTGACAACAGCTAGGACCCAGAACTCTTTTCGTATACATCAAACAATACAAATACCATAGCATTCTACCCAGAAAGTACCTAGAACTAACGCCTATCCATCAGCAGATCACACTTGTATAGTTAAGATGCCGATAAAATTTTTTTACAATTATTTGACAACAGCTAGAAGCCAGAACTCTTTTCGACAACATCAAATAATACAAATACCATAGCATTCTACCCAAAAAGTACCTAGAACTAACGACTATCCATCAGCAGATCACACTTGCATAGTTAAGATGCCGATAAAATTTTTTTACAATTATTTGACAACAGTTAGGAGCCAGAACTCTTTTCGTATACATCAAACAATACAAATACCATAGCATTCTACCCAGAAAGTACCTAGAACTAACGCCTAACCATCAGCAGATCACACTTGCATAGTTAAGATGCCGATAAATTTTTTTTACAATTATTTGACAACAGCTAGGAGCCAGAACTCTTTTCGTATACATCAAACAATACAAATACCATAGCATTCTACCCAGAAAGTACCTAGAACTAACGCCTATCCATCAGCAGATCACACTTGTATAGTTAAGATGCCGATAAAATTTTTTTACAATTATTTGACAACTGCTAGGAGCCAGAACTCTTTTCGAACACATCAAATAATACAAATACCATAGCATTCTACCCAAAAAGCACCTAGAACTAACGCCTATCCATCAGCAGATCACACTTGCATAGTTAAGATGCCGATAAAATTTTTTTACAATTATTTGACAACAGTTAGGAGCCAGAACTCTTTTCGTATACATCAAACAATACAAATACCATAGCATTCTACCCAGAAAGTACCTAGAACTAACGCCTATCCATCAGCAGATCACACTTGCATAGTTAAGATGCCGATAAATTTTGTTTACAATTATTTGACAACAGCTAGGAGCCAGAACTCTTTTCGTATACATCAAACAATACAAATACCATAGCATTCTACCCAGAAAGTACCTAGAACTAACGCCTATCCATCAGCAGATCACACTTGTATAGTTAAGATGCCGATAAAATTTTTTTACAATTATTTGACAACTGCTAGGAGCCAGAACTCTTTTCGAACACATCAAATAATACAAATACCATAGCATTCTACCCAAAAAGTACCTAGAACTAACGCCTATCCATCAGCAGATCACACTTGCATAGTTAAGATGCCGATAAAATTTTTTTACAATTATTTGACAACTGTTAGGAGCCAGAACTCTTTTCGTATACATCAAACAATACAAATACCATAGCATTCTACCCAGAAAGTACCTAGAACTAACGCCTATCCATCAGCAGATCACACTTGCATAGTTAAGATGCCGATAAATTTTTTTTACAATTATTTGACAACAGCTAGGAGCCAGAACTCTTTTCGAACACATCAAATAATACAAATACCATAGCATTCTACCCAAAAAGTACCAAGAACTAACGCTTATCCATCAGCAGATCACACTTGCATAGTTAAGATGCCGATAAAATTTTTTTACAATTATTTGACAACAGTTAGGAGCCAGAACTCTTTTCGTATACATCAAACAATACAAATACCATAGCATTCTACCCAGAAAGTACCTAGAACTAACGCCTGTCCATGAGCAGATCACACTTGCATAGTTAAGATGCCGATACATTTTTTTCACAATTATTTGACAACAGCTAGGAGCCAGAACTCTTTTCGTATACATCAAACAATAGAAATACCATAGCATTCTACCCAGAAAGTACCTAGAACTAACGCCGATACATCAGCAGATCACACTTGCATAGTTAAGATGCCGATAAATTTTTTTACAATTATTTGACAACAGCTAGGGGCCAGAACTCTTTTCGTATATATCAAACAATACAAATACCATAGCATTCTACCCAGAAAGTACCTAGAACTAACGCCGATCCATCAGCAGATCACACTTGCATAGTTAAGATGCCGATAAATTTTTTTTACAATTATTTGACAACAGCTAGGAGCCAGAACTCTTTTCGACAACATCAAATAATACAAATACCATAGCATTCTACCCAAAAAGTACCTAAAACTAAAGCCCATCCATCAGCAGATCACCCTTGCATAGTTAAGATGCGGATAAAATTTTTTTACAATTATTTGACAACAGTTAGGAGCCAGAACTCTTTTCGTATACATCAAACAATACAAATACCATAGCATTCTACCCAGAAAGTACCTAGAACTAACGCCTATCCATCAGCAGATCACACTTGCATAGTTAAGATGCCGATAAATTTTTTTTACAATTATTTGACAACAGCTAGGAGCCAGAACTCTTTTCGAACACATCAAATAATACAAATACCATAGCATTCTACCCAAAAAGTACCAAGAACTAACGCTTATCCATCAGCACATCACACTTGCATAGTTAAGATGCCGATAAAAATTTTTTACAATTATTTGACAACAGTTAGGAGCCAGAACTCTTTTCGTATACATCAAACAATACAAATACCATAGCATTCTACCCAGAAAGTACCTAGAACTAACGCCTATCCATGAGCAGATCACACTTGCATAGTTAAGATGCCGATACATTTTTTTCACAATTATTTGACAACAGCTAGGAGCCAGAACTCTTTTCGTATACATCAAACAATACAAATACCATAGCATTCTACCCAGAAAGTACCTAGAACTAACGCCGATCCATCAGCAGATCACACTTGCATAGTTAAGATGCCGATAAAAATTTTTTACAATTATTTGACAACAGTTAGGAGCCAGAACTCTTTTCGTATACATCAAACAATACAAATACCATAGCATTCTACCCAGAAAGTACCTAGAACTAACGCCTATCCATGAGCAGATTACACTTGCATAGTTAAGATGCCGATACATTTTTTTTACAATTATTTGACAACAGCTGGGAGCCAGAACTCTTTTCGTATACATCAAACAATACAAATACCATAGCATTCTACCCAGAAAGTACCTAGAACTAACGCCGATCCATCAGCAGATCACACTTGCATAGTTAAGATGCCGATAAAAATTTTTTACAATTATTTGACAACAGTTAGGAGCCAGAACTCTTTTCGTATACATCAAACAATACAAATACCATCGCATTCTACCCAGAAAGTACCTAGAACTAACGCCTATCCATCAGGAGATCACACTTGCATAGTTAAGATGCCGATAAATTTTTTTTACAATTATTTGACAACAGCTAGGGGCCAGAACTCTTTTCGTATATATCAAACAATACAAATACCATAGCATTCTACCCAGAAAGTACCTAGAACTAACGCCTATCCATCGGCAGATCACACTTGTATAGTTAAGATGCCGATACAATTTTTTTACAATTATTTGACAACAGCTAGGAGCCAGAACTCTTTTCGACAACATCAAATAATACAAATACCATAGCATTCTACCCAAAGTACCTAAAACTAAAGCCCATCCATCAGCAGATCACCCTTGCATAGTTAAGATGCCGATAAAATTTTTTTACAATTATTTGACAACTGTTAGGAGCCAGAACTCTTTTCGTATACATCAAACAATACAAATACCATAGCATTCTACCCAGAAAGTACCTAGAACTAACGCCTATCCATCAGCAGATCACACTTGTATAGTTAAGATGCCGATAAAATTTTTTTACAATTATTTGACAACAGCTAGGAGCCAGAACTCTTTTCGAACACATCAAATAATACAAATACCATAGCATTCTACCCAAAAAGTACCTAGAACTAACGCTTATCCATCAGCAGATCACACTTGCATATTTAAGATGCCCATAAAATTTTTTTACAATTATTTGACAACAGTTAGGAGCCAGAACTCTTTTCGTATACATCAAACAATACAAATACCATAGCATTCTACCGAGAAAGTACCTAGAACTAACGCCTATCCATCAGCAGATCACACTTGCATAGTTAAGATTCCGATAATTTTTTTTTACAATTATTTGACAACAGCTAGGAGCCAGAACTCTTTTCGTATACATCAAACAATACAAATACCATAGCATTCTACCCAGAAAGTACCTAGAACTAACGCCTATCCATCAGCAGATCACACTTGTATAGTTAAGATGCCGATAAAATTTGTTTACAATTATTTGACAACAGCTAGGAGCCAGAACTCTTTTCGAACACATCAAATAATACAAATACCATAGCATTCTACCCAAAAAGTACCTAGAACTAACGCCTATCCATCAGCAGATCACACTTGCATAGTTAAGATGCCGATGAAATTTTTTTACAATTATTTGACAACAGTTAGGAGCCAGAACTCATTTCGTATACATCAAACAATACAAATACCATAGCATTCTACCCAGAAAGTACCTAGAACTAACGTCTATCCATCAGCAGATCAGACTTGCATAGTTAAGATGCCGATAAAATTTTTTTACAATTATTTGACAACAGTTAGGAGCCAGAACTCTTTTCGTATACATCAAACAATACAAATACCATAGCATTCTACCCAGAAAGTACCTAGAACTAACGCCTATCCATCAGCAGATCACACTTGTCTAGTTAAGATGCCGATAAATTTTTTTTACAATTATTTGACAACAGCTTGGAGCCAGAACTCTTTTCGTATACATCAAACAATACAAATACCATAGCATTCTACCCAGAAAGTACTTAGAACTAACGCCTATCCATCAGCAGATCACACTTGTGTAGTTAAGATGCCGATAAAATTTTTTTACAATTATGTGACAACAGCTAGGAGCCAGAACTCTTTTCGAACACATCAAACAATACAAATACCATAGCATTCTACCCAAAAAGTACCAAGAACTAACGCTTATCCATCAGCAGATCACACTTGCATAGTTAAGATGCCGATAAAATTTTTTTACAATTATTTCACAATAGTTAGGAGCCAGAACTCTTTTCGTATACATCAAACAATACAAATACCATAGCATTCTACCCAGAAAGTACCTAGAACTAACGCCTATCCATCAGCAGATCACACTTGCATAGTTAAGATGCCGATAAAATTTTTTTACAATTATTTGACAACAGCTAGGAGCCAGAACTCTTTTCGACAACATCAAATAATACAAATACCATAGCATTCTACCCAAAAAGTACCTAGAACTAACGCCTATCCATCAGCAGATCACACTTGCATAGTTAAGATGCCGATAAATTTTTTTTACAATTATTTGACAACAGTTAGGAGCCAGAACTCTTTTCGTATACATCAAACAATACAAATACCATAGCATTCTATCCAGAAAGTACCTAGACCTAACGCCTATCCATCAGCAGATCACACTTGCATAGTTAAGATGCCGATACATTTTTTTTACAATTATTTGACAATAGCTAGGAGCCAGAACTCTTTTCGTATACATCAAACAATACAAATACCATAGCATTCTACCCAGAAAGTACCTAGAACTAACGCCTATCCATCAGCAGATCACACTTGTATAGTTAAGATGCCGATAACATTTTTTTACAACTATTTGACAACCGCTAGGAGCCAGAACTCTTTTCGAACACATCAAATAATACAAATACCATAGCATTCTACCCAAAAAGTACCTAGAACTAACGCCTATCCATCAGCAGATCACACTTGCATAGTTAAGATGACGATAAAATTTTTTTACAATTATTTGACAACAGTTAGGAGCCAGAACTCTTTTCGTATACATCAAAAAATACAAATACCATAGCATTCTACCCAGAAAGTACCTAGAACTAACGCCTATCCATCAGCAGATCCCACTTGCATAGTTAAGATGCCGATAAATTTTTTTTACAATTATTTGACAACAGCTAGGACCCAGAACTCTTTTCGTATACATCAAACAATACAAATACCATAGCATTCTACCCAGAAAGTACCTAGAACTAACGCCTATCCATCAGCAGATCACACTTGTATAGTTAAGATGCCGATAAAATTTTTTTACAATTATTTGACAACAGCTAGAAGCCAGAACTCTTTTCGACAACATCAAATAATACAAATACCATAGCATTCTACCCAAAAAGTACCTAGAACTAACGACTATCCATCAGCAGATCACACTTGCATAGTTAAGATGCCGATAAAATTTTTTTACAATTATTTGACAACAGTTAGGAGCCAGAACTCTTTTCGTATACATCAAACAATACAAATACCATAGCATTCTACCCAGAAAGTACCTAGAACTAACGCCTAACCATCAGCAGATCACACTTGCATAGTTAAGATGCCGATAAATTTTTTTTACAATTATTTGACAACAGCTAGGAGCCAGAACTCTTTTCGTATACATCAAACAATACAAATACCATAGCATTCTACCCAGAAAGTACCTAGAACTAACGCCTATCCATCAGCAGATCACACTTGTATAGTTAAGATGCCGATAAAATTTTTTTACAATTATTTGACAACTGCTAGGAGCCAGAACTCTTTTCGAACACATCAAATAATACAAATACCATAGCATTCTACCCAAAAAGCACCTAGAACTAACGCCTATCCATCAGCAGATCACACTTGCATAGTTAAGATGCCGATAAAATTTTTTTACAATTATTTGACAACAGTTAGGAGCCAGAACTCTTTTCGTATACATCAAACAATACAAATACCATAGCATTCTACCCAGAAAGTACCTAGAACTAACGCCTATCCATCAGCAGATCACACTTGCATAGTTAAGATGCCGATAAATTTTGTTTACAATTATTTGACAACAGCTAGGAGCCAGAACTCTTTTCGTATACATCAAACAATACAAATACCATAGCATTCTACCCAGAAAGTACCTAGAACTAACGCCTATCCATCAGCAGATCACACTTGTATAGTTAAGATGCCGATAAAATTTTTTTACAATTATTTGACAACTGCTAGGAGCCAGAACTCTTTTCGAACACATCAAATAATACAAATACCATAGCATTCTACCCAAAAAGTACCTAGAACTAACGCCTATCCATCAGCAGATCACACTTGCATAGTTAAGATGCCGATAAATTTTTTTTACAATTATTTGACAACTGTTAGGAGCCAGAACTCTTTTCGTATACATCAAACAATACAAATACCATAGCATTCTACCCAGAAAGTACCTAGAACTAACGCCTATCCATCAGCAGATCACACTTGCATAGTTAAGATGCCGATAAATTTTTTTTACAATTATTTGACAACAGCTAGGAGCCAGAACTCTTTTCGAACACATCAAATAATACAAATACCATAGCATTCTACCCAAAAAGTACCAAGAACTAACGCTTATCCATCAGCAGATCACACTTGCATAGTTAAGATGCCGATAAAAATTTTTTACAATTATTTGACAACAGTTAGGAGCCAGAACTCTTTTCGTATACATCAAACAATACAAATACCATAGCATTCTACCCAGAAAGTACCTAGAACTAACGCCTATCCATGAGCAGATCACACTTGCATAGTTAAGATGCCGATACATTTTTTTCACAATTATTTGACAACAGCTAGGAGCCAGAACTCTTTTCGTATACATCAAACAATAGAAAAACCATAGCATTCTACCCAGAAAGTACCTAGAACTAACGCCGATCCATCAGCAGATCACACTTGCATAGTTAAGATGCCGATACATTTTTTTTACAATTATTTGACAACAGCTAGGGGCCAGAACTCTTTTCGTATATATCAAACAATACAAATACCATAGCATTCTACCCAGAAAGTACCTAGAACTAACGCCTATCCATGAGCAGATCACACTTGCATAGTGAAGATGCCGATACATTTTTTTTACAATTATTTGACAACAGCTAGGAGCCAGAACTATTTTCGTATACATCAAACAGTACAAGTACCATAGTATTCTGCCCAGAAAGTACCTAGAACTAACGCCGATCCATCAGCAGATCACACTTGCATAGTTAAGATGCCGATAAATTTTTTTTACAATTATTTGACAACAGTTAGGAGCCAGAACTCTTTTCGTATACATCAAACAATACAAATACCATAGCATTCTACCCAGAAAGTACCTAGAACTAACGCCTATCCATCAGCAGATCACACTTGCATAGTTAAGATGCCGATACATTTTTTTTACAATTATTTGACAACAGCTAGGAGCCAGAACTCTTTTCGAACACATCAAATAATACAAATACCATAGCATTCCACCCAAAAAGTACCAAGAACTAACGCTTATCCATCAGCAGATCACACTTGCATAGTTAAGATGCCGATAAAAATTTTTTACAATTATTTGACAACAGTTAGGAGCCAGAACTCTTTTCGTATACATCAAACAATACAAATACCATAGCATTCTACCCAGAAAGTACCTAGAACTAACGCCTATCTATGAGCAGATCACACTTGCATAGTTAAGATGCCGATACATTTTTTTTACAATTATTTGACAACAGCTAGGAGCCAGAACTCTTTTCGTATACATCAAACAATACCAATACCATAGCATTCTACCCAGAAAGTACCTAGAACTAACGCCGATCCATCAGCAGATCACACTTGCATAGTTAAGATGCCGATAAAAATTTTTTACAATTATTTGACAACAGTTAGGAGCCAGAACTCTCTTCGTATACATCAAACAATACAAATACCATAGCATTCTACCCAGAAAGTACCTAGAACTAACGCCTATCCATCAGGAGATCACACTTGCATAGTTAAGATGCCGATAAATTTTTTTTACAATTATTTGACAACAGCTAGGGGCCAGAACTCTTTTCGTATATATCAAACAATACAAATACCATAGAATTCTACCCAGAAAGTACCTAGAACTAACGCCTATCCATCGGCAGATCACACTTGTATAGTTAAGATGCCGATACAATTTTTTACAATTATTTGACAACAGCTAGGAGCCAGAACTCTTTTCGACAACATCAAATAATACAAATACCATAGCATTCTACCCAAAGTACCTAAAACTAAAGCCCATCCATCAGCAGATCACCCTTGCATAGTTAAGATGCCGATAAAATTTTTTTACAATTATTTGACAATTGTTAGGAGCCAGAACTCTTTTCGTATACATCAAACAATACAAATACCATAGCATTCTACCCAGAAAGTACCTAGAACTAACGCCTATCCATCAGCAGATCACACTTGTATAGTTAAGATGCCGATAAAATTTTTTTACAATTATTTGACAACAGCTAGGAGCCAGAACTCTTTTCGAACACATCAAATAATACAAATACCATAGCATTCTACCCAAAAAGTACCTAGAACTAACGCTTATCCATCAGCAGATCACACTTGCATATTTAAGATGCCCATAAATTTTTTTTACAATTATTTGACAACAGTTAGGAGCCAGAACTCTTTTCGTATACATCAAACAATACAAATACCATAGCATTCTACCCAGAAAGTACCTAGAACTAACGCCTATCCATCAGCAGATCACACTTGCATAGTTAAGATGCCGATAATTTTTTTTTACAATTATTTGACAACAGCTAGGAGCCAGAACTCTTTTCGTATACATCAAACAATACAAATACCATAGCATTCTACCCAGAAAGTACCTAGAACTAACGCCTATCCATCAGCAGATCACACTTGTATAGTTAAGATGCCGATAAAATTTGTTTACAATTATTTGACAACAGCTAGGAGCTAGAACTCTTTTCGAACACATCAAATAATACAAATACCATAGCATTCTACCCAAAAAGTACCTAGAACTAACGCCTATCCATCGGCAGATCACACTTGCATAGTTAAGATGCCGATAAAAATTTTTTACAATTATTTGACAACAGTTAGGAGCCAGAACTCTTTTCGTATACATCAAACAATACAAATACCATAGCATTCTACCCAGAAAGTACCTAGAACTAACGCCTATCCATCAGCAGATCACACTTGTATAGTTAAGATGCCGATAAAATTTTTTTACAATTATTTGACAACAGCTAGGAGCCAGAACTCTTTTCGAACACATCAAGTAATACAAATACCATAGCATTCTACCCAAAAAGTACCTAGAACTAACGCCTATCCATCAGCAGATCACACTTGCATAGTTAAGGTGCCGATAAAATTTTTTTACAATTATTTGACAACAGTTAGGAGCCAGAACTCTTTTCGTATACATCAAACAATACAAATACCATAGCATTCTACCCAGAAAGTACCTAGAACTAACGCCTATCCATCAGCAGATCACACTTGCATAGTTAAGATGCCGATAAATTTTTTTTACAATTATTTGACAACAGCTAGGACCCAGAACTCTTTTCGTATACATCAAACAATACAAATACCATAGCATTCTACCCAGAAAGTACCTAGAACTAACGCCTATCCATCAGCAGATCACACTTGTATAGTTAAGATGCCGATAAAATTTTTTTACAATTATTTGACAACAGCTAGAAGCCAGAACTCTTTTCGACAACATCAAATAATACAAATACCATAGCATTCTACCCAAAAAGTACCTAGAACTAACGACTATCCATCAGCAGATCACACTTGCATAGTTAAGATGCCGATAAAATTTTTTTACAATTATTTGACAACAGTTAGGAGCCAGAACTCTTTTCGTATACATCAAACAATACAAATACCATAGCATTCTACCCAGAAAGTACCTAGAACTAACGCCTAACCATCAGCAGATCACACTTGCATAGTTAAGATGCCGATAAATTTTTTTTACAATTATTTGACAACAGCTAGGAGCCAGAACTCTTTTCGTATACATCAAACAATACAAATACCATAGCATTCTACCCAGAAAGTACCTAGAACTAACGCCTATCCATCAGCAGATCACACTTGTATAGTTAAGATGCCGATAAAATTTTTTTACAATTATTTGACAACTGCTAGGAGCCAGAACTCTTTTCGAACACATCAAATAATACAAATACCATAGCATTCTACCCAAAAAGCACCTAGAACTAACGCCTATCCATCAGCAGATCACACTTGCATAGTTAAGATGCCGATAAAATTTTTTTACAATTATTTGACAACAGTTAGGAGCCAGAACTCTTTTCGTATACATCAAACAATACAAATACCATAGCATTCTACCCAGAAAGTACCTAGAACTAACGCCTATCCATCAGCAGATCACACTTGCATAGTTAAGATGCCGATAAATTTTGTTTACAATTATTTGACAACAGCTAGGAGCCAGAACTCTTTTCGTATACATCAAACAATACAAATACCATAGCATTCTACCCAGAAAGTACCTAGAACTAACGCCTATCCATCAGCAGATCACACTTGTATAGTTAAGATGCCGATAAAATTTTTTTACAATTATTTGACAACTGCTAGGAGCCAGAACTCTTTTCGAACACATCAAATAATACAAATACCATAGCATTCTACCCAAAAAGTACCTAGAACTAACGCCTATCCATCAGCAGATCACACTTGCATAGTTAAGATGCCGATAAAATTTTTTTACAATTATTTGACAACTGTTAGGAGCCAGAACTCTTTTCGTATACATCAAACAATACAAATACCATAGCATTCTACCCAGAAAGTACCTAGAACTAACGCCTATCCATCAGCAGATCACACTTGCATAGTTAAGATGCCGATAAATTTTTTTTACAATTATTTGACAACAGCTAGGAGCCAGAACTCTTTTCGAACACATCAAATAATACAAATACCATAGCATTCTACCCAAAAAGTACCAAGAACTAACGCTTATCCATCAGCAGATCACACTTGCATAGTTAAGATGCCGATAAATTTTTTTTACAATTATTTGACAACAGTTAGGAGCCAGAACTCTTTTCGTATACATCAAACAATACAAATACCATAGCATTCTACCCAGAAAGTACCTAGAACTAACGCCTGTCCATGAGCAGATCACACTTGCATAGTTAAGATGCCGATACATTTTTTTCACAATTATTTGACAACAGCTAGGAGCCAGAACTCTTTTCGTATACATCAAACAATAGAAATACCATAGCATTCTACCCAGAAAGTACCTAGAACTAACGCCGATCCATCAGCAGATCACACTTGCATAGTTAAGATGCCGATAAATTTTTTTTACAATTATTTGACAACAGCTAGGGGCCAGAACTCTTTTCGTATATATCAAACAATACAAATACCATAGCATTCTACCCAGAAAGTACCTAGAACTAACGCCGATCCATCAGCAGATCACACTTGCATAGTTAAGATGCCGATAAATTTTTTTTACAATTATTTGACAACAGCTAGGAGCCAGAACTCTTTTCGACAACATCAAATAATACAAATACCATAGCATTCTACCCAAAAAGTACCTAAAACTAAAGCCCATCCATCAGCAGATCACCCTTGCATAGTTAAGATGCGGATAAAATTTTTTTACAATTATTTGACAACAGTTAGGAGCCAGAACTCTTTTCGTATACATCAAACAATACAAATACCATAGCATTCTACCCAGAAAGTACCTAGAACTAACGCCTATCCATCAGCAGATCACACTTGCATAGTTAAGATGCCGATAAATTTTTTTTACAATTATTTGACAACAGCTAGGAGCCAGAACTCTTTTCGAACACATCAAATAATACAAATACCATAGCATTCTACCCAAAAAGTACCAAGAACTAACGCTTATCCATCAGCACATCACACTTGCATAGTTAAGATGCCGATAAAAATTTTTTACAATTATTTGACAACAGTTAGGAGCCAGAACTCTTTTCGTATACATCAAACAATACAAATACCATAGCATTCTACCCAGAAAGTACCTAGAACTAACGCCTATCCATGAGCAGATC
Source organism: Ophion ventricosus (assembly GCA_963932345.1). NCBI lineage: Eukaryota > Metazoa > Arthropoda > Insecta > Hymenoptera > Ichneumonidae > Ophion > Ophion ventricosus. Next base: position 16,643,110 of record OZ010717.1, read on the forward strand.
ACACTTGCATAGTTAAGATGCCGATACATTTTTTTTACAATTATTTGACAACAGCTAGGAGCCAGAACTATTTTCGTATACATCAAACAGTACAAGTACCATAGTATTCTACCCAAAAAGTACCTAGAACTAACGCCTATCCATCAGCAGATCACACTTGCATAGTTAAGATGCCGATAAATTTTTTTTACAATTATTTGACAACAGTTAGGAGCCAGAACTCTTTTCGTATACATCAAACAATACAAATACCATAGCATTCTACCCAGAAAGTACCTAGAACTAACGCCTATCCATCAGCAGATCACACTTGCATAGTTAAGATGCCGATACATTTTTTTACAATTATTTGACAACAGCTAGGAGCCAGAACTCTTTTCGAACACATCAAATAATACAAATACCATAGCATTCTACCCAAAAAGTACCAAGAACTAACGCTTATCCATCAGCAGATCACACTTGCATAGTTAAGATGCCGATAAAATTTTTTTACAATTATTGGACAACAGTTAGGAGCCAGAACTCTTTTCGTATACATCAAACAATACAAATACCATAGCATTCTACCCAGAAAGTACCTAGAACTAACGCCTATCCATGAGCAGATCACACTTGCATAGTTAAGATGCCGATACATTTTTTTCACAATTATTTGACAACAGCTAGGAGCCAGAACTCTTTTCGTATACATCAAACAATACAAATACCATAGCATTCTACCCAGAAAGTACCTAGAACTAACGCCGATCCATCAGCAGATCACACTTGCATAGTTAAGATGCCGATAAAAATTTTTTACAATTATTTGACAACAGTTAGGAGCCAGAACTCTTTTCGTATACATCAAACAATGCAAATACCATAGCATTCTACCCAGAAAGTACCTAGAACTAACGCCTATCCATGAGCAGATTACACTTGCATAGTTAAGATGCCGATACATTTTTTTTACAATTATTTGACAACAGCTAGGAGCCAGAACTCTTTTCGTATACATCAAACAATACAAATACCATAGCATTCTACCCAGAAAGTACCTAGAACTAACGCCGATCCATCAGCAGATCACACTTGCATAGTTAAGATGCCGATAAAAATTTTTTACAATTATTTGACAACAGTTAGGAGCCAGAACTCTTTTCGTATACATCAACCAATACAAATACCATCGCATTCTACCCAGAAAGTACCTAGAACTAACGCCTATCCATCAGGAGATCACACTTGCATAGTTAAGATGCCGATAAATTTTTTTTACAATTATTTGACAACAGCTAGGGGCCAGAACTCTTTTCGTATATATCAAACAATACAAATACCATAGCATTCTACCCAGAAAGTACCTAGAACTAACGCCTATCCATCGGCAGATCACACTTGTATAGTTAAGATGCCGATACAATTTTTTTACAATTATTTGACAACAGCTAGGAGCCAGAACTCTTTTCGACAACATCAAATAATACAAATACCATAGCATTCTACCCAAAGTACCTAAAACTAAAGCCCATCCATCAGCAGATCACCCTTGCATAGTTAAGATGCCGATAAAATTTTTTTACAATTATTTGACAACTGTTAGGAGCCAGAACTCTTTTCGTATACATCAAACAATACAAATACCATAGCATTCTACCCAGAAAGTACCTAGAACTAACGCCTATCCATCAGCAGATCACACTTGTATAGTTAAGATGCCGATAAAATTTTTTTACAATTATTTGACAACAGCTAGGAGCCAGAACTCTTTTCGAACACATCAAATAATACAAATACCATAGCATTCTACCCAAAAAGTACCTAGAACTAACGCTTATCCATCAGCAGATCACACTTGCATATTTAAGATGCCCATAAAATTTTTTTACAATTATTTGACAACAGTTAGGAGCCAGAACTCTTTTCGTATACATCAAACAATACAAATACCATAGCATTCTACCGAGAAAGTACCTAGAACTAACGCCTATCCATCAGCAGATCACACTTGCATAGTTAAGATTCCGATAATTTTTTTTTACAATTATTTGACAACAGCTAGGAGCCAGAACTCTTTTCGTATACATCAAACAATACAAATACCATAGCATTCTACCCAGAAAGTACCTAGAACTAACGCCTATCCATCAGCAGATCACACTTGTATAGTTAAGATGCCGATAAAATTTGTTTACAATTATTTGACAACAGCTAGGAGCCAGAACTCTTTTCGAACACATCAAATAATACAAATACCATAGCATTCTACCCAAAAAGTACCTAGAACTAACGCCTATCCATCAGCAGATCACACTTGCATAGTTAAGATGCCGATAAAATTTTTTTACAATTATTTGACAACAGCTAGGGGCCAGAACTCTTTTCGTATATATCAAACAATACAAATACCATAGCATTCTACCTAGAAAGTACCTAGAACTAACGCCTATCCATCGGCAGATCACACTTGTATAGTTAAGATGCCGATACAATTTTTTTACAATTATTTGACAACAGCTAGGAGCCAGAACTCTTTTCGACAACATCAAATAATACAAATACCATAGCATTCTACCCAAAGTACCTAAAACTAAAGCCCATCCATCAGCAGATCACCCTTGCATAGTTAAGATGCCGATACATTTTTTTACAATTATTTGACAACAGCTAGGAGCCAGAACTCTTTTCGAACACATCAAATAATACAAATACCATAGCATTCTACCCAAAAAGTACCAAGAACTAACGCTTATCCATCAGCAGATCACACTTGCATAGTTAAGATGCCGATAAAATTTTTTTACAATTATTGGACAACAGTTAGGAGCCAGAACTCTTTTCGTATACATCAAACAATACAAATACCATAGCATTCTACCCAGAAAGTACCTAGAACTAACGCCTATCCATGAGCAGATCACACTTGCATAGTTAAGATGCCGATACATTTTTTTCACAATTATTTGACAACAGCTAGGAGCCAGAACTCTTTTCGTATACATCAAACAATACAAATACCATAGCATTCTACCCAGAAAGTACCTAGAACTAACGCCGATCCATCAGCAGATCACACTTGCATAGTTAAGATGCCGATAAAAATTTTTTACAATTATTTGACAACAGTTAGGAGCCAGAACTCTTTTCGTATACATCAAACAATACAAATACCATAGCATTCTACCCAGAAAGTACCTAGAACTAACGCCTATCCATGAGCAGATTACACTTGCATAGTTAAGATGCCGATACATTTTTTTTACAATTATTTGACAACAGCTAGGAGCCAGAACTCTTTTCGTATACATCAAACAATACAAATACCATAGCATTCTACCCAGAAAGTACCTAGAACTAACGCCGATCCATCAGCAGATCACACTTGCATAGTTAAGATGCCGATAAAAATTTTTTACAATTATTTGACAACAGTTAGGAGCCAGAACTCTTTTCGTATACATCAACCAATACAAATACCATCGCATTCTACCCAGAAAGTACCTAGAACTAACGCCTATCCATCAGGAGATCACACTTGCATAGTTAAGATGCCGATAAATTTTTTTTACAATTATTTGACAACAGCTAGGGGCCAGAACTCTTTTCGTATATATCAAACAATACAAATACCATAGCATTCTACCCAGAAAGTACCTAGAACTAACGCCTATCCATCGGCAGATCACACTTGTATAGTTAAGATGCCGATACAATTTTTTTACAATTATTTGACAACAGCTAGGAGCCAGAACTCTTTTCGACAACATCAAATAATACAAATACCATAGCATTCTACCCAAAGTACCTAAAACTAAAGCCCATCCATCAGCAGATCACCCTTGCATAGTTAAGATGCCGATAAAATTTTTTTACAATTATTTGACAACTGTTAGGAGCCAGAACTCTTTTCGTATACATCAAACAATACAAATACCATAGCATTCTACCCAGAAAGTACCTAGAACTAACGCCTATCCATCAGCAGATCACACTTGTATAGTTAAGATGCCGATAAAATTTTTTTACAATTATTTGACAACAGCTAGGAGCCAGAACTCTTTTCGAACACATCAAATAATACAAATACCATAGCATTCTACCCAAAAAGTACCTAGAACTAACGCTTATCCATCAGCAGATCACACTTGCATATTTAAGATGCCCATAAAATTTTTTTACAATTATTTGACAACAGTTAGGAGCCAGAACTCTTTTCGTATACATCAAACAATACAAATACCATAGCATTCTACCGAGAAAGTACCTAGAACTAACGCCTATCCATCAGCAGATCACACTTGCATAGTTAAGATTCCGATAATTTTTTTTTACAATTATTTGACAACACCTAGGAGCCAGAACTCTTTTCGTATACATCAAACAATACAAATACCATAGCATTCTACCCAGAAAGTACCTAGAACTAACGCCTATCCATCAGCAGATCACACTTGTATAGTTAAGATGCCGATAAAATTTGTTTACAATTATTTGACAACAGCTAGGAGCCAGAACTCTTTTCGAACACATCAAATAATACAAATACCATAGCATTCTACCCAAAAAGTACCTAGAACTAACGCCTATCCATCAGCAGATCACACTTGCATAGTTAAGATGCCGATAAAATTTTTTTACAATTATTTGACAACAGCTAGGGGCCAGAACTCTTTTCGTATATATCAAACAATACAAATACCATAGCATTCTACCCAGAAAGTACCTAGAACTAACGCCTATCCATCGGCAGATCACACTTGTATAGTTAAGATGCCGATACAATTTTTTTACAATTATTTGACAACAGCTAGGAGCCAGAACTCTTTTCGACAACATCAAATAATACAAATACCATAGCATTCTACCCAAAGTACCTAAAACTAAAGCCCATCCATCAGCAGATCACCCTTGCATAGTTAAGATGCCGATAAAATTTTTTTACAATTATTTGACAACTGTTAGGAGCCAGAACTCTTTTCGTATACATCAAACAATACAAATACCATAGCATTCTACCCAGAAAGTACCTAGAACTAACGCCTATCCATCAGCAGATCACACTTGTATAGTTAAGATGCCGATAAAATTTTTTTACAATTATTTGACAACAGCTAGGAGCCAGAACTCTTTTCGAACACATCAAATAATACAAATACCATAGCATTCTACCCAAAAAGTACCTAGAACTAACGCTTATCCATCAGCAGATCACACTTGCATATTTAAGATGCCCATAAAATTTTTTTACAATTATTTGACAACAGTTAGGAGCCAGAACTCTTTTCGTATACATCAAACAATACAAATACCATAGCATTCTACCGAGAAAGTACCTAGAACTAACGCCTATCCATCAGCAGATCACACTTGCATAGTTAAGATTCCGATAATTTTTTTTTACAATTATTTGACAACAGCTAGGAGCCAGAACTCTTTTCGTATACATCAAACAATACAAATACCATAGCATTCTACCCAGAAAGTACCTAGAACTAACGCCTATCCATCAGCAGATCACACTTGTATAGTTAAGATGCCGATAAAATTTGTTTACAATTATTTGACAACAGCTAGGAGCCAGAACTCTTTTCGAACACATCAAATAATACAAATACCATAGCATTCTACCCAAAAAGTACCTAGAACTAACGCCTATCCATCAGCAGATCACACTTGCATAGTTAAGATGCCGATAAAATTTTTTTACAATTATTTGACAACAGTTAGGAGCCAGAACTCTTTTCGTATACATCAAACAATACAAATACCATAGCATTCTACCCAGAAAGTACCTAGAACTAACGCCTATCCATCAGCAGATCACACTTGTATAGTTAAGATGCCGATAAAATTTTTTTACAATTATTTGACAACAGCTAGGAGCCAGAACTCTTTTCGAACACATCAAGTAATACAAATACCATAGCATTCTACCCAAAAAGTACCTAGAACTAACGCCTATCCATCAGCAGATCACACTTGCATAGTTAAGATGCCGATAAAATTTTTTTACAATTATTTGACAACAGTTAGGAGCCAGAACTCTTTTCGTATACATCAAACAATACAAATACCATAGCATTCTACCCAGAAAGTACCTAGAACTAACGCCTATCCATCAGCAGATCACACTTGTATAGTTAAGATGCCGATAAAATTTTTTTACAATTATTTGACAACAGCTAGGAGCCAGAACTCTTTTCGAACACATCAAATAATACAAATACCATAGCATTCTACCCAAAAAGTACCTAGAACTAACGCCTATCCATCAGCAGATCACACTTCCATAGTTAAGATGCCGATAAAATTTTTTTACAATTATTTGACAACAGTTAGGAGCCACAACTCTTTTCGTATACTTCAAACAATACAAATACCATAGCATTCTACCCAGACAGTACCTAGAACTAACGCCTATCCATCAGCAGATCACACTTGCATAGTTAAGATGCCGATAAATTTTTTTTACAATTATTTGACAACAGCTAGGAGCCAGAACTCTTTTCGTATACATCAAACAATACAAATATCATAGCATTCTACCCAGAAAGTACCTAGAACTAACGCCTATCCATCAGCAGATCACACTTGTATAGTTAAGATGCCGATAAAATTCTTTTACAATTATTTGACAACAGCTAGGAGCCAGAACTCTTTTCGTATACATCAAACAATACAAATACCATACTTATTAAATACATATAAAAAAAAACAACCAAATACGACGGCACGGAGGCTAAGGTAAAAGCAGAGGAAACCTCCGTGCCGTCGTATCAGGAATGTCCCATCGAATCCCCCAAAACCTTCATCATCATTGCTTTTACCTTTGTTTGTTAATAAATGCGCCTGCAATCGTCCTCCGAGCGTCGTGATAGATCTTGACGCAAAATGACCAAAAGTAAGGTAAAAGCAGAGAAAACATCGGAGCCGTCATATCAGGACTGTCCCAACGAATCACCCAAAACCTTCATAATCATTGCTTTTACCTTTGTTTGTTAACAAATGCGCCTGTGATCGTTCTCCGAGCGTCGTGATAGATCTTGACGCAAAATGACCGAAAGTAAGGTAAAAGCAAAGAAAACCTCGGAGCCGTCATATCAGGTATGTCCCAACGAATCACCCAAAACCTTCATAAGCATTGCTTTTGTTTTTTTATTAATAAGTGCGCCTGTTACCGTCCTCGAAGCACCGCTTTTATCGTAAAAAGCGGCGAAAAGCTCCGGGCCTCCGTATCAGGAATTTTCGATGGAGGACCGCGGTACCATCACGTGCACCGCATTTGTCTTCTTTTATTAACAAAAACGCTTATTATTGTTTTCGCTTCATCGTTCAACTTCTAGACACAGTACGACCGTATTCAAGATAATAGCCGAGGAGAGCCTCGGATCATTGTTTCGGGAATAACGGATTTACGCCTCCAGAACCATGGCCAACATCGATTCAATCTTTGTTGCGTAAACACAGATAAAATAAGAGTTTCAAATAAAGGCACTGTCAATTTGTCTGAAAAAATTACCAAAGTGCGATTTTTTCGATGTTCGAGACGTTTCAAATAATTATTAAAAGGCAAATTTTCCCAGAACGTTGATGTGTTTCCATTTTCGTCTTCTGAAAGAAAAAAAGACAAAGACTCGTACTGTAATTTTTTATTTGACCCGAAATATTGAACCGCGCGTAAAATAAAAATCATAGCAGACGATACATGAACCGTCAAATCGGCTCGCCTGTCCCGAATCTCGAACTTGCACAACCAAAATGGCTAAAGATGATAGTAGGCGATATACGAAACGTCAAACCACGCGTCAAACAGTCCGTTTCCGCAGACGTTCGACGCGCGCGCTCCGCATTTGCGTACCCAAGATGGCAGAAATTCATCGCAGGCGCTACGCGAAATGTCAAATCACGCGTCAAACTTTGCGTTTCGGCGGAAGGTTGACGCGTGCGCTCTGAATTTGCATATCCAAGATGGCAAAAGATATCAGCTGACAAACCCGAAACGTCAAATAACGCGTCAAACGATGCGTTTCGGCCGAACCTCGGAGCGCGCTCTCTGAACCTGCGTTCAGTGCGCGCGCGAAACGTGGGATGAATCCATGGTACGCACACGCGCGCGTGCACTCATGCAACCTCATGTGTGCACACGCTCACACAACACTCGCATTAATGAATATTAGAAAAATAATAACATGCGTAGTAGGAAAAAATCAATATTTTTACCCTAAATTACGTTAAAGTCTATTGTTCCAATTGTTTTCTCCAAAATTTAAGACAAATCGCAAATTATTTAAAATATTATTTGCAGAGTATGGACTGTTCGAACATTTTCGAAATTGACAATATTCTCTGCAATGCCCTCGGATGGCGACAAATTCAGATCCCTTAGTTTATCCGCGTGTCATGGGAATCTCAATTAACTTCTTGCGATTGCCGAACATTCGGAAGTTGCAGCTGTGACGTTAGACTAGCACTTCCTATAGCACGATCGCGTCTGATTTTAATCGCTTGTTTCACTACTTTTATCCTGTCTTATCCACTTTTAGTCGTATCTTTGATAATTTTTTTCACCGTGATGGCTGGCACAATTTAAGTTTTTCGGGGGTGTTTTGTTTTTGGAATTTAAAAAACTTCATTCTCATGTGCTCGGAATGCATTTTCCCTTTCTTTTCGGAATGCCTTATTTTTTCTGGCACACATTATTGAAGAGAAAAATCTGCCATATTTTTTTTCGAAGAGGGCTTGAAAAACCATTAAGAATCATATTTTTTCCGTGCCCAAAATCCTCGCGCAAGACCCTTAAAAAAAGCATGGCTACATTATAAAAGTCACCCTGTATATATAGTCTATATGCATAATTCCGTAGAGCAAATCGAGTAAACTCGAAACGTAAAATATTTACCAAGAAAAGCGCTTTTTATCAACTAACTGTGTACCATTCTGTTCAATGACATAAGTAATCCAAGTGGTTTTTGAGGACATCCAGATAACTGAAGGTTTTATAATTCAAACTGTTCTGTAGCGCCCGGAACAAGTAATAGTCTGAAGGTGAAAGGTCCGGACTATACGATGAATCTAACAAAACATCCCACCCAAGCTGCAATCATTTTTTCTGCATCATCAGAGAAACGTATGGTTTAGCGTCTAGATGAAACACTACGTCCTTTCTGTTCGCCAATTCAGGCGGCTTCTGATCGATTGCTCGTCTTACTTTAGTCAGTTGTGAGTAGTATTTTCTCTTTGTGTTGTGATATCTGCAATGAATAAAGTTGAAAATACCAAATGATTGAACATATAAAAAAATCATCGGGTTATACGATTGAAAATGTTATAAACTGCGTGCTGTCCGAATTGAAAGTGAATCGGACAAATAGATTTTCAGATATGACTTACACCGTTTCATCAAATGTAGTTTCGAGAGAAATGCATAAGACAAAAGGATAAATCACAGCGGGGCTATTCGCCGTGGCGCGGTGGGCGATCTGACAATTCACAAAAATCGTCATAAATCGGTCAATTTTTGGAATCTTTACGAAATTTCTGTTGCAAATTAAATAAGGACGCATTATCAAAGTTCTCATTGCGCACTCGGACACCCAGGACATGCCACTTGTGCTTTCGGTGACTGCTTATGTCGTCTCTCTTGTGATAAACCCGCGTAACAACGCGGGTTCACCGCAATAACGAATTAGGATTTCTTTCAGTTCCTTACAGGAATGGAGTAAAATCATCAACAATGTCTTGATCAAGAAATGTCGAAGTATTGAATAGTTAGATGAAAAATTCCCCTATATGTATGCACTTTATTTCCAAACGCTCAATAATATCATTTTTTCGTTTACCAGTAAGAACCAATATTATTCACAAAACATTTTCACCTATGATGAATGAATTTAAGCTTAGGCTGTCGCCGGAGGTACATTTAAGGATGACACGTTAGAATGCTTCGAAGCAATGAGATTTATGCTCAACAGGGTTAAGAATCACGTTCGTCAGTTGGTTTGGATCGAAAAATGTCTCATATCCGATAAGTGCTTGGGATTGCCATCACCCGGTATAAAGGCATACTGGCGTGTACGTTAGTAAATATTCTACCTTTTGGACGAAGGAAGCAGGAGATAATATCTTTCCGTTCGATCGTCATCACTCTCATCTCCCGCGTTTATTTCACGAACTGGTTTTCATGATCGACTTTAGAGAGACACAAGATGGAGAGAGAGATATATACATATATATATAGAGAGAGAGAGACCTCTTGAGGACTCGCTCACGATCCGGATGCTGGACCAATGAGTGACAGAGTCATTGGCCGTGAGGCTGCGTTTCTGCTTCATTAATATATGTATATATGTATATATATATATACACATATGTGTGAGTGCGAGTGGTGTAATTGTATGATTCTGCGGCTACTTGCCCGCCTGGGACTCCGTAATACAGACACGAATCCAGTTTTTTAGTATCTCGCGAACACGGTGATAGCCACGAGTGCTTTCCGGGAAACTAGTATGGGGAGAGAATCTTCTACCAATCGCGAGTAAGAGAGAGAGAGACAGATAGAGAGAGATAGAGAGAGAGAGAGAGAGAGAGAGAGAGAGAGAGAGAGAGAGGCTCGTTAATACTTTGCGAACTTACGTGGACGATGAGGTGATACTCTGATGTATAAACGGTTCTTTGCTCATAGCGATACATTTTCACTTATTGGAATTATTAGTGACGGCAAAATTAACCACCGTGATGATAGCGCAGATTAGGGAAATTTCATTTAACGATTAAGATCAGAAAAAATGTTACATCCAATTGCAAAAAAAAAGATCCGCTTGCGTATACACATTTGAATACCTGATAAGCAATTAATATTCGTCAAAGTATGAAATTAATTATCACATCGGAGAAGTGTGTAAAAGCACGGATAATCTATTATCGGTGTACTTGTAATATATATACATATATATTTATACATATATAAAGGATATATGAGGAGCTAGCTAACAAAACCGGTCTTATACCTCAATTTGTTTTTTATAGGAGATGTCGAAAACCAAAATAACAAAATAGAGATGAGGTAGAATTATTAAGCTTTAATGTATGAAGGCTCCATCAAAATGTAAGCCTGGACCTGGCTTTAGCTTAATGAAAACACGTACTACTATTTTTTATTTATATTTTTATACTGGACAAGTCCGGTTTTGAATGAAAATAGTGGATAACTCCGCTTTTGAATGAAAATCTTATGGACATATCCGGTTATGAAATAAAACATATTCTTTGAGTTATATATATATATCTATCAAATCATTTTTTATTATCAATTTAATGATCCTACACAAACCCTTCTATATCAGGCTCACAATAATCACATTCAACGTCATCATCGTCATCACTGTGGTCATCTGCTACTTGAACACCGGCTTCAGTGTTGAAGATGTTGGTTTTGAACTACTCAAGTTCAGGATTTTCAACCCAGTCCTCTCCAAATTATTTTTCAAGATTTGCTTCACATCCTTCTTTTTCTGTTGCTTTATTTCGTTGACAGTTGACAGCCTCTGGGTAATTTTTTAACGATTTTAATAGTGATACTGCATTTTCGTTGTTTTCTTCTGTATTGTAAAATTTAACGACTTTAACGCCGCAATTTATGTGAGTTAACGATGCACTTTGTTTACTCCTGTGTGTACGTATACTGCCACATCCTCTGCCGCGACCTTCTCCACGACCACGTCCGCGGGCTCGACTTGTAGTCAATGACGACATTTTTATTGTCTGGTTGGACTAAGATTGACTTCTTCTCTATTATGATTCGTTTTGCATCTCGGATACTTTCTACTTTCTTGTTACTGTTTGCAAGCTTTTCAACAGCATAAAGAGTCTTCGTCCAAAATATGTACTTTGCCATGCTTTTCATAATTTCATAATGAGTTTTTAGGTTTTAATTGAATTGCTTCGTTCTAAGGTAATTTGCAACCCTCCCGAAGATCCTATCTGCTGGCAGGAAACGGTACCATCGTACAGAGAAAGTCACAACTATTTTGGTAACACTTGCAGCGGCACAAGTTTTCAACCAATATACAAAACTGCAATGTAGTTTTCATTCAGTCAGCTATAGACAAGTCCGTTTCTGCTTGAAAAGGCAGTTTTTAACAAATTTTGAGGTGTTTAGAGCCGGATTTGATTCAAAATATTTCGGGAGCTAATAAAGGTCTGCTTGAAGAAAACTAAGAAAAAAACGTTTGCCGTGGTGCGGAAACGTCTGGTTTTGTTCGGCTGCTCCTCATATTATTTATACACATGGTATACACGATTAAAAATGTGCGAGACATGACCTGCGCAACATCAAATGGCTCTCTCTCCTAGACTTTTACTCCGATTGACTTAAAACTTTGGGAGAATATTCTAAACATATTGTACTATTAAATAATAAAATTTTAAAAATGGATTTTTTGAAATTTTCTCACCCACGTGACCCCTTAACCGTTTTGCTAAATGTAATTCCCAAAAAATCAATTTGAAAATGGATGTTTCCACTAGAATATGGCCTCAAGTGGTAGTAGAAATGAAATAAGCGGTATGTGTTCTGACCTATCCCACAATCATTCTTTAAGGAATCAAAGAGACTCTATCCAGAGCATCGCGCACGTTCTATGACCGAGAGTCTCGCAGGCGTCGCAAGAACAATTACCAATAAGATCGTCTCGTCGTCATCGTCGTCGTAATAATCGTCTCGGAGGTCGATAATCCGCTCGGTAGTACCGCAATCATCGGGGACAATGACACTAACACGCGCCTTCGACTTGTATGCCCTCTCGCTAAATACTGACATTAATATTCTCTATGTTCCAGCCTAATTATTGGATATATCCAGCGAGTCTCCAGCCAGCTCGGCGCGATCGCGGCGAACTCGAGTCGGAATGTGAAAGTATCTAACGACGTTACCGACCGTAAGATATCGTTGGGCTTGCGGTACGAACAGACTTGATCCTTTGCTCGATCCCGACAACGACGTCGGGTGTGTCACCCACGCCGTGAACATTGCGCGAATTATTATCTTTTTTGCAATATTTTCATATTTTACTTGTCGCGGTGAAAGTGGTCTTGCGTTGAGAAACGATCAACAGGCGTTTTTCTATCGGTGCATTCGGAATTTTGAAAATGAGCGAAATTTTAGAATTATTTAAGTGGTTACACCACCTTGGCACTCGGGAAAATAAGTATGAAAATAAAAATTGTTTTTTACACAACTATTAAGTATATCAAAAAAAATATATTTTTCACAAATCCATTATAGTTTTATCAACAAATAAAAAAACTTATTACAAAAAAGAAAAAAAAACGGCGGAGATATAAGTCGTCTAGTAGGACCTTTTTTTCAAACGAGTGGACAAATTATCTTGAGATCTTCTGAACCTACTTTGATTGAATTTCTACCACATACGAGGTGTGTAAATTAAGTAATAAGACTGGCAACGTAGTGTTCGATCTGGCAACACTTTGGACGCGGGACTTGGATGGGCGGCAGATGAACATATGATACGCCTTCAGTACGAGTTTGAACTCCCTAGAGTCATTTGGTTGTCCGTAGCGATTTTTTTCGTGAAACAGGTTTTTCTAGTGTGTTCAAAAAATGAGTGGCATCAATTTCGAGCAACGGTGTGCTATCAGATTTTGCTTCAGACTTGGGCACAGTGCTACGGAAACTTTTGCAAAACGTCAACAGGCCTACGGAGATAGTGTCAAGGGCCCAGGTTTTTCGGTGGTTTAAGGCATTGGCAGAAGGAAGAGAGTCGATTAAAGATGAAACACGCAGCGGAAGGCTTTCATCTTCAAGAACCGATGAAAATGTCGACAGAATCCGGGATATTGTGCGTTCAGATCGTCGATTGGCAGTCAAAATGATCGGGGAAGAGTTGACTTTGACTGACATCACCGTTCATCAGATTTTTACCAATGAATTGGGGATGCGTTGCATCGCGACAATGTGCCTCGTCTCACAGCAATTTCGATAAACGAGTTTTTGGCCAATAAAAACATTCCTGTGGCTCCTCGGCCACCTTATTCGCCTAACTTGAATCCTTGTAACTTTTTCGTCTTCCCGAGATTGAAAAATCCCCTCAAGGGACGTCATTTTGGTACACTCGAAAACGCTCAAACGGCTGCAACCGACCAGCTGAAGGCTATTCCAGTATCCGAGTCCCAGTACTGCTTTGAGGATTGGAAGAACCGTCTCCAGCGCTGTGTGGTTTCCCCAGGAAATTATTTTGAGGGAGACAATATATTAGCCATCTTTTTATTGTTTTCTAAAATTTGTCCATAAAACTATAATGTATTTGTAAAAGTAAAAATTATTTTATATATTTAATAGTTGCGTTAATTTTTTTTTTTTACTTTTGTACCTATTTTTCCCAGCGCCAGGGTGGTGTAACGTTTCAAGAAACATTGCGTGAGTGGCCAATGTATCATATATTGAGATAACGTGACAATAATGACGTAAATTCAAAGCACGTTTGTTTCCGATTTGTTATATTCAATTTTTATAGGACAAAATGCTCAGAATGGATCTCCTTGTTTTTCGATAAATTCATTAATCGCAAATGTGGATCGTATGCATAGGCTGATAAATTTTTGTACCACGGTGTTCGGACTTTTAGAAATTATCGGAATTTTCGAGCAGTTGAAAAAATATCGTGTGGGAGGCCGATATAGGTACGTTATGTAAGCATAGCAATGATATAGAAAATGCAAACTACATTTATTTTAGACTTTGGAATCTATTTTTCACATAACAAAATTTCAACGTTGCTTTCATTATTTTTCGAGAATTTTGTTTATTTCAAATTCCGGCCGTATGCGCTGGCAAATTTACGTACCAATTCGGGATTTTGGAAATAATAAAAATTTAATAACAATTAGAACATATCGTGTGACAGATACATGTACGTTGAATTAGCGTGACACTAATAGTGGTAAAAGAAATTACCTTTATCCCTAATTATTTATCGATTTTTCATGAATCATAATTTTCGGAGCAGATCTCAATAATGTTTGGAAAATTTGCTGATACCAAATTTGATTCATATACACAGGTCGACGAATGACATTCTAAATCGATGAATTCCTTACGATACCATAACTGTGTCTTCGATGTATTGCAGCGAAGATCCCGGGAGGACTGCTTCGCGCAGAAGTGGTACATGCCATATGCTCGCTGCTCAAGCATATGTTTGACATGATCTACGCAAGTATTTATACGCCATATACTCACAGATATGCATGCAAGAAGGAGCTGCGTACTTTGTTTAACTGTTCAGTACCGAGATCCGCTACGATACATAAATATATGCTTTTCAAATTGTTGCACCTTGAGTCACTAGAAAATTCATTCTCGACGAATGCACCGTGATAAGTACGGAATTTCAAATATACTGCTTCTATTGCAGTAACGATGAGAGGTAGACATATCGAATTTTACTTTTAAGCCACTTATGCCCTTTTTATTAACATATTATTAAAAACATGTGCAGCCAAATTTTGTAATTTTTTAATATTCATCTCGAATACAATGATTTCATTTTCTAAAAAACAAACGAATCAATAAAATAACTATCAATCACATACGAGGGTAATTTGAGAAGTTTCCGGCCTTATCAACAAAAAGTGATAGTAAAAAAAAATGTTTTGCACCGCCTTATAGATAGCCTTGATATATGTAAACCGTAAAAATTTCGAGTCATTCTGATCATTACTTTGTCTATGGCACTCATCCAAAGTTACCAGCTGACGTTGTTTATCAACGATGGAGAAAACCGAGTATCGCGCAGTGATGAAGTTCCTTCATTTGAATGGAAAAAAGACTTAGGAAATAAAAGATGAGTTAGATTGCTTGTACCACTCTGTATATCATTGGTTTCCAACCGGTGGACCGCGACTTTTTTTCAGACTTACGTGCATATTGTTTAATAGAAATAAAGAATAGACATCATTATTGAAACCATTTTGCGAGAATACTCGGCCAATGTCTTTGGACATTTATTTACTGTAGTCATGTTTCCACACGCTGTTTGACGGCACACGTAACTTGTTCCAAGGGACTATAACCAAAAAGAAGAGAAAGAAAAAACAATAAATCCTGTAATTCATTTCGAACGGATTTTCGTTGAGACGAGTGTATTCTCGCAGTATCCCGTTAGTGTCTGATAAAAAAAAAAAAGAAGAGCCTTGACGTATGTAGTCCCCTTGGGGTTCGAGCTGTCTCTTAGTCTTACGAGATTGGTCCATGCTTATACTGTCCAATTAAGCGACAACTTTATTACAATTTTATTACACTCTGTCGCCGTAGAAGAATTCTTTAGCATCGACTTTATAGCGCTTCTCGCAGTAATTACATCGCTTTATATTGCCGCACCCCTCAGGCTTTGCCCCGGGAAAACTTTTTGTCCATATTAGAGACTATCCCTCTGCATTCCTAATGATTTTCACGATTTTTCCGCCGGAAATACGTAAAAGAAGTGAACCGACAGTAGTGGACGTTTGATGGGTGCCTTACCGAGCGGAAGGCAATTGTACTCGATGGCACACAACTGATACTCAGTAAAATAATGCCTCTTCTATCCGCATCAGTTTTTCACCAGTTTCCCCGTGGCCTCATGGAAATGCAATACAGTAGTGCATTGGGAAAGAGTAGCGATGGGCAACAACTCGGGGGGTATCTCGAAGGCGCTGGTAGTACTGAAATGACCAATGTGATGAACAAATAGGGGAAGTCCGGGTAAAGCGAATACCCCGGGCAAAGTGAATAGTCGCCGCCACTCGCAAATTATGCGTTTGCCGATCGCCACATTACTATAGCAACGTTCGCCCATCGTCCACCCAGAACGTGGCAAAGTACTTTGGTGAGTGGCCCTGTCTCACGCGCCGTCCAGGAGACGACGATTTATGTTTTTGCTTGAAAAATATTGATTCATCAAGGTACATATTTAGCTAATAACAAGAAAGTTATTTATTTATCGTCTTTTGTTTTTGGGTGGTTACAATGTATGTTTATGTAGCTTTATACACTGTGTAGAAAATGAGACGCAAAGCAATAGTTTTAATTTGAAAGGGGAACACATCAGGAGTGACCACGTGGGGCAAAATGAATACCGTATTCACTTTGCCTGGTAATCGTAAAGAATTTCATTATATATAACAATCTGCATATTTCGTTTCAGATGGTTAATAAATACAAAAAAAAAGCGTTCCAAAAAAGGTATTTATTCCGACATGTAAAAGGGTAAATTTTATGGTATAAGGATATTTCAAACTCCAGGTAAGATGGTGAATACAGTCCCATTCGAAGCCGGGAACTATTATATATTTAGGCCCAGGGTGACCACGAAGGGTTAAAAGCTCACAAACATTAGAAATTAGAAGCATTTTTCTAAGAACGAAACGCTCATTGTCGGACAAAATCTATTTCTTATCCGGTTTTTTTTTCGGCCACGATTTAATTCTCAACGTTTTTAGACAACAAATTCGACATGTTCGGCATATAAAATGCGCTTGAAGAGGATACGGATTGATTTCCGGGTGAGATAGGAGGAACGAGCGAGACATTCGATGTTAACGGAGGGCGGACATTGGTGGGAAATCCCCCGGAAGCGGAAGTCAACGGCGGAAAACGACAAAGTATAATTATTTGTATATCTATATAAAATGTCTACAATGCACTATATATTCATTTTATCCGCTAGTCCATACAAAAGCAGCGCGCCGCGGCAGGCCAAAGAGAAGGTGAGCGCAATGTAGTTTATTCGGTGACGTTGGGTGGGGAGTAGCTCTTGGATAGTCGGAAAGGTAAGTTCGACGTTCCAGCAAGCGGTTCGCGGGAGTTAGTCGCACGATCTCGTTCGGAGCGTCGGGACGTCCGGACGTCGCGCGATTGACAGCACACAGCTCGTCTTCGCCTACGTGCGTCCCTTACGAGCACACCGTAGCACAATCATACTCACAATAATTTTTTTTTTTTTTGATTCGCGATAAACTCATTTTTCCTCGGATTTTCATTTTAAAAAAACCAACAGGTTTTTATAAGACGAATTTCGAATTCTGCGATTCAACGGATTTTTTTTTTTTTTTTTTAATTCAAACCGAAGACCGACGATTGATATTTTTCGCATAAAACTACAAGAAAGCCGCGAGTGTCAATTTTTTTATTTTAATTTAGTTTGGCTGAGGTTGATTGCGATAAACCGGTTTTTTTCGTCGATTTTTTTCGGCAGTTCCGTCGTTCTTCCCGAGGATTAATACAACTGTGAAGCCAGGAACTCCATTGGTAGGTGCCAGAATAGCCAGTGCTTTTTTTTTCTCGTGCCTTTGAATACTCGATGATTATGGAAAAGTGACAAATAAGCTTGTTGGCATAATTTCGAATATAAAAAAAAATTGCGAGTAATCGGATTTACGGTACGGATTTGTCATATGTGGAGCTATCTCATTCGTTTGTATCTTCATTGGAGTAATGAGTGATGGAATATTTTAGTCAACACCAATTGCTTTTCACTGTCGAAGCGAGGCGCCAATGTGAAGATTTACATTCGTTTTGCACCCCACGTATATACTCGTGTACAGGATATAGAGTATGATTAATCGAGGGATCGCGCGCGCTGGGATCTCGCTGGCGAATCCTTGCATTATACATTCGATAGGATTGAGCGAGTAGCTTTCCGTGCGCGCGCGGACCATCTAGGGTTAACCGACCAGTGAATGGACGCATAACGACACTTTAGGATTCAGATGGACTGTAAAGTGAAAATATTGTCAAAATAAACTTTTTAATTGCTGGAGCTAGCAAAAGTTATTATTCCGATAGTAGAAAAAAAAATTCGAAGTAGTTGCAACAAATAATATTGGAGGAATTGATAGATAAGTAGCGATATGACTGGATTGCCAGTGAATGGACGAAATTACCAGTAAATGGACACTTTACCACCAGTAAATGGACATGTAGTGTAGATGAACGTTGTAAGGAATAAAGATTTATGAACTATTTTTATTAAATACTGGATTTGGAGATTACTGGGTTGCACAAAAATTATAATATTCTTATATATGTAAGTATTATATTTGTTATTACGATATCGTACGAAATATACAAAGCTTTTTTGCAGCTTATCGTGACATTCTCACAAAACTATCAAAGTTTATTTCGACAGAAAAACAGAAATTTATATTTTGTCAAAGTTCAAAAACACACGATTAAAACGATTTTTTTGCATATTTTGATGAAATGTACATTGTCAATTATTAGCAGTAATTAATTCTCCAATTTTCAGCAGATGAGCTAAATTTTTTACTCGGATTTGAGAATTTTCAGAACAGAGGCCATATGTTCATTCGCTGAAGAGAGATTAGGATACAACACCAGTGAATAAACATGTCTCATCCTGACCTATTATTACGAATTCATTTGAAATATTTGCAAAAAATCAAAGATTGATTCTATCTTAAATAATGAAAGTAATACTTACCTTCAAAAGTCATAAAAACTTTTGTTTTCACCTTCAGAAGACCTACTGTGTACAGCCGTATTGTAACTAAGTTGTGCGGTTTACAAGTACCGCAAACATACGATCTTAAACGAAGAAATTGGTTTTAACGACACCTGTGATTTTTTTTACTCAATTATAGTGATTCGAGTTTTTATTGACAAATTACATTCTTTACTTATTTTAAATATAAATCGGCTTTCGTCCATTCACTGGTCCCCGTCCATGACAGATTGTGGATGACTTAGATCCGGTTATACGCGTATGCTTATTTTCTACGCATGTATATGGGCCTTTTAAGGCCAACCTTAATTCTTTCAACCGTTGGTCTGTCGATACGCTACGAAGATAAAGAAAAGATTATCCGCCACTCATTTATGATTGATATTCATAATTACTTTTCGAAATTGTTTATCGACGAATTATTCGATGTATGAAGAAAAAAAGCTATTGCCCATCAAATTCGAAAAAATATTAGAATAGATGACAATTTTGAATAGTGGAAACACGTTGTTGTATTGTATTATATGATAGTTGTATTAGCTCCATGCAGCGTATAGGGTGGCGGTAATGAAATCGAACGCAGTGCCCGCAGAGGAAAAAAATTGCAATAACCTCAGCTATGCATCTGTCAAATCTGTATGAACGTAGTACAAGATTTTTTTAACCAAATTAAACATATTGTTTTATCAAAAATGGGTCACGACAGTTGCTGTATAATAAATTACAAAAAATAGCCGAAGGAATAGTAAATGCAAATTGGAAGTTAGAACAACGCAACAAATGGATAGCTGCAGATTTGCCTTATGACACGAGCTTGAAATACTAAATTTGGGCCATGTTTCGTCCTTAACTCTTCTACGTCCCTGACGTGGTCAGCACAGATTTCCCTCAAATTGAGTTCGAGGTTGGAAATTAATATTGTGAGTTTGTTTGGGTTGGGCTCTCGAAGCCGGTCTTAAAAATTATGCTCATTTCGGTCTGAAAACAAAATTTTACTTATTATTGATGCTACTGCAACAATAAATGTTTGTTAAATTTTCATAAAATCTTATATAGCTTCGTTTGTATTGTTCATACGAAAATTACAAATAAACGAAAATATGTATTTTAAGAAAATTTTACTTACTTTTTGTTTACTTTACTGAAAGCAAACACTTTATGCCGTCTTTGGCCACACAAATTGATTGAACGCAAACAAATTAAATGCAATTGAGGCGCGATTAAAATTTATATCATTTATCACAATATTATAACCGCAATCACAGAGCCTTTGACAGCGCCGACGAAAAAAACAAACGCTACACGGCGCTAGTGTTGCGCACGGAGCCAATGTACGACTACGACAATTGGACGCTCAGTGTGGAATGATTTTTATTACAAGTTCAAGTTTTATGGTTATTATTGAGAAATAAAACGTTAAATTTCAGTACAAGAAGAAATAGTAAAATTAGCCGGCCCTTTTGTGCTGGAACGACCCATGGGCTATGTGCCGGTATATCTCTTAAACGATTTCCCTATCGACTTCTTTGTCTTATATGAAATGTAGAGGTTCAAATAAAAATGACGTCTATTAGCTGCATGAAATATTTCATGAATCGAGATTGAACGTGGATATGAGTTGAACTTCAACAAAACTGTAACTAAAAAGAACTACGACGAATAATAATGTCACCACGTCTCATATAGGCCACGTCTAGGCGGCTGCCTAACCGTGTAGAAATTTGAGTCGGGAAAAAGTACTGCCCCTTATCTGCCTTCCCTAGACAATATCAGGCCATGGTCAGGCCGTTCAACGTCCATCAGGTTTTCCATGTAACAGGTCTTAGGCCAGGCCCTGATCCGCCGTCCTCTTTTTCGGGAACTGATCAGGAACTGACGAGGAAAGGGATCGGGAAATCGCCGTGAAACTACGAGAAATGTGATAGGGTACTGCCAGGACCATGAGAAATAAACAGGCGGACGGATAGAGTAATAATCAGATTCTGGAAAAGAGCTTTTGGCGATATACCCCAGTAAAGTAAATAGTATCAGGTACTGAAACTTATTATCTCACAAGTACCAGCAAATCATAAGCGAATGTGCAAGCTGTCAGCATAGCCTTCTGGTTTGTGATATTACAACAGTCAAAGTCTTATCGTTGTAGGATGGTACCTTGGTTACGCGAAGCGTAACGGGTAATGTCTTCCTAGTCAAGACGTTGATATTGCCTGACAAGGTGACGTTGATTTTAAAAACCACGAACCACCTCCTTTATTTTTTGTCCTATCAAATAATTTGGTTGTTCGGTATGGTCAAATTAATACTTGTTGTAATACCATGATTTATGATGACCATTGCTATTCTCGTAGAATATTATCGATGAAAAAAAATTCTTGTAATGGTGAATCGAATTACAACAGATGTATCAGTTTCATCCAAATCAATTATAAATATCTTTGATGGGGTAAAGAGCAAAGGAGCTTTAGACAGTTCTTAGTGCTTCACTTTTCAGGAAATATTAATGTTCTGGCAGGCTATACATTACGTGAAAGTGTACTCGCTCGCTTTGTATTTCAGCCAGAACATTCTAATTTCTTAACATAGAGTGTAAGCCATAAAAAACGAATTTGTGATGGTTCTGGTATGTTCTAAAATTTTTCTTTAAGCTTCACTATAAAAATGACGATTCTATTACAGATCTGGGCAAGAGTACGATATCCGAGGTGCCAAGATTTGACGGTGAATTAAGGGTTATCGAGTAAAAATAAAGGAAATGTGAAGAGTGGTAAAAGTTAATATTTCGCTTATTTTGCGTTGAAATCAGAATTATTCCTTAGTTATCGAAAATGACGTTTTTGTTTAATTTGAAAATTTCAAGGAACATCAGGCAAGGTAACTTGCAAATATATAGTTTCAACAGTGTCTCAGAAGCCAAAAATGGATTTTAAAAACCACTACCATGTTTTCCTCGCTTATAGGTGCGACTAGACAGAGAGTAAAGTAGCACGTTTAATCGCTAGAAGTCAGAAGAGGGATTAAAAGTATACGGTTCATCCCTCTTCGGACTTGTAAGGCTCCAAGTTTATGTAAAATATACCGTTTAGTAATTCGGTGTAGTAGTTATATGGAACCATTCTTATTGTTATAAATAAATTAAGAATATAAATAAATAAAGCATTATAATCTCGGAATTTATGTTGAAAATAATATAAATACGGCGTTTAGTGTCCTTGGGGGGGCTCCGCTCCCTCCGCCCCCGCAAGGGTCCCTGCCCCTTAGCCCCGCCGGGGGGTTGCACCCCCGAACCCCTCGCGCTCCACCGGCAAACACCTTTCGCGTGCGACACACCTTCTACGTACATAGAATTTTCCCAATAGAGAAGCTCGGAAAAAATGGTGTACTTTATTAAGGCCTTATATACGCGATTTCGCCGATTTTCGAAGGTACTTTTCTAGACGCGATTGAAAAAAAATTACGCATATATTGACAACATTTTTTTTACAGATCATTTATGCACATGGTTAAGGTGATAGGGTATATATAGGTTAAGTATATGTAAACAAAAAATCTGAAATATTAACAAATGGCGGAGATATAACATAATAAAGCAATGTATGTTTTTTTGCGCGCGCGTTGATGGGGAAAGTTCTCGGTATCGATGTGGGCGTCTGAAAAAAAAATGAAAATATTTATAATTGCATAATGAATGTATCTTCAGTGTAAACCAACAATATTATAAAAAAATTATTATAATAAAAATTCGAAACTTAAAATTTTTTTACTCAATTTTCTGTCGGTATTTTATTTTTTATATTTTTTTGTGTCATTGAAATTTTTGTTTCTGTGGTTCACACGATAGGTGATGATACTAAGAATATGTTGTAAAAATTTCAAAGCGATCTGAACCTTCGTTCAAGAGTTAGAACTTTCACAAGGTTCAAAAAAGTGAATCGTGGAAAGACGGCTTTGAAGTTGGCGGTCGGGCGCGCCGCGCGGTATCTATTATAAATGCAATCTTACCTTATTTAATAGCATCCTGCGCTATATGTGGGGCCTTCCTCGGCATCTAAAACGTCTCCAGCATGTTTTTTGTCGTTTCTGGCGGCAATCCTTGCTTCCTTTGTTGCCTTTTCAGATTGAATTCCAGTGGCAGTAAAGCGTAATTCGTCCAGATGTTCGCAAGTCTCCATCGCGTTCGGCCCAATCGTAATACCAAGGTTTTTCATAATTCGGAGAAAGGCGACTGTTCCGTCGTTAAAAGTGCTAGCCGAAATATATGCGGCGATTTCAACAATCGTTAAACCACTCCATGAATTTTTCGGAGCAATTTTCTAAATCTTAGAATTCAAACACTCGTTATTATTTTGTGTGAAGCCTCTTAAACATCTCTCCAGTAACTCGTCGTTACTAAGTGCTTCATACACTGGTTTGATCGCTTCTGACACAGTTTTATCGAGTGCAGGCTTATGGGTATATGAGTCGAGCGTGTTTGCAGCTTCGGCTTGTCGCCACGTGCACCAACTTTCTTTGCCAGAAGGACAGTTGTCATGCTGAGGATTTTCATCGGTTGAGCACTTGTGATAATATTTTGCCCAGATTCCTTTCTTCATGTCATCGATAGACGTGCAATTATTTCTCACAGCCAATCCACAAAACACTGTCAATTCGTCAATCAATTCTGCAGTTAATTTGCCTCTTCCTCCGAGACCTTCTGTTTGTTTCTTGACGTTGCGGAGTCTGCTGCCCATTCGTTTTTGAACATGATCAGTGCATTCTCGTTTACGTATCATAATGTTCTCTCCATACGGATGGGCTTCTGTTATGTTCTTGAATGTTTTTACATCGCCATCTCCAACATAAGATAAATATTTTGTATCGTGTAAATCTTCAGATCTGCTGAACATTTCAACCATTCCATCTATCTCCATCTTTCCAGAACTTCCTTCGTGGTTACTTGTGCATTTATCTTCATGTTCTGCGTATCATTCTTCATATTCTTTTGTTCCCTTTTTTTCACTCCACGATTGGCAGGCCTTACAAAATGACGACTTGACGATAATGTCGACAACTTTCCCAGACAAAATTCCGATAAGTGTCGCAACACCCGGCAGCGAAGAAAAACCTCCTTTTCTCCAAGAACCATCCCCGGAGACGGCGATTCCATTAGCGTCTTTGGTGTTCGCGTTTTCTGCCGTTATTTTTTTTTCTTCGTCAGCTGCCATTCGCATAGACGAATCTGCAACTTCTTTGGCTGCATCTCGTATTAGTTTGGTAATTTTGTCGTAGAGCGTTTGGCTGAAGCATTTTGGGAGATCCATAATACCGCAGAAAATGTTCATTCCCCTCAATCCAACACCTAATATTCGCATAGCCAACGTGAAGGTGCGATTGATTTCGTAACAATAACTTTTAGGCGAAGGACTCGAACTTATCTCCTTTTACTCACACTTCTCGCACTTGATAACTAAGGTAAATCCCAATCCTCTAACTCGTGTTTCAGAGAGCTTGATGTCACTGTTACTAGTTTTGCACTTTACGAGAGAAGCAATTGCAGTGAACACGGATAGAAAATTTACGATTACGTAGCCATGTGCGCGGTCAATATCTACATCGAGTGCTGTCGACACTTTTAATTTTTTTGCAGACGCACTTGTGTTTAGTTCGGCTTCCGATTTTTTCGTATACTGATTGCCGTGAAAAAGACGTTTTTTTACGAATGCCTGGGCGTCCTCCCATGAATCGTGAACCCTTCCTATCTAAACTAGTATGGGTTTCTTCACAATCACTCATGTTAAAATATAACTGTCTCAGCTCACAATTTTGTCTTGCCTCTACAATGTCTCAATTCGGACTAAATAATTTTACTTCCTCCTCCTGGTTTTATGCTTCTGCCGAAACGAAAAAAACCGTTACTTTTATCGTAGACCAAACCGACAAAACCCGTTACCTTTACCGTTACACGATTCTATGTAGGGATAATAAGTGAACAATAGAAAAGGGTAGTTGCCGATCTAGCGCACCTGTCTCCGTATAGCGCGGCCGGTTACCGCCGCTACCCGCCTGCTTCTTTACAATTCTGTAAAGCTTAAAATATTCCTAACCGTTCAGGCTAATGGAATCAAAAATAAAAAAAATGAAAAATTTTGAAATTTTTCGCGTATATAAGGCCTTAAAGTATAACTTCTTGGGTTTCAGCCATATAAGAGAAAAACTTTTTGCCCTTCAGGAAATACTAAACAAATACTTTTTAAAGCTCCCCCGGTCAATTTCCATTATTTGTGATAAAATAAAGATATCGTACCCATGAGCCAACAACTATCGTTGAATTTTGGCGTTTTTCCAATTACCGTTAAAAGAGCTCATAATTCCTTAAGGAAGTCGAAACGGAAAATTTTTTATTCTTTAAATTCTCATTATCTTGGTTCAAATATCAAGAATCAACGGTCAAAATTTGGCGCCTCGGATATCGTACCATCCCCCAGATCTGTTTTGCAGTTGTGAAAAGTCTAACAAATCTGAGCAACAGAAAACAAGTATATC
This sequence comes from Ophion ventricosus, assembly GCA_963932345.1. Lineage (NCBI taxonomy): Eukaryota > Metazoa > Arthropoda > Insecta > Hymenoptera > Ichneumonidae > Ophion > Ophion ventricosus. The sequence goes on from OZ010717.1 coordinate 16,669,131, forward strand.
GCAATTAGAGGAAAATGATATGTATTTTGTTAAAATTCATTCCCATTATTGGGGTTCGGGATTTTTATTTACATAAAATAATATCCGTACAGGATGCCCTTAAATTTTATCGCGTGAATGTTTTTTCCTTTTTCGTGCATTTCTCTTTTTTACAACGTCGAGAATAAAAAAAATCTACGGTACACATATTTTATGCACATTCCATATTTCCAACGTTTTCCTGTGTACATATATGTTCACAAGAACATTTGCACGTCCGTCAGTAAAAAAAACCGCGAGTCAAACGTTGCTCTTCCTCGCTCCCTCGTCCTCCCATGTCACGCATCATATTTTACGGATGTCGAATATTAATTTACGTGATTAGTATGCGTCGGACGTAAACCGTACACGCTATACAAGCATAGAAGACACGTGACTTTAGGTTTGAATCTTTTCACGGAGTATATTGAGGCACTCGCATGCGGACTTTGTGACCAACACAGTGAGAGACGATGATCCCGAGTGGTCAGTATGCACTGATGATCTCGTGCTTGGACCTTGAATTTCTCCCGAATCCAACGAGATACAGATTTAATGTATGAAAAATGAACTGACTGGCCTTGCTCGATACAAAGAGCCAAAGCGGGAGACCGGCATACGACGATGAATAAAAAATGTTTATCAACGTTAATTTGAACGATGAAAAAATTATAATAATGGAAATAAACAAGTTTAAAGTAGGCATATCCGAATACATGTAATTTATTGCGCAATGTCGATGCAAGGTATATATCTAAATCATGTGCACCATATGATAATGGAGACTCGGAAGTACATGAAACAAGGTTGTCTATTACTGAGAGATATGATTTGTTTGACTCGACTAAATGCGATATTTATTCAACTTAAATGGTGTTGAATTTTACGCATACTCGACGTTTTAAACAAACTTTTTGTTGCGTGTAAAATTCGGAAGAATCGTTTATTCAAGTTAAATAACTTTTTTCCGCAGAGTATTTATTCATCTACTAAGTGATTTTTTAGATTGGAATAGTTGTCAAGTAGGTTGACTGAGAGTGCACCGTGCGTCAAATTCCAAGCAGGAACCACGTGCTGCGTAATGATCCCACACGAGTAACGTCAAAAACTAACGTCCGTAATTTGTTATAAAATTCAGCTACTCATTTTTATTTTAATTAGTCATTTCGAATCCGTATATACGAACTCTAACAGCAAAAATATTTTTCGAAGAAATGAATGATCTGCTTAAGGTAGTGATCTCGCCACAGTCACGTTGAAAAGTTTATTCTCCGCCCAATCGATGAAAGCTTCGAAATATTGCGAAATATTCTTATAGTGTAGGTTGTACATTTTATCGGGATGTAAAAACTTATAAAGTAATGATGAAAACGCCTAATATAATGTTTACCTAACCCTCACTTTTGTTTAAGACTATCCATTCCGGCTACTAATACGTAGGTACTTTGCGTATACGGATATGCACACACTACTGTAATCTTGTTCCATTCTGCTCCAGTCGCTTGTGGCGCTAGCGTCGCTAGACAATACTTAATTAAAATCGCTATATCTCTGAAACTAGACGGTCAAAATTCATGATTTTTTTTTACCCACTTCGTCATATGTTCCTCTGTAATTGAGAATGAAAAAAAAAAATTTGTAGAAAAGTTTCGAAGTTATTGCGTGAAATGTGAAATTTTCCAATGCTCCCCATAAGAACACGTGTAAAACCGGAACGATGAATACTTTTGACATTTTTCAGTTAATCATTTAATAGTGTCCTGAATGAGTCCTCAAAAATTAAACAAAAATCTATAGAAAAACGCCTTGGCGAGACTACTACGTTAAGTTAAATATATCATTTCACTACACCAATTTAAAAAGCCAATTCAATTGAAATGGAATAGCATTAGAGCTACACACAGCATTTTCCTGAAAGAGAGTTATACTCCATTGAACCATTTAATGGCAGTAAAAGTATTATTCCATAGAATACATAATACAAAAATCAAGTATGCCAGAATTCCGCCAACATTTAATTTGATTCACACAAATCATTTTTCTCCATGCTTATATATCTATACATAAAGCAAATGTATACATAATTACGATCACGATATACGCCCACGCATCTTCGAGCATTACAGGGCCTGATGAAACGATGTGAACAATGTACAGAAAATCCAAAACATATGAAGCATATTTCTTACCTTCGGGTCACTTTGTACTAAGACCGGTGGCAACACCGTGGTACGCGACGCGCTAATCATCGTCATAAATTCACCATGATGATCACGAACGTCAAAAGTCTCGAACATGATCGCTATTAACTAAGGCAACGTTCTCTCTTCGCGCGCGTGTAACTCCGAACATTATATCTATAGCATTTGTTACCTCATCTCTCCGCTATATATATGTATATATTTCATATGTGCTCTCGTGTGTATAGACCTGAAACTCACGCGAACTTATCGAATTTAACCTGGAGCTATCCAGCTCTTTTTTTTTTGCATTTCTTTCATCTCTGTTCTATTGACTTTGGATGAATGTCCGCTGGACGAACGAGTCTCTTGTATTACAGATCTTATATATACTACGGCAACATTTCTTGTATGAATAAAAAAAAAGGATTCAAGATCATTCCTTCCAAAAGTATATTCTTGAATGGAGTTTACTCAGAATAAATGCTAATGTTCGCTACAGGTGATTAGCGTTTGTGTGCGAAAAAAAAAAAAAAAAATTTCTCAAATAATTCAAACAGCGATCGTTTAGTTGTCATGACAAAATATTGTCTAATGAGCTTTTCATGTATACGACTATCTTATTGATCAATACATACAATAGGTATTTTAGCCTAATGACGTATGTTTCTGTCTGGCTCACAGATTTATCTTGTTTTATTTTCAGGCTCCACCGCGCCAACGCCGTCTGGCTAACATCAGTGTCGGATTCTTTGCTTCCGAGCCAAGGACTTCTTCGAAGGATTCCCGCATAGCTCGAACAGAAAGGACGGAACGAGCGAGAAAAGAACGTCGGCAATGAAGTTCGAGGATGGAAAATGTGTATTAATCAATGTTGAACATTAGAAAAGATAATAATTTAATGAAACCAGTGGTGTGTCATAATCAGAAACGACGGTAGCGGTGGGAAAGAGAGAGAAAGAGAGAGAGAGAGAGAGAGAGTGTGTGTGTGTTTGTGTATGTGTGTGAGATTTTGGAAAGAGCCGTTATGTCGTCGAGTGGTGAATTCTCGACACTGTCGAGTGGTGAAGCAACTGGTACGGGCGACGATTCTCTGCCAAGTTCGCGAGAAGCCACTGCCGAGGCTGCCGGTTCCGGTGGCTCGTTCGTACCTCTCCGCGAGTTCCTGGACAGATTTTCGTTGCCGCGGGTTGTTCGGGTCGAAGGAGGCGGCGGAAGGCCAATTTTGTTGTACAAACAGCAGCAGAGATCGCTAAGAGTCACCGCGACTCTACTCATGCATCGTTATCGTCACGACGTCAAGGTGGGACCGGAAATCGTTATCCCCGAAGGTTACCCCGGTGAGTTCTCTTCCCGACATAACCATTTTACTCAAGCCATAAATATGTATTTATACATATAAAACCGTTGCGTGGCTGACTGACATCTAGACAACGCACAGCATTAAACCGCGGAGAATAGAAACATGAAATTTGGAAGATATGTTTCTTAGAAGGTGTAGAGGCTCACTAAAAAAAGGATTTTTCGAAAATCAACTCTTAAGAGGGTGAAATGGGGTGTAAACCTTTGTATGGAAAATTGTATTGCTTGAATGAATCAACTGGATACTTGGTATAAATATTCTTTAAAACAAATAATAAAACGCATATTTTAGGATTTTTTAAAATAATCCCTCATCAGGGGTGGAACGGGGTGTTGAAGTTTGTTTGGGAAAAACGATTTTCCTTCTTTTATTTCAATTAAATTCGGAAGATATGTTTCTTAAAAGGCGTAGAAGTGCACTAAGAAAGGATTCTTCTCGCATGGTCAACTTTATGTGGGCTGATCGAGAGTATCGAGTGCCCAAAACTTAAATGTGCTTGCCGAAGACCATAAATCATACAATGTTGTCTACAGAACTATATTGCAAAGCCATCTAGTTATGTAGACAACAATTTCATTGTGCGATAGTGCACTGCAAATCCATGCGTGTTATTTGTTACACGTAAGGTGTGTAATTTTGCGAATTAACATGTGTGAATGCTATACACAACTTAAGGTAGTAGTCACGCCAAGACGTTTTTCTATAGATTTTTTTTTATCTTGAGAACTCATTCAGGACACTATTAAATAGTTACCTGCAAAATTTCAAAAGGATTCACCGTTCCGTTTTCGAAATATTGGCAATCAAAGATATCATGGTTTATACACGTGTTCTTATGGGGAGCAGTGGAAAATTTCACATTTCACGCAATAACTTCGAAACTTTTCTACAGATTTTTTTTTTATTCTCAATTACAGAGAAACATATGACGAAGAGGGTAAAAAAAATCATTAATTTTGACCGTCTAGTTTCAGAGATATGGCGATTTAAATAAAGCAATGTCTAGCGACGCTAGCGCCACGGAGTGGCTGGAGCAGAATAGAACTAGATTACAGTAGGGTGTGCATATCCGTATACGCAGAGTATCTACGTATTAGTAGCCGGAATGGATAGTCTGATACAAAAGTGAAGGTTAGGTAAACATTATATTAGGCGTTTTCATCATTACTTTATAAGTTTTTACATTCCGATAAGAAGTACAACCAACATTATAAGGATATTTCGCAATATTTCGAAGCTTTTATCGATTGAGCGGAGAATAAACTTTTCAACGTGACTGTGGTGAGACTACTACCTTAAAACAACGATCTTATATGTGTTATAGAGAATTGAACACACATTTCATATGTATTTTCAAACACTTGAACCGCATTAAATTTCAACACGTCACTGCTGTCTTATTCAAAACATGCAACCCGCGTAAATGCACATATTGGTACGTTTAGATATCAAATGAATCTTAAACAATGCATTTATGTGTGTTGCAGTAAAATTAAGCACATTGTATGCGTATTTGTAAACAGTGGATCCGCATTAAGTATATTAAAATTTACATCTTAATTTTAATCAATTTGATACAAACATGACGTAAATTTTTAAATATTTGATACTTATTTAAAAGGAAGTAATCTAACAGGGCTTGTTAATTAAAATATGACGATTAAAAATACATTATCGTATTAACATCTTTCTCTTTATCTCTCTTACCCCCCCCCCCCCATATTTCACGTATCCCTTCGAAGATCTGTCTACTGTCTTATATATATACGTATATGGTTATGTTTGAAAATATCTATATCATGATATTTGATAAAACTCGAATTATCACAATGACATTAACGAATTGATATAGTTTACGTGATACAAGAAATGATTACAGATTAGACTTTCGTCTGTTGTGCCATATGTCCGATTAATCAAAAAAATACTGCAAGCACTCGATAGCATAGCGGCAGCGTGCGTAATATAGGCGGTTAGGTTGTGGGTGCGATTCCATGTGTAGACGAAATGTTTTCTTAAAAAAAAAAATCTCCGGAAGATTGGGAATGAATGATTATAATAAAAAATCATTGATGTCGAATTTCGAGTTAAGTATTTCTTTGTATTTTGGATATTATGAAATATTCTATGCATTTAGTAGACGGGCTGTGATGTCTTGAACGAATACGCATGCAGTGTGTAAAAAAGAATCAAATAACACACCAAATATGCAAAGAAATAACACACTTTAGTGTGTAATTCAAAACACAAAAAGCGAATCCCGAAATTACGCATTTGGAAATGTGTAAAACGTGATCAGATGTAGCTGTGTTAGTACAATACACTTGTATTTGCAGTGGTGAGTTGAAGGTTGGTATCTTTATACTACTATTTCATTAATTACCATATCTTACCGCAGTCAGTCAGTCTACCACCTTGTCTGAGAAATATGACACTGTACCTTTTTTCTTTATTTCTTACTTGTTTTCTCTCTTTGTTTATCTTCTCTCTGGATCAAGTCCGATAGTCCATGCAGACGAAATGACCGGCAAAAGCTAGTCGAATATACTCACGGAAAGAGCCCCAGATTTCTCGACCGGTTACTCCTCCAACGATTCTTTTTTTTTTCTTATCCATATAGACTCACACCCAACGATTTACCGCCTGCGTAATAGATCACGCCGTGATGTGTGATACACGAAGAGAAACATTCCGCATACCAAGTGCGTGAAATTAGAAGCTACAAAATTTTCCTCGACTCCTGTTTGCACGTGTGTGTACCGCATATGTGCATGGTGCAATTTATCTTGCGGTTCGATGATATGTCCGACTTTCTCCTAATCGCAATTACGACTTGCCTCGTCAAGTAGCGATTTTTATCAGTGCTACGCGTGCTCAGCTATATTTGTACGGATCTATGAGTGTGCCTAGCGCGAACGTATCTGTATGTGTGAGTGTTGTACGTTCCACTTCGCCGCGTTGTATTACGCCTGCGTTTGCAGCCGGTTCGAGCTTCGGTCTAGCGGGTGATTTTCACACGGGTGGATGCATCGGTAGCCCGAGCGTGTATACCGCAGTCTTACCGCAGAGCGCACACAAGCCGTCTGCGCAATGTACGAACTCGAAGATCGTACATGATCAGCAGCGTGGATACTTGTGTCCAGTAGTTTTAATGAGACCGTTATAAATATAGCAGCTTTTGTAATACTGTTGCAGAACTATGCTATGGTGTACTTGTCGATACAATAACAGAGTGTGCAGAGTGTGTCAACGTCGTGGATTGCCAGTACGTGTTGTTTATTGCTGCAAGCAACGCCAAGGAGCATTCAAAACTTGGATCGGTATCGAAATTCTCGATAGCATGCCCTTGGTTCGAGAAGTTTCGATATCTATTGTCTCCCACTACGCTCCTCGTGTCATGGGGGAAGTACAGACCCAATCACATCGGCGCTCGCCGTTTCCCTACCACGCTGTGCGACATAGTGGGGAAGTCGCTGACTCAATCACAGCGACGCGCGCAATTGCTGCGGCTGCGCAGACTCCAGTATGCAGCGCGGCTCGGCCCAGTGGCGTTCAGCTGAAGCTTCACGGAATTGGGGCGGCACGTGTCAAGATGAACTGGAAATGAAAGTTTGAAAATACGTTTTTTTATGGGAGCAATCTAGAATACAATGAAAGCTTGCTATATATTAGTCTATATTATTGAATGAGCAACAATTATGAGTCTGTGTGCTGGTATGTTTGTAAATTTTACTTTGAGAACGCGCCAAAGGATTTTATTGAAAGAAGATGATTTACCGTTATCGATTGCGTAAAAACGATTTAGCTAGGTTTCTATTTCGAGAAAACACATTTGGGGGTTAAATAATTAAAATTATTTCTACGCACTGAAAATGAGTTCGAGAATTTTGGTAAGCTGGAGTGGTCAGCCGTTTCCGAATACGCCAAAACGATTTAGCTAGGTGTCAACTATGGATAACTTTATTGCGTGATAACACGACGCCAAAGACCCGAAAAAATTGGAGCAAGCTTAGAAATTTGTTGAGCTTAAAATAAGATTAAGAAAATTGTATTTGAAAGACTTTCGTGTACATGTCTTAAAGTCTATCGAAGCACTTTAAAAAAATTTACCAAGTGGCGCGGAGTAGCTTCGTAAATGTAAGTTGCGCCAGGTTCTTCACGATTCGTGGCACAAATACTGAAAATTTCGGCATTGCATGAAAATCAAAATTCTATTCTGTGGAGGATTCAATTGAAGAGAACTCTCCAAAATGTAATGCGAACAGAATAAAATTCATTTAGGTTATGCGTCAAGCAAATTTAAAAAAAAATGTATTTGCGGGAAAAATACGTCTAGCGGTTTACTACCCATTGCTTTGGAGTTGACAGTGAAAATTGTGTAGTTAAATAGTATTTTTTTCGATATCAGTTGCACATTTCCTTAAGATCTTAAGATATGATTACCAGCTAAAGAAGTTTTTTACGACCCTCTGGAATAGTGTGACGACTTAAGAGTGTCATATAGGCAGATTTATTTCTACTAACTATTAATATATTATCACAAAAATGAATCATCTCTGACTCGTCTTCCCGTGACGATGTTTGTTGGGGAGTCCCTAGATCCTACCATTTCCTTATAGGAATTTGATATGAACGCTTTTCTTAGTCTCCATTGGAATCCAAGTGGATTCCGCACTGTTCCCCGATGAACGCCGTTTGAGAATTATTACCATGTTCGAATCGTAAATATATGAATCCGATGCGAAGACCCATTGGATCCCTATCAGGAAGTGGGGCAAGTATGGGAATCCAATTGGATCCCAACGATAAGTTCTGCATGGATTACGTTATGCATCTTCATTATTACGATTTAGCTTTCCAATGTATGCAAATAACATGGCAAAATATAAACTATGTATAATAATAACAGAAAAAAAAGTTCCTCGGTAGTTTTTGTCCAAATTGATGGTTGGCTTGTGAAAAATTCGGTATTTTCTGTCAACAAGATTTGTGTCATATTTTCCAACATCCCAGCGATCAAGAGTTAAAGCTTGAGCCTTCGTGAAAAATCGAAGGCTCAAGCTTGTTGCTTGCAGCATCGAGGCGAAAATCCCATCAACCGTCTATAGACCTATAAATAGCAAAGAATACAACAACGTTGTGGCTTCTGCTCCATTGACGGAATATACATCGTAGGTTGTTATTCACGGTATACGGTCACGGGGTGGCTCAGGTCAAACTCGGAGCTTCTTTGCTTGGAGAAAAAAAAAGCTCATAAATAGGAAATATTAGCGTGTTCCGTATTACACGCCGTCGAGGCGGTTGCGAAAGGCCAACTATACGTAAATTTATATAAGCGAAACTTGTACTCGTTGCGCAGAGGGGTTTGTAACAAGAGGTTGAACAACCACGCGGGTGCGATCGGGGAGAGAACATTCCCCTGATCATCGTAACTCTCACTGTATATATATATACACACATACATATATATATATATATGGTTCTCTGTACGTACGCACATCGATCACGTCCAGGCGCGATGATCGATCGCACTCTCGCGAATCTTATCGGAAATTCGATCTCGCGGCACTATATTTAGTACATGAATGTACATATGTATGTATATGTATGTAACTCTTCATCGTAGCACGATTCAACAAGGTGACGTGCCGAACGTATAGTCGAACTCAGGAGAATATAACAGCTCCGTAAATAATTTCTTTATTCATCCGAACACGATATATGTATATGTATATATCTTTTTCTCTATGTCTCGCATGCTTCGTCGTTTATGTATACGGTCGTGAGGATAGAGCGACGTAGCGGTCTCGGTCTTTCCTTTTGCCTTCCGCCTATTTATTGGTCCGTGTTGATTGGCATCGAAGCAGACTTAATGCCACGGTCAGACTGCATCTCAATTCAAGACGTCCTCTTGCGAGCAAACTTCTAGTGCCGTCACGTACTCATAATCTTCAACGAGCCTTGCATGAAACGGTACGTCGATGTTCCTCTAAAAGAAATCCTGAGTAGAGGAAATAAAAAATGCCCATTTTCCAGCATACACGGAAATCTCAGTTGGATCGATCGTCAAAAATTTGTAAAACTTGTGGCCATCTTCATTGAGGCCGTGTATCACCACGCTCCAACAACTTCGACATTTTTAACCATAATTTTGATTAAATGATACAATCAATTGAGATGGAATTTATTGTGTGCATGCGATATTGTTGCAGAAAGAGCCTGACGGTCGAAGTTTTTCCAAATTTTGAAGAAAAAAAAACTTCACATATTCTATTTATCATAGGATGGATTGTGAATTACTAACTGATGCACCGAAATTCATGCACATTCCAAGACCATTAGACCATAAACTACGAATAGTGCGATACCGTCGTGACCTCCGTTGAAATTCCGCAGCATGTGATCAATGGTATTAAGGACTATGATTGCATTTCCATTTTATTATAGTTGCATTTCATTCCATTTAAGAGGTTGAAGCGTTACCCACAATCAAAGATTTGAAATATATGAGGCATTCCACGCCATTTCATCTAGCCCGTGACCCCGACCATTTTTGATTTTCCTCTTTTCTTGTTTGCAAAATTTAGCCCCATAAAACGAATATTCACACCAATTTTTAGATTTTTATCTCTTTTTTTTTAGGAGTTATAATTTTCCGAAAAATGTCGATTTCGGAAGTTTTGAAAACGTTTAAACGCTGATAACTCCTGAACTAATTGAGATATGGACAAACGTCAATATATATCTATATATATATTTTTCATTTTGAAGCATACTTTCATGAAAAAATAAGAAAAGAATTATCATTTTTACTTAACCACGTATTTTTTGCTTCGAAAGTGGATACTATTTTTTTTAAAGATGATTGCCATTTTTTATATTTTTCAAAAAATTGTCCAAAATAGAGTGACCTATTCTATGATTTTTAAGCCTAGTCTCATCGTGGGCCCATTTTTGCTTCTATTTTTTTCGAACTATATTTTTAAAATTTAACCATATATTAAAACAGGAATTAATAATTTCTCTTTTAATAATTCAAAAAAATAGAAGGAAAATGGACCCACGATGAGACTAGTCTTAAAAATTATAGAATGGGTCACTCTATTCTAAACAATTTTTTTAAAAGAATAAAAAATGGCAATCATCTTTAAAAAAAATACTTTCCACTTTCAAAGCAAAAAATACGTGGTCCAGTATAATTGATAATTTTTTTCGTATTTTTTCACGAAAGTATGCTTCAAAATGAATATATATATATTGATATTTGTCGATATCTCTATTAGTTAACGAGTTATCAGCGTTTAAACGTTTCCAAAACTTCCCAACTCGACATGTTTTTGAAATGTATAACTCCCTAAAGAAAAAAGATAAAAATCTAAAAATTGGTATAGATATTCCTTTCATGGAATACAATTTTACAAAAAAAAATCAGGAAAATCAGAAATGGTCGGCGTCACGGGCTAGGTGAAATGGCGTGGAATGCCTCATATATAGTTTATTGCCCAGACTATACTGAGTCGTTACGAATTTTTTAAAACATTTTGACTACGAATCACCAGAGCTACAAATAGTTTAATCTGTGTCATTTTACGTGTGGTCACATGGGCAAGACGTTCACGCTACAGATGACGTAATTTTTTTGGCTATTAGCATCAAAATAAACCATTTCTCGCAACGGATTAACGTAAACTAAATCTTTGTAATTATTCAGAAGAAAAAAAACCCATCTTGCCAATCGAAAACTATATACATTCAATATTGAACCATCAAGGTGTGATAAAAGATTACAAATCGCTTTAATCGATTAATCTTTTTAATATTTTTAATCCGTTTAATCAAATAAAAGACTACGACTCATTTATAATAATCAATAATATTATACTTTTTCAAGCTGGTAGTAACACAACATTTTTTTCTTTCTCACGTAATAAAAGTATAAAAATGCATAATTTTTCCCTTTAATTATATATTTTATGAAAACTTAGCATCTATAGAATAAATCTACACCTCGTATGCATTTTTTTTTAGATTTATTGAGAAAAAAAACTCATAAACCCTCATTTGACTCAACTGGACCAACCTCCTTAAAACGAATACTTGTTCTTTAATTCTTCAATATATTATTATTAACTTGCAATAAATCAAAACAATAAAATAGCATAAACTAGATAAAAGGCACAAATATCGATATTTTGCGAGAGAGCTCTTAATAAAAAGTTTAAACGCGTAAAATGTTCTCGAATTTTCTATGGTAACTTTCCGAAACGTGTCGACCACGTGACGTACGAGCAGCAGTCATTGAAAGTGAATGATTCGAAATGCGTAATCGAACTTCGATTGACCTGACGCATGTCACTCCGACATGCGTAACCGAACGATAAGCGGAGCTAAAAAGTTTCACTTTTATGAAGAAGAAACACATTACTTCTAGCGATAGACATTTTTTACTAGCAATCTTTGCCAGTGATTTCTACAAAATAAAATCACTCGCACCGACCGTACATGGAATTATGTACATATTATATCACTGAGATACGTTACGACACGCCAACAAAAAAAAAACCACAAGGAGAAAAACTTGATTTTTTTGCCTGCTTTCAACTTCACGAGAATACTACCTTATTTACTTTAAGCTTGTAGCGCATCACACACGATTCCACGAAGCGAGAGTTTCTCTCACGAGATAGGACTCGCCGATTTTCCCAGGTGAGAACGAAAACACAACTAGCCTGATCGTAGGATTCTCGAATACGAGAGGGAATTAAGTGGGGGGGGGGGGGGGGGGTACATGTGTTAAGTTATACTAGCACGCATAGCTCGCATCTTGCATCACCGGATAGTCGCTACGTGCGTGAGACGCATCTTATTCAGGTGCATCTGACACGCGAAAGTACCTCGTGCTTCGCGTCCCAGAAGCGTGGGAGTAACCTATTTTTAAAACGGCGCATTAAGCTATCCAATTAGTTTCCGGTTTGAGGAGTATTGACTATTTTGTTGACGAATATGAGATTTTATGACTATGACTTTTTCGCGACGTAGACGTGCACTAAAAACTATTCGATGTATATCGAATATACAGGGTGGACCACGCGACGTGTGCACCTCTTTTACGACCATAATATGCGTTGCACAAAAAAATGTTTTATACAAAAGTTACATGGTTTATAAGGCTACACTATGTGGTGCATTTATTTTTTTTATAGGTGGAGGCGCTTCGAAGATTTGAAGGTCAACTTTATTTTTTCAAATGGAATGCTATATTTTTTATAGCGTAATATGATGGAGTATCGAATTCTGAGTAAAAAAGTATAGACCTTTATTAGCCCTATAGTTAATAGCTAACGAGTAATTTCACTTTATTACTTTAAAATTTTCTTCACGTAATATCAAGCTGGAGATTCAAATCTACTACAAATTTCTGAATGGCAGTGTTTACATCACAGTGTTTATCAATATGAACACATTTACCACATCACACACACTTATCATGATTCACAATCTTATCAATGATTGTAATCCAGTATTAAAGTATCCTTCGGTGATTGTGCGTGATTATTATCAGAAAGATAAAAGTGAAAATGAATGAATGAATCTCCAACTTTTTTAACATTGACAGATGCTTGTCGCAAACCATTCCATTATAAATAATACTTCGAATTAAACGAATTACAGCAGCGATCGAAATGGCTTGCTGATTTCATGGTATATGATGAGTTGAAAAAACGTTCGTATGAGAATCTTGATAAAAACTGATATTCTTGCTGAGACAAACCTTAATACCTTCAAGAATGTTAGAAAAAATTAGATTAAAAATTTAGAAAAAAAATATAAAAATATTACCACAATGGGTTTGGCGGGAAAAAATGCTAAATGTAGCATATTTTTTTTACAGCATGCCCCATATATATATATATATATATATAAAAGACAGTATTTAGGTCTTCGAAGGATTTTATACGTGCAATAGGGTGGTGGGGAGTGGGATGAGAGAGAGAGGGAGAGAAAGATTGCAACACGATAATGTATTTTTAATCGTTATATTTAAATTAACAAGCCCTCATCGGTTGTCATTTAAATAGGTATTAAGTATCTTAAAATTGATATGTCTCGTTATTACTATAAATTACATTAAAATTGACATGTAAATTGTAATGTACTTAGTGCAGATCGACTCTTTATAAATACGCTCAAAATATGCTTAACGTAACTGTAACATACATAATTGCATTGTTTAAGAAACATTTAGAATTTAAATGTGTAAATGTCTGCATTTACATGTGTTGCATGTTTTGAACAAAACGTGTGGAAATTTATACGGTTCAAGTGGTCCAAAATACACATCAAATGTGTTCGAATTTTTCACAACATACATAACTGCGTTGTTTTAAGTTGTGTATCGCATTTACACGTGTTAATTCCCAAAATTATAAACCTTACGTGTAACAAATAACACACATGGATTTACAGCATGGTCAATAGGTATTCAACGTCGAAGCTTTAATCAGTTCTATCACGTCGTCTGCGAGAAAAGGAAATATGAAAATGTATACACTGACAGTAGCGGACGTGCTTTCAGTGTGCCGCTACGTCGATGTCCTATTGTGAGCCGCATTGGCCTGGGCCAATACTTGTATAAGTGACTACCTACAATCAGTGACGTATATTGGGTTGCGCGCTCACTACCAATCGGCTGGCAGATTGACCAAATTTCCGAGGGCAGCACAACTGAAACTCAGTAAAATGCACATACTATTAGGGTATGTCTCAGGAATTAGAAAGAACGAAGCAACTAGAAAGAAGTAGAAAGAACGAAGCAACAAGTATCAGCTGAAAATAAACGGAGCAGGACTTCAATACTAGTCCGAGAATAAACGAACATCAAAAATAAGTGCCAAGAAAAATAAGTCCAAAGTGTACATTTTTTTTCTCTAAACCGATGGTAACTTTGAAGCTGCGTTTCCATTAACCCTAGAACTCATGACTCATTTTTTTTACCGTCAAATGCGTGATTGGGGTCTATATGCACCCCACGCGTTTCTTTATAATAAAGTCGGTTCTAAAGGGATAAACGGACTTTATCATGCATGAATTTCTTCGTTTTTTTTCACAAGGAAGAGCATGGTGTGCGAGCCATCTGATGTAATTAACATTTAATTAATGAAAAATCCATTTAAAGACCGAAAATGGAAAAGATCCGCAAAAACCTCATTTTTTAAAATAAAAATTGTGGTGGGAACGGACTCCAGTCATCAGTTTCAAGGAAGTTCTAAAGTTCTAAGGTTCTAAAGTTAAGTTCTAAGGGTCTAAGGTTAAGTTCTGTTATCGAAGAGTTACGTGGGTTTGGAAGCCAAAAAAAGCATATTTTCTCTATTTTTTAAAAATATAACATATAAATTATTGTATTTAAAATGTTAAGTACATGAAAGAGCAACATTTCAACAATATTAAAAAAAAAATTCATCCTAATATTTGGAAAATTCAGCCGGTGGGACCTGGTTTCCGGAGACCCCTTAAAAAAAGTATCCTCGTAATGGTCAGGATAATTCATGACAGCTTTATCTGGAATTAGAAAACCAAATTTTTCTTGTTAGTAGATAAGTATAGCTCGTGATTGAATGAAGGATTTAAAAAAAAATTGAAATTTGAATTTTTTGCAGCGTTTTGTGCAAAATAGTTCAATTTTTGGTACAATTTACACTACGTCTTGTATAATAAAATTAGTTGTAATCGAAAAAGAAACCTTCGTTCAATCACTAGTCAATGCTATTTTCAAGAAGTGTGCAAAATTCCAATAATATCGGTGCATTAGTTTTTGAGAAATCGTGTCCATCGACTTCAAAAATAGTGTTTTGAGAAAAATGCGTATACCTGCATCGCTCCCGGCCGGTCTTTCCCAACGGGGGCAATTCCCAAAGGCTCTCTCTCTCTCTCCTAGACTTTTGCTCCGATTGACTTAAAACTTTGGGAGAATATTCTAAACATATTGCACTATTAGATAATAAAATTAAAAAATTGTTTTTTTTTAATTTCCAAACCCACGTAACCCCTTAAGAATCCTTGAAAATGTATTGTTGAAACGCTCGATCTACCTTTGATCAGTTATTCCAAAAATTAAATCGCTATTATAGATATTGCGAGTAAATCCTTTTATGAAAGAATCGATGACAACTCTTAGGACATTTATTGATGCCTATCCCTTGATTCATCGCGCACGGATAAAGATGCATCGACAAATGAGAGATCAAAAGTTCCAGAATGATTCGGTTCATAAATACAGTGAAGTGCGGTATAAAAGGTGTAGCTTGGTGCGCGAAAATGTACCGAGTAAATTGTAATCCACCGGATCTGCATCATATATTCAAGTCACGGATTGCTGCTTTCACCATCCCAAGAGCGTAACTTGGACAATTTTACGTGCAGAGTGCCGTGAATTACGCCCATTCGTACTGCAGCCATCTTTATATTCATTGTTATACACGAATATGGGTATCTGTATGTAATATTTCGTCGGGGCTTGCAGTACCCCGACTTGACGTACGTACTTGTAAAGCGAGTATCCTTCTCTCTACCCCGATGTACGTAAAGCCCCTGGTCGAAGCAATACAAAAGTTACGCGAACAGACAGCGACCTCGCAAGGGTACTAGCTTCACAATGGCAACGGGCTGCAATATACCTATACACGTTGATCGTGTGTTGGTAAAATCAAAATTACAATTGATGCAATAAGTAACTGGTGCGAATATGAACCACATCATTGATTTTGCCACATTCTCTCACGCAGACATCGATTACGAGAATGCTACCGGCAAATTGCATTCATAAAATCACACTCGCCAAGTCTGAATGACTTTAAACATTCGTACGTTATACTGTGACCCTGCACTGCAAATCCATGTGTGTTGTTTTAACACAGCTACATGGGTGACATCATGGTCACTTTTGACACATTTCCGAATGTGTAATTTCGGGATTCGCTTCATGCGTTTTGTATTACACACTTAAGTATATTATTTTTATGCAAATTTTGTGTATGATTTGATTATTTTTATACACTGCAGGCGTGTTGGTTCAAGGCATCAGAGCCCGTCTGCTAAATGGATAGAATATTTAACAAATTCAAAGTAAAATTAATTACTTAACTCGAAATACTACGTTAATGATTTTTTATTATAATTCGTCATTCTCAAAAATCCGGAAACGATTTTTTTGTTTTGAAGAAAACATTTGGCCTGCACATGGAATCGAACCTACAACCTACCTGCCTATACTACGCACGCTGCCCCTACGCTATTGATGCTTGTAGCATGCTATTGTTTCATCGCAGATATAACATAACAGACGAAATTAATTCCTATAATTATTTATTGTATCACATAAATTATATGAGTTAGTTAACCCTTCATTGTCACCCTGGGCAGAATCGACCCATCGATCAATTTTTGGCGTAAATATATAATAGTTCCCGGCTTCGAATGGAACTATATTCACCATCTTACCTGGAATTTGAAGTATCCTCATACCATAAAATTTACCTTCTTCGCATGTCGGAATAAATACCTTTTTTTGGAACGCGCACTATGCTACTATTTTTTCCCAAAAGTAACATATCTAAGGGGTATCATGTCCAAGTTTTAGGTAAACATGTTGAAAATTCAAGGAACTATGATTTTTTTTTAGCGAAAAAGTGTATTTTTTGCGTTTTCACCTCTTTATGAATTTTTTCAACACGTCGCCATTTCATTTCTTATAAATAAACTTTTCGTACATCAACTAGAAAGTTCAAAGCATTCTTCGTAATTTTTTTAACTACTTCGGACGGATAGTTTGGTCACAATACTTTTTTGAAAACAGAGGGGTATAATCGACCCAAGTGTGACCACGAAGGGTTAATGTCATTATGATAATTAGAGAGTTTTATCAAATATCATGATATAAATTTTATCAATCATGACCAATATATATATATATATATATATTAGGGTGGCCCAAAAAAAAATCCGTATTTTTCGCATCGAATCGCATTGAAAAGCATCGAATCGATGACTTTCAGGAATAATGTTTTCCATGCGGAAATTTAGGGTTTGGGTTTGGCCCACATCGATTTTAATTAACTTTTTTTAGGGCTATCGGGTCTAGTTCGGAAGTCTTATAAGAATGCTTAAAGGGTGGTCGGATTTTTTCACTAAAGGCCCATATATTAGCCTTATTACTAAATTATTCAACGAGAGTTATTCAAGCTCGGAAAATTGTTGGTTTGGAAGAAGAAAAATTCAGTACAGCAACAATCCAAAGCTAGTATTTTCATCAGTTATTAAATAGTCCTTCGATATTATATTTCCAGAATTTAAGATGGCGAATCAAAATTCAAATAAATATTGGATTTACACATGTGGAAAGTGGCACATATGGAATCAAATTCGGATTCAGCGATGGAAAAAGCTTCAAAATACGTATCGTCATACGAGAAGAAGTTCATTTTTCAAAGACCAACTTTAGAAACGTTTCGTGCCTAACAACGTTTTGTTCGGGTCTCCTAATAGCATCTTCAATTGGTATGATTACTCAAGTTTTTCTAAATTTTACCAGCTCTTTACGGCAGCCAAGCTTAAGCCCTCTGAGGCGCCAAGTTTTATTTGGCTTGCCCTGACATTTTATCACATCGGATCATGTTTAATTTCTGTTTTGAAGTAGAGGAGTACACACAAGTGAAAACAAATCGAATCCTAAATAAGACTATAGGTTCATATTGCCGCCAACTCTGTATGCATGTAAGTATATGAGTGTATATGTACGAGAGTGCAGGAGGCGTACAAGTGGTCAGCATTACTGCTGGTAGGTGGTCAGTGACATACGGCTACGGATAATATTCCAATCATATTAGCATAACCTTTACGATAAATACGTATGTGTGTGTGTGTGTGTGTGTGTGCGTGCGCGTAAAAGAATTATGAATAGCACACTCGTGCCTGAATCTTAGCAAAAAATCTTGAGCGTGGGCCAAATGACGTTTCCTCGTGTATGTAATAGAACCGCGCGAGAGTATATTGCTCTAACAATGAGCTCAATATAAACCGTGTTCATCTCACTCTTTTTGCCATATATATATCCGACTGGATACTTTAGTTCGTCGTGAGAGTAAAATCTCTTTTTTTTCCCACCTGTGTCTTTCTCTCTCTCTCTCTCTCTCTCTCTCTCTCTCTCGCTGTCCTCTCCCTTTCTCGAGATTCTGAAATACATGCTCTCGTCTTTGGATTTATTCGTACAATGGATCCTTAACGAGACCACGAAAGAGATGGAGAAGCATTTCTCACCCGCGTCCCATCCGACGTACATTGCAGAATAGATTGAGCAACTGACGCGTATATGTGCGGTCCTTGAGAATCTTATTGTGTAATCGCTTATTAATTTATCTTTCACGCGCTGATTGATCCCATGAAGATGCCCACAAACCTTGATCACGTCAAGGTTTTGGCACATTTGTCCAGACACACAAGTTTTTCGTGCCCCTGTACGAATGTACGAGACGTCCCGTTTATTCTTCATTATAGTATTTTTTTTTTTTTTTAACAAAAAACATTACACCTCTCGGTGAAAATTAACGAGCGTAGGGGAGGGCAAAACGGGGCATCTTTGAAGCTCAATAAAA